>JAVYIG010000460.1:0-580949 GCA_035222895.1 Strongylocentrotus droebachiensis | reverse complement strand
TATAACTGTTAAACAATCTTTTCATGATTAGTCAAGCGTATTGCCCATAAGTTTATAAATGTTCCAATAGTCAAATATTGTTTAAGATAACCCAACACAGATTAATGAAGTTTGGAAACGAAAACGAGACAAATGAAGCTACAACAAAGCGAAACATATTAAAGGAAGAAAAAGCATAATGTATGACTTGTATAAATGTGAGATAAATAATTTTTCTTAATAAGTTATCCCTTTGAGGAAGGGAATCTGAATTCTAACCCTAAATAGCAGGGACCGCGGAGCGTTTTTGAGAGTAGGGGGGGGGGGGGGAGGTCTGAGCATGCGAACAATCTATAAACCCCTTTTTCGGAGCTTTTATGAAACGTGTCTACTAAAAAAAAAAGCCCTAGCCCACCCGCCTTCGCGGCCCCTGCATAGTTTGAGAGTTACATGGCCTATAGAGGGCGGTCAACTGGTATCAGTTGAAAGCAATATGAGAAAGTCGTGCACTGTTCTAAAGTCGTTGGAGCGTACGGTCTTTTGTGCGGGATTTTTCGCATGGCGTCTTCTCAATAGAGGGTTTCGGACGATTGTGGCTTTCACGCAAACTAGGCCGCGTTGCATAAAGCCGCGTGATTACTGCCACTCGAATTGATCCAAGGCGCCTAAGTTTGCTTCAGTAATTATACGCCTGTTTGGTAACGTTCTTTTCCTGTCCTACTTTGTTTTTCAAAGGAGATGTTTTGACACCCCCGGGTGCCACGGCTATTGGTTGAAGAACACTGTACAAGATGGTCAACAAATGAGGGGGAAGATCGACGAGGCCGGGGAAAATAATCCTCACCCCTTTAAAGTGGGATAATGTTGCACTTTAAAGTGAAACATCAATAATAATAATAATAACTAGAAATTTAATTCGTCACGAAGACGAATAAGGTGGTCTGTCTTCAAGTCTTATAATAGATTATAATATTTACTATATTGAAAAAGGGAGAGGTTATATAGACATGAAAACAATGATGATTATGATGATGATGATCTTGATGATGTTGATGAGGATGATTATCATCATTAGGATAATGATCATGATCATGATCATGAGCGTGATTCTGACATCTTATCGGAAAAATGAGGGGTGATTTAGATAACATATAGTCTCCAGCGACAACATACTAAAATTTGGGAGAAAAATGTTGAATAACAACCGAAATACTGGTCAAAACACATTGTCCTGCAGATTCATGTTTTGAAAAAAGTGACCTCCCATAGACATAACACGCAAATATGACAAATTATGCATTGCCGCCTTTAATCGAATATTTCACTATGATGTCGTCATCTAAATGATAATATATGACAGATTTCTGATAGAAAATTATCTCAGCTACAACATATTAAAATCTGGGTGAAAATCGATCACCGATACGTGAGATAATCTCAATTAAACAAAGACAAACATGACGTCATCAACAAAATACATTTTTTGGAGTTTAGATGCCAATATGATGACTTTGTTTCACTTTGTACGAGTCAGGGTGGTATGAAATCATATCTCCAACTCATGCTTTCTCCAACCATGATATAAAAATTTGGGGTCGATGGACTATCTGAAGAGCTATTTTGATTTTTAAAAATGGGATGTTTTTGCCCATATATGCTATGTATTACAAGAGCTCGCACGCACGGACATGTATCTTAACGGATGCTCATTCCGTTATTAATGGTCAGAAAAAGGTGAACAAGGTATCAAAATGCTTGGAAAAATGATTCAAATATGATGACTGAGAAAATTTGGCAATTTTATGTTGCTAAATGCCAGTACGCGCGAAAATGCGCGTGTGCGCGTTTTTTTTGCAAAATGCTTAAAATGGCCTGAAACGTATGCAAAATTAATTTGAGACGATTTCAAGCATTTTTATTTTTTGCGCGCGCGCTAACGCGCGGACGTACGCGTGCGCGCGCGTTTTCTGACCTGAAACTGACCGGACGGATATTGACCCTTATCATGATAAATATAAATGAGAAATGCCTTTCCGTTATGAAGATATGATCATGAGTAAAAAGTACCAAAAAAAACACAAAATGGCGCCTGGATGACGTCATGAAGACTTGATGACCTTGAAAATGTTTCTGTCACGTCTTACGACAATGACCTATGACTGTGCCAAAATTAAACGAAATTGACTAAACTGATCTTGAGTTATCGTCGGAACAAAAAAGTGGGAAACAATAAATAAAAATAAAGAATAATAAATAAATAAATAAATAATAAAGAAGAAAGAAAATTCTGACGAAAACAATAGGTGATCTGTCGTTGACAGACCACCTAATAATAGTTCGTTCTTTTATAGCGCATTTCAGGACCGAAAGCCCTCTCAAAGCGCTTTCTGTCTCATTTCAAGGCTGCAAGTCTTATATCTCAATCTCCTTTTTCTTCTCTGCTGCACACTTCAACACGGACGCAGATCTGGTTACCCAAAACCTTTTTTAAAGATAATTTGACCAAAAAAATAGGTATTACCAACATGATGACGGTGAGTGTTTTGCTAGCATCTACATGTTATTACTTTACCGATGAATATCTTGTCAGCTGCTTTTGGTAGTAGTGATTAAGTAGGCCATTGTTTGCCTTGACTAAACCTTAACAACAAGTTACATATACATGTCCTCTTTGAATATATTGGATTTGAACTTCATGTCGAACATATATACATAGTCTGTTGTTAGAAACTATTAGTACAATATTTATTCAGGACTTTTCAATATATGCAATGGTTGGATGTATATCTAATGGCCCCCTATGGCAGAACTAGAGCATGTTTAGAGCTCGACCTATTTTCGTACATATTGTACTTAAAATAAAACGTACGCTGTGAGAAAATTGTATGTATTCAGTTTTCTGTGATTCAAACTTGTGATATTAGCACTATACCCAACGTTTTTTTGCAAACTATTAACAAACAACTACAGGCAAACTAAAATTGCCATATTTCAAAACTGTTTGCTCAATAAACCCATATAGGTCTCTTAGTTCCCAAGCCCTTAAAGGGTCACTCTAACCCAACTAACGTAGCCTTTCAAAACAAAAATACACCACTACTTATTAATTTTCCAGCCTCTGATTTTTTAGAAAATCTCTAAAATGACCCAAAATGATAATAGACATCCATTTTTCACATTTCTCACAATTGCTGGGCTACGGCCCTCGAAAAAAAGTAATACGTTCACGGGGCTTGATGACGCATTTGACTTCATAGAGGGCATGTCCAATCGACAATTTCTTAATTTTATAATTAGGAATGACGAAATTGCTAGAAACGTACTGAAATTATCAAATGCATATTTTTTCCGGATAATTGTCTTTTTTGTTCATCTAATAAAGGTAAAGACCAGTATTGGAAACGCCCTAATTTCAAAAATGAATGGAAGCTCTTATTACCAATCATGTGAAAGAATATGTTTTGAATATTACATGACGATAAAAATGTTGACGGGAAACCGCCTACTAATTGATATATTTGGTAAATAACTATATCTCTTGCCTGTTGAGAGATACAAAATGCACGTGTCGCACGTGTGTGTAGTCCCATATACATCTTTCTGTGTACAGTGCTTCTAACTTTATGAAGACTTGGCCAAATTTCTTATAATTTTGATGATTCCAGAGCCTTGCAGTACATCTATGCTAGATGATCAACCTTTTCTGATCGATTTCACAACGTTTCTTTCACTATGCAATTGCATGACCATAACTGGTCTTTAGCTTTAATATCATAGTCTGCCTTTTTAAGATAATTTAATGCCTACATCACCCTCTTTTTCACTGGAGAGGCACCTGCAGTGACGTCAAATGCGTCATCACCGAATAGGATACGTATAGGATACGCATAGTTCACGGAGGTGTTCACGAAAGTCGTCCACCAAATTTGTCGTGCCAAAATTTGACAATTTTGAAAATTCTGCCCCGAATTTTAAGCCTTGTCCCGCATTGGCCGCAGTGATCGACCCTCATCCTCCCGCATGTTACGCGAACACTTCCGGTTGTGGCAAGAACGTGGCACGAAACAATGCGCAAATTATGCGCAAACCAAAATCGTGGTAGTGTGAGGGTGCCTTAACTTTGCAACAAAGTTAACTTATAAGTACCTAAACATAATATATATGCCAATTGTAAATGTTATTTACTCATAAGAGTATGCAGTTTTTTAAACATTCAACAGCGCCAGCATACTTAAATTCGCAATTAGCTCTCGTTTACCAGTTGTGATTGGAAACTATTATAAGCTTTGCTTTTACACTAAAAACACATTGACGTGTTAACTATCGAAAAGGACACTCTGATCGATATGGACATATGTTTGTATTTAGTTTGGCTACTTTGCTCCGTTCACATAATATGTAAGTTATTCCTGCGAGAGAGATCATGTATGCACTAAAACATTAATCTAATATCTTATCATATTAAGTGCAAATATTATATAAACTTCTTTTTTTACTATATCTTTATTAAATCTTGTATTTGTGTTTGATGAGGAACTGTTAATAGTCTTTTAAATTTCACTGTATTAAAGAAAAGTGCAGTCTAGTGGTCTGATTTTCATAGTCTGAATTGAAGTGATTATTTAAATATAGAGTATTTAATGTGCAATATCAATTACTCGGACCCTAATCCTGACAAAAAGAAATCATGTCAACTTATAGATATCAATAATATAAAGCATCAGTATAAGCATTTGATCTGGCCATATCAATAACTAAGTGTTCAAAAGGTTGTTGATGTCAATAAACATGGACAAATCTTATGACTAATATAATTAGGAGGGGAGGGGGTAATTTTCAGGCTAAAAAGGTATAGCGACCTTTAGCCTGTTTATCTCTTTATCTTATTATTGTATCTTCTTTTTTTTTCTGGAGGTAGTTAGGAAGAGAGAAATAACAAACTATTGTATGACTTTCCCTTCTTCATTATTTGTTTGCTTGTCACGTAAAGTACATGTATCCCCTCCTGCACGTTAAAATAGAGATTTCCGTCCACGATAGACACCACTATGGCGATAGCTTTATAGGATCAATGGCAAAAGATCATCTAGGGTGATCCCGAGGTATAACATATTTGAAAAGGGCGAATTCTTAAACAACCCACTTTGTTCATGTTTTCATTGATTTCGAATCTAGTTGGCCTGCCAGCCTCCTTCAAGGAGAGGAGGGTTTTCGTTGGAGGAAGTTTGAAGATGAGATGCGATGGACCCAGTACTTCTGAGAACCTGAAACTTATCAAGTGGAGCATGATTAGCGATTTTAATAGGACATTAATCCTTGCTTGTCCCTCGGACACCTATGGCAACTGTACGGAAATTAAGAGCCATATTCTGGGTGTCCAAAGCGCCTATACGAGTACGTTCACTATGGAGAACGTTTCCCTAGAGGATGCAAGAGAATATACATGTGAAATACGCACATTTTCAGACCAAAAATATTGCAAATTTAACGTGACAATTACAGGTGCGTATACTATGCATTTTTCGTCCAATATCATGATCTGTTTTCTGTTTTACGATGTAACTGGTTAACCCTTCATTTTCTATGCAATTTGATTTGCACAAACAATAGGATGTAGTAAGTGCATGTGATAAGATTGACCAGATTATTATGAATTCACTCACTAATGATCTGTTTCTGATCCTAATGCATGGGACCTCTTGCTACTGTCAGATCATAGCTGTGCAATACCATTACCCTGAAAAGCGCAACCAAGGAGGACAATTTGGTTGGAACTGTTCTTTTCAGGAAGATGATCCGGGAAAATAATGAGTCAGAAAATAAACGATGCACCTACACGAAAATTACCATGGAAGTGACATGTTGTAACATATTGCTGTCAAGATTATGGGACGGGGGGTTCCCACTGTATCGCCGCCTCCTGATGAAAACAATATTTTTGGTTTCCTCTCTCCAAATTCATTTTAATCACTCATGCGTGAAATATGCATCATATGACTTGCATTCAATGAAAGAGGAGGATCAAAGCTTTCCAAATATGTGTAATGTATTAATTATAAATGTGAATAAGTTATGATAAAACATCGATGATTCTTGGTTTCGTTTTTCGGGGTCGCACTGTATAATGAAAAGGGGCACAATTTATTTCATCTTTACCACAACTCAACATTCTATTAAATAAGTAGAGCAGTACTGATGGATATTGAGGTAGCGTCATAGATATACGTTAAATTAAAAAAATAAAATATTGGATTATTGCTTTACACATATTTATGTCGCCAAATCGAACTAGTAAATTAAATGATTCCGGAGAAGCTCGACTATTCTGTTTGCAAACATTTCATCTTATAGATACAGTTAAAGTGACAAAATAAAATTGCATGCTCCTTTTGTCCCCCTTAGTTGTTTTAGTCAATGAAATATATATGTCCAACCTTTACAAAATCCTAGAAGAAAACAGTTAGTTAATAATGGCATTTGCTACCATCATCAAATGTAGGCTTGGCAAATTAGGCCAATGTGTTTTTAAATGCAAAGTCACATGGATTGCACCTTTTAAACTATTTTCCTCCCGTCACAGAGCCACCAGTGGGTTTAGCCCTTTTAAACGACAAGGAAAGGACACCAATCAAATCCAGCTTTGTCAAGGTCAGAGCTGGTGTCAATACGACGATAAGATGCCTTGCCAATACATCAGTGGATCTCCAGTGGTTTCCCAGTTGCTCTGATCTTCCTCACCCATGCAATGAGAGTAATCCTCACAACGGTAGTCGTGCATTGTCATTTACCCCAAGGGCGAGTCAAAATGGAACCATTCTAACATGCCGAATAGAGAACAAAGATGAACCATCAGAAAATATTAATACCTCGATCACATTAAAAGTAGAAGGTATGTATTATGATTCACTTTCTGTTACTGTTGAATCGAGAATTTTAATGATTAATGTATGACGTGTACTAGATTGGAGTCACCTATTTTCTTATTCTACTGTACTTAACTGTACTCGTAGTCGTATTATAAAGTAATATGTTCTAATTATATTGTCATTCTTTGTAAAACAAATTAGTATTGTAGAATTAAAGCCAACCATTGAAATATTTGATAGTTATGTAAAGTTGTATTTAATGTAAAGGGCATAAAAGTGTATTGTGTAATGCGCTATTTGATTGTAACATAATATATTAATTAACAATATGTTTTTGTATACATCTTGGCCCGAATTCACAAAGGAGGTTTGTCGACAAACCTAGGTTTATGTCAAACGCGTTTTAACAAACCAAGGTTTGTAAAAACGCGTCAAAACGCATCATATGACGTTTGTCGACAAACCTCCTTCGTGAAGTCGATTACATGCTCCTCACTTCAAATAACATTACTAAAATATTTTTATTTTGTGATATTTACTGTAGAAGCTTAATATGTTGTAACTTTAATAATTTTTCTGGATTTCTTAGATCTTTGTCGATGCAACTTTTTTTAAATTTTGTATATGAAAAACATGGATCAACGATATATCTCCGCTATCTCTGTATAATGTTGACAATTGTGATTTTGTTAACAATAATAGAAATAACAAGCGTGGTCGAGGTGTTGTTAATTTCATTTAGACTGACATTAACCACAAACATTGACTTGATTTAAATTGAAACACACCTCTTAATACAAGTCTGTTTATTGAAATTCAATATTCAATTTCTTCTAATTACCAAACAAATGATATCTTTTCATCTTCTGCTGATGTATTTGAGATGGTAGATAGAGAGAAAAGTATTATATTTATTATGTGCGAGTTTGATATAAATTCTGTGAATGTTTGCAAGGTTCACATTGCAAAAATCCTCTTTTTTTTTAATCGTAATGCTTTACTCAATGTTTCCTCTCATAAAATCCCCACCCGGGTTACTATCGGCGTCTCTACTAGATAATATAATAACAATTGTTATTTGTTGAATCGAATCGGGGATAATTATTACAGAAATTTCTGATCATTTTCCTGTTTATAGCTATTCTGACTCTGACATATATAAATTGATAAAATGTCTCAATTGTTCCTGCTTAATTTAATTGATGAACTGTTAACATTTTGTAATAAGTGGAATAACATTGAACGCTCATATGTTTGTTTCATACAGCAATTACAGTCATGATGCTTCCATTATTCTACAATGTATTTTTCTTAATCAAAATAAAGTTACATTCATTATGAAGACAAATCCTTTTTTTGTAATGAAGAGAAAATGGGACACTAATAGAATTTAAATGTGGTTCAAAGAGAAAGCTTATGACTTCCTTACATTTTTTGGAATAACTATCGATAATGAATTGAATTGGACTGACCAAGTAAATTACGTATGCAATAGATTATTTTAAAAACAATATTTGAATGTTACATAGACTAAAAAACTCCTCCTATTTACATATTAAAAATGGTAAATAATTCAACGGTCCTTCCGCATTTATGTTGCGTGGGAGAACTCGTCTGTTGCCTCATTAGGCATAATAGTCAAATTAAAAAAGCGTGCACTTATAATTATTGTCCATGCCTCATTTTTTGCCCATACATCACCTATATCTAGTTCCCTCAATATTAAAAAAAAAAAAGATCTCTCTCTGTTGTTGTCCCTCCGCTTTTCGGAGATCTATATAATACAAAGTAGGCATTTTAATATACCTATGTGAAAAACATGTTTTCCCTGAAACACTCTTAATTTAATTTAAACTAAATTGCAATATTCAGAGCCATCTAAAATATACCAAGGACACATCACTTGGAATTCGCTTCCCTCATCAATTAAAGAATATCAATCTCTGAAAAATATTTTATAAGTAGGGGTAAGAAAGATTTTCTTGCAACATATTAATCTAATTTGAACCAGTTATTTGTCTTTAATGTTAATATATGCTAGGCACTGTGTTGTGCATTATTGTGGGGGTAATGTTGTATTTTGTCATGTGCCTGCAATGTGGCATTGACGTTTATATTTTAATTATGTATCTTCTTTTGGTCAGCTACTCATAGAGGTCACTTCTTTTCTGGCGACTTCTGACCAAGCAACTGTTATATTGTTGTACACATGTATATGCATGTATTTATTCTTTTTATGTAACAATGGAAACTCAAACGCATGTATGTTATTTTTTAGTGATAAGGTGAAATATAATTGAATTTAAAGGAATGTTTTTGTTCGCAGTTTGTGTTCAGCATCTGGAAATCGTCAGAAACTACTCATTTGAATCTACCGTCGATGGTAAGAGTGCATTGAGCTGTCAAACCAATACCAGTAACTTCAATCTGACATCGTCATCACTCTTCTTCAACACATCTTACCTGGAGGGTAGAGGGAATAAATATACGAATGCTTCGTGGGAAAATGCCGGAGCACTACATTTGGCTATTTACAAGATTGATTCAAACGTCAGCTTTCTGTCCTGCTGTGTGTCAAAAACCTCTCTATGCCCAGGGGTTTGCTCAGAAGAATACTTCAACGTACTTAATGGTAAGGAATAAAACACGAACTTTCTAGATGTACTTCAACCACTTGTACTGATAGCATAAAATAGTTACATAACAATAATATTCGATTGCTACATGATAGAAACTAAAATACTTTGGTATGAAAATTCATTCCTAGTGATGTGAGATATTATTAACATCTCTTAATTGAATTCAGAAATTCCAATGAATATGGCCACAACATAATTTGATCAAATGCAGATAATGAAAATAAGCTCAGATCTTTTTGTCTTTTATTAGGTTCAATATATCTAGCATCTACATACCACCCCGACAGTATAACCGTGGCTAATACCAACGGATTTCAATCTCAAGGTAAGATGGATTCAATAACGAATTATTTCCTGTCGGGTGATTTGAAAACATTCTATGAGAAAACTGTTTTTCTTTTCATTGATGGTCCCTTAAAGGTCGTATAACTATGTCATTTTGAATGCGACTTCTGTTTTGGGGTGTGAAATACGCAGGATTCTTAATCCTAAAATGCCCCCCCCCCCCCTCCCCCGACTCATTGGAAGCTTGGTAACTTTCTTTTTCTGCCAGATGTATATGTACATTTATGAGCTATCACTTTGAAAGTATGATGTCTTGCTAGAAATGTAGAAATGTAGAAATAATACAAATGAGATAAATTACTCATATATAGGTAGTACACGTGTGTAGTTCCCTTTTTTTAGAATGTAGATTTCAGAATAGGTATTGAAATTGTTCTTACAGCTCAGATGTGTTATAATACACTTGAGGAGGAACAAAGGTCACAGCATCTTAATATCGTTAGTGTCTTCATATCTATCTCCTAAAATTAAAAGGAATCTAATATAGCTTTTAAGAGATCACCAATACTGTACATGACCTTAAATGTGACCATAAATGTCACACTTCAACTGAAAAAAAACAATAAAAGTAAAAATGTTAAGGTCATTTGTGAATTGTATTTTTAGACAAAAAAGCTAGATTGTCATTGGTAAGTGCAATTGAGAAAGATTTCCTAGGGTTACATATTGGTACGCGTTTTTTTTTTTTTTTTAATCTGTGAAGGTCTGTCAACGGTAGTACTGATATTGGTTCCATGGATTTTGGTTCTTCTATTGCTCATCGTTGTGATAATCTTGGTGATTCGATCGACAAAAAGAGGTAGGGCTCTGTTCATTTTTGTTAATCTAACATTATACACACTGTAATAAACGTATGATAAGTAGATACATGTTCTTTATATTCTCCATAAATATTTCAGCTAAGCAATGGAAAGAAAGCGTACTTTCAGCACAGTACCTAAGCTAACAGAGTTCAGGTTAGTACTGATTGAAACTAGGAATAACAGGTCGCAATTACGTTACAAACATTTTATTCGGGGCAAGTACACAAAGGAACAGTTTCGTAATTGGTCTAGTTCAACGTATTGAATTGAAAATAAAAGCAAAAATGGTTTATTATCTATCAAAGCAGGGACATCCGAACCTTGGTCAACTTCTCGAGCTGGATCTCATTCTCATTCATCGAAGACATCATCAGAACAAGGTCATCCACCTTCTACTTCGGGACAGGCTAGGGTGAGTATTCGGAGAATTTTTGCTTTTATTTTTTACCACAACTCATAATGATAGTTACACCTACAAAGTACTTATATTACCTCGACGTTCGCCAGCATGACCTAAGGCTCTCAAATCATTCCAAGAATAAATTCCAACCAGATATTTATTTATTACATCTGAATTGAGAATGGCAAATCGAGATAAATGCCTTGCCAAAGGAGTCGAACCGATAACAACACGCAGACTGTATGTTTATTAATTAGTCATGGCTAAACTAAAAGGTTAATAGTCTCGTGTTAGCTTGTGTAAGGTTGTGGTGTGCGTTAAACCTCTAGCGGCCTAGCCAGATGCAGTTACGTGTTATCTTGGTATTGCGGGTCTTTATTTAAACCTTCGATATACACTGTTTACGAGACAAACCGAATTGAGACAGTATTGGACTCTGATTGTATTCTTTTTATCTTGACCTATGATTTCCCTTTAAATAGGAACAGGTTTCAGATGCGGAAGACCATGATATGTGTTCTGGCTACATGGAGATGCGGCCTATAGCACCGGTACAGCACTACATGGCACTACTGGGTGGTGGAGCCACAATTGAGGACGAAATCGGATCTTACGTGAGCCCTACACTCACACGGAAGGACAACTCGACAACCGCAGAAAAGACTTTTCTCGGTGACCCTATGTATGTGAATACAGGGGAAGTTGCATATGTCAATACAATAATGAAAATGGATGATGAATCATCTCATAGTGAATAAAGACTATAAACAGTCCCATGTACTTTGCTTGAGACAGTGCAAACGTTATACATATCTTTTAATGTAAACCTCCTCACTCAAAAATTCAGTTAGCAAGCAAACAAATAAATAATAAAGAAGAGAGAAAGACAGAAATGAAATGAAAATGAAATTAAATATATAAAAATTAATGAAGAAATAGCATGTTAATGTATGTTAATGACAAGATAGCACATATCACATGTAGATTATCGAGGTGGTTGATATAGATAACAATATGTGTACTTCAGCTGTGCTTATATGGATATTGTCTGTTAAGTAGTACTTCAGATAAAACGAAGAGACGAGATATTTGAGTGTATTTGAAGGGGATAGTTTCAGTCTCTATACGCCGTGCAGGTTGGGGGGGGGGGGGGGGGGGGGGGGGGGGGGGGGGGGGGGGGGGGGGGGGGGAGTATCGGATGTTGATATGCTAGTGATATTTTTCTTGCACAAAATTTGTTTTGGCAGAGAATGGTAGATATCATGTTTTCTGTCAGGATTTGATGAAGATACTTATTACTGAAACCACTACACAATATATATATATTCGTTTTCTTTTTTCATTAAGTTGAAAAGCAAGGCCTATTTTAGCTCATTAGCGTTTAATACGTGAACACATGTTATATAGAAATATTTTGATGATAAATGTCAATAAGTTTATTGTGACTTTGCTTGAAACAAAAATATCCTGATCAATGTGTGAGAGGTTGATTTGGTTTCCAGGATTTGCACTTTAATGAGGTATAAGGATATTCTTATGGCACCGGGACAGTATTTCGTAAATGCCCACCTAAAATATTTGGTTTATTGTGCATTATAATATAGCGTCTGTATATTACCGTTTTAAGAAGAATTTCTCTTTTTAATTGTTCATGATGAATTAAAGAAACATACCAACCCCTCCACCCCTCAAACCAAAATAGGCCTATATATAGATACATGTAGTACGTAATAGAACAATCGTCCCATTATGTTGAATGCCGCATATCTGGAAGAGAACATCGAAGATAGGATATTCCTTTCTATAATCCTGAGATCAATTCAAAATACACTTTCACATTTTCTTTGACAGTAGAGGACAGTTAGGAAAACACAGAACTATTTCCCAAGTGTTTCCTCATTAAACTCGCACGCTCTTTGATTAATATTTACATTTGTATATTGATGTTCTTAGATTTGTGTCCTTGTGGTTTACTTCGATTGCTTCTTGTTTCTAATTAGTTGGGATCCAGGTTCTAGTCTCGAAAGTTGTTTAAACAGTAAGAGGGGGGGGGGGGGGGTGGAAACCTCGGATTTTTGCACTTAAGTTTTCAATTGTGGTATTAAGAAAATCTCAATCAACTAAACGAGCATTCTTGCCAGTACTTGATAGAGTATCAATCTTATACATTGATTTGAGCGATGCATTTGACACTGTTGATGTTGAATAATACGTACATTGAAATATTATGGAATGAGTTGTGTTGTAATACAGTCGATTACAAAATATTTGACGAATAGAAAGCAATGCGTGGATTATGATTTAACTGAATCAAAGTGATTGTCAATAGAATACGGGGTACCACGCGGTTCAATATGATATTTTTTAATTCACCTATTGCATTAATACGCTTTTATATTAATGTATGATGACACCAATGTATATTTTCCCACTCAGATCTTCAAACAACATTGCAATACCGAAATTATCAAAATGGTTTAATGTCAATAAACAATCTCTTAATCTTAGGTAAAAAAATGTTTATACTTTCAAAACAGGAAAGGCGAAATCAATGTACTTTTAACATAGATGGTGAATTACTTGAAAGAAACAAGAGTACCAAAGTCCTTGGTATTCTAACAAATAATAATCTGAGATGGAATACCCAGGGCAAGTATATCTCTTACATAATGTCACGCAATTTCGAAATACTCTGTAACTTGAAACATTATGCCCCATTGAATATTTTGTTCATGTCGTGTGATTACTTAATTCAGCCATATATTTCATATTATCATTTTATCAAATTTCAAGAGTATTAGATTCCATTTTACTTCTGCTTTAATTTTTTGTTTTACCGTGACCACTCTAATCCATTACTTTTAAAACAAAAAGCATCACAAGTCAATGATATAAATATTCTACAAATTGCACTTTGGTGTTCGATCCGCTTACAAATTGGTCGACTACCTTCATACTTTGTTTAATTGTTCAATTTAAGTAAAGATTTACACCCTTATCCCACTAGACAAACTGACAAATACTATCCTACCGTAGTTGCTCTTGCGACTTTTCGACACACTGGACCAGAGAAGTTGAACTCTTTCCTTATTTAAATTCGAAATGTACATGCTCTTTTTCAAAAAGGTTTTAAAACTAGGCTAATTTGAAATAATTAATGGCTCGTGTTTTTCTCTTCATTTTTATGTGTGTATGAATTTATGTTCATTCGGATTATATTATCCATGACCTGGCATCACTAACTTTAATAAACCTGCTACTAAACATCTTACTATTGTTGTAGTTACCGTTCTCCCCTTTTTTCTATCTTTGTTAATAGCGGGTTACTCTCTAATTTCATAGTTAAATGTCTAGTTAATCTGAAGGCTGCAAGCATATTTAATTCGTTTTAACTACGCAGGAAACATGAAACTTAGTATGATTTAGTTGTTGTTTTTTGTCTATATATTGTCATGTACTCAATTGGGAGAACAATTTGTACGAAAGTCAAATTTATGTAGTGCCACATTAATGCACGTGAATATATAAATGTTTCCAAAAATGTTGAAAAATATGAAAGAAATTAATAAATCCATTTCTAAATCACTCAATTTCTCAAAAGTATGGTCTAGAAACTTATGAAACATTTAAAAGAGAGGGTTGTTGGGTAAGAATTTACAGAAAAGATGTTTTGATTTAGTGGTCACATTAGGTGAAGGGAAACAAGCTGACAGAAAGAGAGAAAGAGAGAGAGAGAGATAGAAAGAGATAGGGCAATAAAAGGGAGGGGATGGGGGAGAAAGAGATGGATGGGAGGAAGTGGGAAGGAGTGATGGAGGGAGAGAGAGAGAAGGAGAGAGAGAGAGATATTTCAATATTTATGTGTACACATTTCGTGTTTGTTGAGTGTGTGGGCGGATGGGCGTGTTTATGTGTGTTATGCGTGTGCGGGGGAGGAGGACGAGTGGTATTTCTTCATCTCGTATGTCGATCGACACTTCATTAGAATGGATAGTGAAAGTGCTTTGTCATACATAATCAGTATTAGAGAATATTAGAAATAAACTTGTCTTTCCAGGGAGGAGGTCATATACCCAAACTCATCAAAAGAGGGAACACTTCCAATTACCTAGACAGAGCCAACCAAATAGATATATAGTTCTCAAAGGGGTGGGGGAGAGATATATGGGCTTGAATTTGACGATTCCTTAACGAACAAGTAGTGAGGCCTATTTTTTTTTATCGAGGGCTCCTGTTTTGACCTTAAAACATAAATATCGCAGCAATGAGCCTATAACCTGTCTTTTAGAAAATTGACCTCTATGACCTTTGAAATTTGACTACTTACATCAAAGATTTATGAGATCGCTTTCCATTGGTGATACCCCCCCCCCCCCCCTTCACCAGGTTTGAAGCTCGATCATACCTCTAGTGATTCTTGAGTTATTGTGATAACGAGGTATTTTTATGCAATGAACTCCATGACCTTTTGCCTACCTACTTCAAAATCTTATAATACAATGTTCCTATGAAGACATAAAATATGTCATCACGAAGTTTCAAGTGCACGCCTCAAGTAGTGCTAGATTGATGGAAATAAACATTAACAGCTACCTTTAATTTACGATAGTGCCTGAGCAGTGGTGTTAATGTAGACAACCCGAATAATTTGCTTCAATTTAGAGGGAGACATTCTATTTATAAGAAATTATACTTTGAACAACTCTGAGGATGCATACAAGAATGAATATAAGAGATTCAAATGTCGTAAGTTTTTGTGTTTTTCATTTCAATGATTAATTCACCTGGAAATAAAGAATTATACACTTAAGTCAATTTTTTTAAAAATTTTTGTCTACAAAAACTTTTCTTAATTTCACTGGAAGTCAAAACAACAGATCTTGCAGTGCAACATTGCTCGTTTCTTATCATAGTACATGTAAAATGATTTATTCCATAAGTGGTTTGTATAGAGATGATATATATAAAATATATTTGGGTACCTCTCTGTCAAAAACAATGATTCTCGGGCACCTCGTTGACTACATGAGGAAGTAAACAGGATCTCGTCTGCCTGAAATCATGCTCATTTTTAAATGTTGCGAGCGAGCGAAAAAAGTTTCTTAATTATCCTAAAATTGCTATTTCCCGGTGAAATTAAAGACTCTCATGGTTTCTAACTTCTTTTTGTTTCCTTAATTTAGGCTATCAATATATTTTTGAAAATAACCTCTTCTCTCGTGGCACCCTTTAAAGCTGTCGTTCGGCACTCAGGGTTCCAGGAAACCTCGGTTTGTGAATGCTGGACTAGAGAGCCATATCTAGAGGGGGCAGATCACCCAGGCGGGGGATCTACTCTTTGCCCCATTTAAATGGGAAAATGTTGCATTTTAAATTGAAAACAAAAATCTCTTCATGTCTCTTTTCCTCGCTGTCTGTATTATTTCTTCTACTGCTAATTCCATTTATTTTTCTTCTCTTTTGTACACTACAACAAGGACGCCAATTTGGTCACCAAAGAACATTTTTTAGAAATTTGACCCCAAAAAAGACATTACGAAAATAATGTGGGTTTTTATACCTAACATCAACCTGTTATTAAGGTACTGATAAATAACGTGCTAACTATTTATGTTAGTGATGATTGGGATGACCCTCTTGTGCCTTGACTAAACTTTAACAAATTACCAAGTATGGGTTAGCGTCTTGATATTTATATACATAAGATCAATCAGTTTAATTTCACCTGTTTTGAAAGTTTATTAAGTCTGCTTCAGTAATTTTACGCCTTTTTGAAACTTTCTTTTCCTGTTCTACTTTGTTTTTCCTAATTCCTGCTGCCATTTTTGTCATTACATCTGTAGCCCTTCCTTGCTTTATGTCATTATAACTAAGTCATCATATGTATCTACTGCAAGAAATTGCTAATTTTTTAAGTTTTCACTTGTGTTTTACAGGACCTTTGGTCACACAAACAAATGTCAACTGATCGTAGTATCTACACCTTTTCTGTGGGCTGCATACATCCCATCATTAGTGTGCCTTCAGTGTACAATGATAATGTACATTGTACATACCATATTTATATAAAAACTCTCGGTTTTAAATTTTAAATGTATTCATGAATTAGCACCAATTTATCTGCAAGAACTAATCCAGGAATACAAAAACGCATTGACCGATTTCAATTCTGTTTTTTTTTTTTTTGAAGCTTTCATGAAGCTTGATCATTTGCAATCATCAAATAACATGTGTTTGTGTACCTATTTTGTTGGTGGTATACATATTAATACTCTCGTGTCAGCTTCTATTAGGTTGCGGTATGCGTTAAACCCCTAGCCAGATGCAGTTACGTGTTATTTTGGTATTGCGGGTCTTTATTTAAACACCCGATATTATCTTTTAAAACCGAATTGAAACAGCAACGGTTTCTTATTGGTTTATTTGTATCTTAACCTATGATTTCCCTTTAAATAGGAACAGGTTTTAGATGCGGGAGACTAGGATACGTGTTCCGGCTACATAGAGATGCAGCCTATAGCACCAGTACAGCAATACATGGTGCTAATCGATGACGGAGCTATAATTGATGACAAACTCGGGTCTTACGTCAGCCCTACACTCACACAGAAGCATAAGCAGCAAACCGCGGAAAAGAATTTTCTCGGCGACCCTACGTATGTGAATACAGGGGGTGTTCCATATGTCAATGAAATAATGAAAAATGATGATAGGGTATCTCATAGTGAGTAAAGACTAAGAACAGTCCTATTCGCTTTTGGAATTTAAGGCAATGTGATCGTTCTCAATATCCTAGCATTTAAACCTCCTCAATCAGAAAGAAGCAAAGAAAGAAAGGAAGAAATGCAGAAATAAACAAATACAAAAAACGACAGAAGCAGGAACTGCAGAAAGACAGAAAGAAAATAAAAATGAAAAAATATATATATAAATGAATTAATATATTGAGAAGCACACCTCACATATCACATAAACTTTATCAGGAAGTTTAATAAAGATAATTATCTGTGTAATTGAGCTGTGTATACATAGATATTCCCACAGTAGTACTTTAGAACAAAATAAAAGGGGAAGTAGAGTGTATTTGAAGTGGGACAGTTTCAGTCTCTATACGCCGGGTTGGGGGGGGGGGGGGGGTGTAGGATGTTGATATGCTAGTGATATTTTGCAAGCACACAATTTGCTTTGGAAGAGAATCGTAGATATCATGTTGTCTGTCAATATTTGATGAAGATGCGTATTACTGAAACCAGTACACAATATATACATTTGTTTTCTTCATGCAGATTAAAGTAGGGCCTATTTTTGCACATTTTGCATTGAGCATGTGAATATATGTTCTATAGCAATCTTTTGATGATAGATGTATACTCGTGTTACTGATACTTTGTTCATTTTGGTTTGCTTATCTACGTGTAAGAGGTGTATAAGGCTTTGTACTTTGAGAAGGTATTAAGACATTTCTTACCAATGTGACACCAAAACAGTATTTCATGAGATTCCCGCCTAAAGTATTTGGTTATTTAATGAGATGAACGTATGGCAAACAAAACAACCCCTCCATCTCCAAACAAACAAGATATATGTAGATAATAATCATACACAGCACTTTTAGGCGTTTAATAATGTTGTTTCTAAGCGCACCATTGTCTTATTAAAAATTACCAACCAAAACTTATAATAAACACACAAATTATGAATCTGTTCTTTGTTCAATAAATCATGCATAAATAATAATACAAATAAACATGAGATCAAACATAATGTAATGGAAAATTCGTCCCATTTTGTTCAAGGCCACATATTTGGACGTGAACATGAAAGATATAATATTCCTTTCTCAAATCGTACTTTCACTTCTTTCACTTCTTTTTGAAAGTACATGCCAATTAAGACAATAAAAAAATTAGTGGTTTCTTACAAAACACGCACAGTCATTAGTTTCGCAATTACATTTTACAACTATCTGTTTTTAGATTTGTATTCTTGTAATTGATCTCGATTGACCTTGCTACTTGTTGCTAATCAGCGGGGTTCTAGGTTCTAGTATCGAAATTCTGTAAACAGTTAGGAAAAGAAAGCCTCAGATCTTTGCATTTGAGTCTCAATTACGGTATTAACAAAATCGATTTCAAATTAAAGCATTATTGCCAGTATGTGATAGAGTGCCCATCGTATTTATTGATTAGAGCGATGCATTTGGCACTCGTGACGTGAAATTATACGAACATTGGAATATTATGGAATGAATTGTGTTGTAATACAGTTGCTTAACAAATATTTGATGAATAGAAAGCAATATCTGTATTATAATTTAACTGAATCAAAATTATTGTCAATAGAATATGGGGTACCACACGGTTCAATACTTGACAAGTTGTTATATGATATCTATTATTCACCTACTGCATTACATTTAGCCTTTTGACAAGGCCTCGTGACTCTGGCTATTTTCCGCCTCAACCATGTCTCTGAGATGAATCTATAGACCCAGGGTTAAGCGCGATCGAGTGGCGTTAGCCGCGAGGGCTATTTGGATTCTGGCTTCTACTGCTCCGCATGAATTATTCATAACTTTGGATTTATTGACCAATCAAAACGGCCACCTCCCAGTTGGCTTCGTTCGTGATTCTTTCATTATCAAAACATGTAAGAAAAGATAGAAGACGTAAATAAGTTTTGCTTTAATATGAGATGAACATATGAATGATAAATACAAAATATCACATTCAAATCTACTTTACATGCAAAATTACAATAAAATAGGAAGCATTTTGATGACTAATAAGCTAAGTCATTGTTATACATAAGTCATTGTTAGTAGGTTCATGTTCGTACTACGTAGAGTTTACTGTATGTGTGTTTATGTGCGTGTGCGTGCGTGTGTGTGTGTGTGGCTGTGTGTGTGGATGTGTGTGCATGTGTGTGCGATGATACGTTCGGTGATTGTACGCTACCATTTCGGTAGAGAATTCCAGTCGGAAACAATGGTTTAGGTAATACAACGTTTTGGTACGGGGTCATGAATTTGGTTCAAATAAAAATATCGGAAGCATATGCGATCCTACAATATCCAGTGATCGTTGTCGTGGTTGACATCGAGTCTAAAGTTATGAAATTGTAAATAATAAACTCTTTATGTTGTATAGCTCCCTCTCACGGTCAAAATATTAATTAGGTTATAAAACAATGTTTCTTGACAAAAATCGACCGATTAGCTATTCTCGTTTGGAAATTATATATCACAACTACATATTCTGAGATTTTCATGGTCGCAGCTACCATTGCACGGCCGTAGGCGCTATTTGAAATTTATCAAAATTTACCGGGAGCACCGGTAAATTTTATATTCAATTTTTCTCGAAAGCAGAAGTGTTTTAGGGGCTAAATTTCCTGGTGCTTATAATACATCCACAGGGGCATCCAAATATATCAAAATTGTAAAGATTCACTATCCACCCAATTTTCAAAATTTCCCAAAACTTTTTATTACCTTTAACATACAAAATCCAAACCAGATTACTAAAGGCTACTTGGCTGGGCCACACGCCGTTCACTAGGGTTTTCGCGATAAGTCACTTTTTTATTTAGTCGCTCTGCGTCTATCACACACGAGGCCTGGTCTAAAGGCCACATTACACTATATATTAATCGCTGATGACACCAATGTATTTTGTTTACACTCAGATCTTTAAACCCTGAACAACATTGCAATACCTAAATTATCAAAATGGTTTAATGCCAATAAATTATCTCTTATTCTTAAGAAAACAAATGTATATTATTTCAAAACAGTACTTTAGATGGTGAATTATTTGAAAGAAACAAGAGTACCAAAGTTCTTGGTATTTCTTATAAATAATAATCTGAGATGAAATAACCAGGGGAAGTATATCTCTCACATAATTGTGCGCATTTTTGAAATATTTTGTAAATTGAAACATTTTGTTTCATTGAATATTTTGTTCATGTTTTATGATTCCTTAATTCTGCCATATATTTCATATTATCATTTTATCAAATTCCACGAGTAGTGTAGATTCCATTTTATTATTGCTTTTTCACAAATTCTTTTTACCGTGACCACTCTAATCGGTTACTTATAAAAACTAAAAGCATTACAAGTTTATGATATCAATATTCTACAAAATCGCACTTTAATGTTCGATCCGCTTACAAAATGGTCGACTACCTTCATACTTTGTTCAATTGTTCAATTTAAATGACGATTTACACCCTTATCCCACTATACAAACTGACAAATACCATCGTACCGTAGTTACATTTAATACTATTCGACACACTGGACCAGAGAAGTTGAACTCTTTCCTTATTTAAATTCGAAATCTACATGCTCTTTTTCAAAAAGGTTTTAAAAATAGGCTAATTTGAAATAATTAATGGCTCGTGTTTTTCTCTTCATTTTGATTTGTGTATGAATTCATGTTCATTCGGATTATATTATCCATGACCTGGCATCATTCACTTTAATAAACCTGCTACTAAACCTGTTACTATTGTTGTAGTTACCGTTCTCCTCCTTTTTCTATCTTTGTTAATAGCGGGTTACTCTCTAATTTCATAGTTAAATGTCTAGTTAATCTGAAGGCTGCAAGCATATTTAATTCGTTTTAACTACGCAGGAAACATGAAACTTAGTATGATTTAGTTTTGTTTTCTTTCTATATATTGTCATGTACTCAATTGGGAGAACAATTTGTATGGAAGTCAAATATTATGTAGTGGCACATTTATGCACGTGAATATATAAATGTTTCCAAAAATGTTGAAAAATATGAAAGAAATGAATAAATCCATTTCTAAATTACTCAATTTCTCAAAAGTATGATCTAGAAACTTATGAAACATTTAAAAGAGAGGGTTGTTGGGTAAGAATTTACAGAAAAGATTTTTTGATTTAGTGGTCACATTAGTTGAAGGGAAACAAGCTGACAGAAAGAGAGAGAGAGAGAGAGAGAGAGAGAAAGAGATAGGGCGATAAACGGGAGGGGATGGGGGAGAAAGAGATGGATGGGGAGAAGTGGGAAGGAGTGATGGAGGGAGAGAGAGAGAAGGAGAGAGAGAGAGAGATTTCAATATTTATGTGTACACATTTCGTGTTTGTTGAGTGTGTGGGCGGATGGGCGTGTTTATGTGTGTTATGCGTGTGCGGGGGAGGAGGACGAGGGGTATTTTGTCATCTCGTATGTCGACACTTCAATAGAATGGATAGTGAAAGTGCTTTGTCATACATAATCAGTATTAGAGAATATTAGAAATAAACTTGTCTTTCCAGGGAGGAGGTCATATACCCTAACTCATCAAAAGAGGGAGCACTTCCAATAACCTAGGCAGAGCCAACCAGATAGATATATAGATCTCAAAGGGGGGGGGGGGGGGGGGGGAGATATACGGGCTTGAATTTGACGATTCCTTAACGGACAAGTAGTGAGGCCTTCTTTTTGTATCGAGGTCTCCTGTTTTGACCTTAACACATAAACATCGCAGCAATGAGCCTATAACCTGTCTTTTAGAAAATTGACCTCTATGACCTTTGAAATTTGACTACTTACATCAAAGATTTATCAGATCGCTTTCCATTGGTGATACCCCCCTTCACCAGATTTGAAGCTCGATCATACCTCTAGTGATTCTTGAGTTATTGTGATAACGAGGTATTTTTATGCAATGAACTCCATGACCTTTTGCCTACCTACTTCAAAATCTTATAATACAATGTTCCTATGAAGACATAAAATATGTCATCACGAAGTTTCAAGTGCACACCTCAAGTAGTGCTAGATTGATGGAAATAAACATTAACAGCTACCTTTAAATTACGATAGTGCCTGAGCAGTGGTGTTAATGTAAACAAGCCGAATAATTTGCTTCAATTTAGAGGGAGACATTCTATTTATAAGAAATTATACTTTGATCAACTCTGAGTATGCATACAAGGATGAATATAAGAGATTCAAATGTCGTAAGTTTCTTTTTTTTTTTATTTCAATGATTAATTCACCTGGAAATAAAGAATTATACACTTAAGTCAATCTTTTATCATTTTTTGTCTTAAAAAACTATTCTTAATTTCACTGGAAGTCAAAACAACCAATTAAAAACTTGTCTCAATACACATTTATTCAAAATTGCTTTTGATGATTAACGTACTCTGTTCACATTGATGTATATTTCATTTGTATTGTCATTTGTAGGTTTATTTGTATTTTTTGCTTAATATATAATTATTATGTTCGTCATTGTATTTTGTATGTATAGCGCTTAGAGACTTCGGTGGAAAGCGCATTATAAGCACCTTTTAATTATTATTATTATTATTATTATTATACATACCAAACATGCAAGTGTACATTTGTGCAATGTTTTTTTTTCATATGACGTGAAGGGCATTTTGAGAATTTTCTTTTTGACGCCTATCATGTACTTTCAAAAGTATAGATTGAACTGAACATTTGGCTCCTCATTAAAACTATTCCAAAAACATAAGAGAATACAGGACATTAAATTTCCCCCTAATTCCCAAACCATGCTAAATCACTGTGAAAAAACCCCTTAGAATTGATATGATATAATAATTAATATACATGTATACACTCTTATGTCTCAAGAAATTTATTATCATGTCGACGTAAACAAAGTATGTGTTTTTCTATCCCCCCCCCCACCCCCATCTTACGGAAAATGTAATACGGAATGTTATTCTTCTATCCTATTAGTAGGATAAGACAAAAATGACATCACAAGGGTACTAGATACGTCGGAATTGAGCTCTTTTTAATATGCATCTTTCTTCATTATACATAATAGAAATGCCATAGAGAGGAGGTGTGTATTTCGAAAGAGACAAAGATAAAGACAGAGGGAGAAATAGAGAGGAAATATAGATATTTATATATATATATATATATATGGGAGAGAAATTTAATTCGAATTTAGATGACCATAATTCTCACAAGAAAAGATACACACGAATATGAAATTATGATAGCGTATAATGTAAAATTAATGAAAAAGTAAAAATTAAAATCCGTTTTACATGGTGGAAAGCATGAGGAACGTGTTACTTTAAAAGTTAGGCTCTTAATCTGTTCTAAAATTATTAAAATGTGAATTTGGCTGCTCTTTGGCTTAAATGAGAACATAATTCTGCAAAAATCCCTCCTTTACCAAAACAACCCGAAAAATTTATGACAATAACGCAGTTCGAATATTTTGTACATACATACATACACAAAATTGTGTTTTTAATATCATGAATATAACGCAATGTCCCATTAGATATTGATCATTGCGCATTACATGACAACGTATAATGCTTATGACAAACAACAAATTAATGAGAAGAGAAATGGAAATAGAAATGAACATCAGTTTAGATTAAGAGGGTATCTATAAGTTCTTCTTAACAAAATCAATTGAGCTGAAAGTGCAGGAAAAAGGGGGGGATGTGGTCTATAATTTGAGGCCGTAATGAGAGAGCTACGTTTTCGAGTTGACACGTGTTAATCGCGGGGGTGTAGGATTATTTGAAGGGCGGAGCTGGTATTGAGATTGGGTTGGTGTGTTATTAAGAATGAATAGATAATTTACCACTTTTGGCACTCGACCAAAGCGGATACGATTTACCGGTTTTCATGACGTGACACGGGTGTTTTGGTCAAAGTGGATAAAATTTGCCGGATTTTTACGTTTTGGCCAAAGCGGATAAATTTGCCAGTTTGAGCACTTGGTGAATACAGATAAAACAATAAGACCTCCAAATGTAGGTCTTATTGAAGATTCTGCATTGTATATTATTATACAGTTTTCTTCATCAAGACTTCCTTTGTATCAAATGTACACATCTATGCAGTTCCTGATTTGTTTGTTACCTCTCTAACTCTCTTTTCGCTTTTTTTACCCTCCTTTTTGCCTTTCTTTCTCCAAATCGCTATGAGTTGACTCCGTCTCTCTTTCTTTTTTTTTGACTGGAGGAACTTGCGATAGCGTTATTATTATTTATCAGTTTGATATTTAAAGATATAGATCGATAGAGGTCAAATTGCGGATCAAGGGTTTTGGGTGCAAAATATCCATTCAATGTTGTTTAAAGATGAAGTTGAGTTCTGGTCATACGATTGCATGGTGAAAGAAACGGTGTGAAGTCGACCAAAAAAGGTTGATCATCGAGCATATAAGAATTTGTGTGTATTGCAAGGTTCTGGAATCATCAAAATCATACGAAATTTGGCCAAGTCTTGGTAAAGTCACAAACACTGTATACAGAAAGATGTATATGGGACTGCACGAACACGTGGCATAAAAAACCTACCCCCCCCCCCCCCCGAGTTTTACGAGTTACATGACATATTTAGAATATAAAGGCATTTGAAGAGCCATGCTTTTCAGGGAACATGTCTCAACCTAAATTCGTCAAAAAAAAAGAAATATATGTCCAAATGTTCAATGTTGAAATGACGTCGCGATATCTATCCAGGCCGGATCGGTATGATAATTTACCAAATATATCAATTAGTAGGCGTTTTCCCGGCAAAATCTTTATCAACACGTATTAATCAAAAGAGTTTCCATCTCATTGTTTAGGGGGGGGGGGGGCGTTTCCAAAACTGATCTATACCTTTAAGAATAGACGAATTCATGATGTGACTCAGAATAATATTCATGTTATATACTGTCTGCTTGAGTGCTGGAAAGGTTTTCTCGTTTAGCATTAACTAAGCAGGATTCTGGATCTCAGCATACAAACTCATGCTTTAATCCTATATGTTTATAGTGTATATAACTCCAATCGGAAACAAATCAGTCCATTGTTTTATATGGGCAATAAAACCGGAATTTCGAATCTTTTGGCCAAATTGGATAATAACTGCCTCTTTCGGCAGTTCGTAAAAGCGTGAAAATTTACTCGATTTGGGCAGTTGGCAAATTTGTTTGCATTAAATATCTTAGAAATTGAAGAAACAAGAAAATTGTGGGCGAATTGCAGTCTTCTTTAATATCGAATGACCACAGTGACCACTGAGCATGTGCAGTAGCAGCAGACTACATCTCAATGCCAGCCTAACTTAGATTGTACTCAAACTGTGGCTTCACTAAACCGGACATTCAGGAACAGATATGGAATTTAAACCGTCTTAGACTTGACTTGCGGTCTGAGTCAGGTTTAATTTAACTCTGGTTTAACTCAGACTGGAGTTTAAGTTCAAACCAGCTTCAGGGGCAATTAATGTTTGAAGGAGATTATAACCTAATAAACTTAAACAGGTTGACAAGAAAACAGCACCATTATCTGCTGTGGGTGAAACATTAACCTCATACTCTTTTGATAAACAATAAAGACTTAAAGGATCCGAAGTAACTTATGCAAATCTGATATGAGGATAATGAATATTATCCCAACACATTCATGATTCTACTGAATATGATATTTGAAGGATCTAGCGATCAACGCCTTCACAACTTTATACAAACTGCTCTTCCAGGGCAAAAAACTCTAGTACATCGTAAACAAATGTATGAAATGGTGGAAACGCCATGGTTTTCATTCACTGGCCTCTAAAATTGGTTGCAGGATAACATATCTACATGATGTATGCTATTTTACTTGGCATTCGGTCATTAGTTGCCTCTTTCAACCTAGGCATTAAATGGGTATCTGACAGGATTTTATTCCTTGAAATACACTAAGCCCTGACAACAGCTGCTAAAACAAGAGCTATCCATAAAGTAATAATTTCAAAATCACTAATAAACCCGTGCCATATATGTTTATCTTTAGTGATTAATTCATCTTTGTTGCTCTCATATCAGGAATCTACTAAACTGCAGTATTTTTGTTTTGTTTTTAAATGAACTGCAGTAAGCAGTGTTTAAACATTCAACAGCGCCAGCATGCTTAAATTCACAATGAGCTTTCGTTTACCAGTTATCATTGGGAAATCGTATAATCATTGTTTTTAATACATTCCCAACAAATTGACGTTGTTAGCGATTGTACAGGACACTCTGATCGCTATGGACATATGTTTGCATTTAGTATGGCTAATTTGTTCCGTTCATTTAATCTGTAAGTTCTTCTTTTCAATTTTAACTTCATCGATGATGTTCCTTTCAGAGAAAACCTGCATGCATATGCAGATATAATATCTGCATATAATACGATCTTATGGCTAATATCATTAGGAGGGGGAGGGGTCATGTTCAGGCAAAAAAAAGTATAGCAACCTTGAGCCTGTTTATCTTGTTATCTTACTTTATTTTATCGTTTTTTCTGGAGGCAGTGAGGAAGAGAGCCATAACATAATATTGAATGACTTTCCCTTCTTTTTATTTGTTTGCTTGTCAGGGAATGTGCATGTAATTCCTGCAAGATGAAATAGAGATATCCGCCCACGATAGCTTTATAATAAGGATTAATGGCAAAAGATCATCTAGGGCTCTCCCGAGATATAACTTTTTTAAGACAGGACAATTCTGAAAGAAGCCACTTTGTTCATGTTGTAATTGCTTTAAAATTTAGTTTGCCAATGGGATTCCTACGAGGAGAAGAT
This sequence comes from Strongylocentrotus droebachiensis, assembly GCA_035222895.1. Lineage (NCBI taxonomy): Eukaryota > Metazoa > Echinodermata > Echinoidea > Camarodonta > Strongylocentrotidae > Strongylocentrotus > Strongylocentrotus droebachiensis. Next base: position 553,346 of record JAVYIG010000460.1, on the reverse strand, counting down.
GGTTTTCGTTGGAGAAAATTTGGAGATGAGATGCGATGGACCCACAATCTCTGGGACTATTCTTCGTATTAAGTGGTGGAAGATTTTCGGGGTTTATAACACGCTTATCTTTGCCTGTCCATCGGAGATCTATGGCAGCTGTTCGAACATTGAAGGCCATATTCTAGATGTCCAAAACAGCTATACCAGTGCGTTCAATATTGAGAACGTCTCCCTGGAGGATGCAAGAGAATATGAATGTGACATACGCAATGATAACAAAAAACTGTGCAGATTTAATGTGACAATTAAAGGTGCGTATACTATTCATTTCTTTTTCTTCAATGTCATGATCTGTGTTTCTGTTTTTGCGATGTGCCTGTTTAACCCTTTATTTGCCGTGCTTTCTGGTTTGCAGTTAGTGCATGCAATAAGATTAACCAGGTAATACTAACCAGAGATCTGTTTCTGATCATAATACACATGACCTCTTGCTACTTCCAGACCACAGCTGTGCAATATCATTTATCATGGAAAGCATAACATAGGAGGACAATTTAGTTAGAACTGTTCTTTCCAGGAAGATAATCTGACAAATAATAACTTACAAAATAGACGATGCACCTACATGAACAATAACATGAAAGTGACATGTTGTAATATATTGCCGTCTTGTTATCCCGTCTCCTGATAAGAACTATGTAATGGTTGCGCATCTCACTTTGGACGGATGACATCATTCTTAGAAAGAGGAGGAGAAGGAGCTTACATGCCTTCACCTCTGGAATATATATAGTGCAGCGGCTTAGCAAGAAAAATTGTGCACTTTTTGATAAAAGCATGAAACTTCTAGCATAGTTAGCTTTCACCATAAGATTTATTTTCAGATGTGGAGGGAAATGAGATTTGACCTCTGATGACCCTGAGAGGTCAAATTCAAAATGGCCGCCAGTCCGCATGGTCTAATGTACAAACACGCTTAGTTTTTTAACCATATAGTCCAGAAACACATTCAAGGTGTCATTTCCAACTAAATTGGGGATGCCAATTCATTTAGTAATACTTTTGAGATCGCCAGAATTCAGGGTTTTGCATTAAGGTCAAGGTCAAGGTCAAAATTGAGTTTTGAATGTTTACAACAACAAAATCCCATTTATTTGTCATTTGTTTACCCCTATGATCTCAATTTTTTTTAAGAGTGGTTCCCCTGCAGACCATTAGATTCATTTTCAGATGTGGAGGGAAGTCAGATTTTACCTCTGATGACCCTGAGAGGTCAAATCCAAAATGGCCGCCAGTCCGTATGGTCTAATGTACAAACACGCTTAACTTTTGAACCAAATAGTCCAGAAAAACGTTTAAGGTGTCATTTCAAACTAACTTGGGGATGCCAATTCATTTGGTAATACTTTTGAGATCGCCTGAACTCAGGGTTTTGCATTTAGGTCAAGGTCAAGGTCAAAATTGACTTAAAATAGCAAATTTTGAATGGTTACAAATGAGATTTGTCATTTGTTCTCAAATTTCTTTAGGAATGGTTCCCCTGCATAGTCCTCCACCTTAATCCTTTTCAGGTAGTTTATTTCACATTTTGTTTTGACCTCTGATGACCCTGAAAGGTCAAATCCAAAATGGCCGCCAGTCCGCATGGTCTAATGTACAAACGCGGTAACTTTTGAACCAAATAGTCCAGAAAAACGTTTGAGGTGTCATTTCCGACTAAATTGGGGATGCCAATTTATTTGGTAATACTTTTGAGATCGCCAGAACTCAGGGTGTTGCATTTAGGTCAAGGTCAAGGTCAAAATTGACCAAATATAGCAAGTTTTGAATGGTTACTGAAGGTTAAATCCCCATTTTGTTCTCCCCTATGTTCTCAAATTTATTAAGGAATGGTTCCCCTGCAGAGTCCTCCACCTTAACCCTTTTCAGTTATTTTATTTCACAGTTTGATGTGACCTCCGATGACCATGAGAGGTCAAATCCAAAATGGCCGCCAGTCCGCATGGCCAATGTACAAACGTGGTAACTTTTGAACCAAATAGTCTAGAAAAACGTTTAAGGTGTCATTTCCAACTAACTTGGGGATGCCAATTCATTACGCAATACTTTGAGATCGCCAGAACTCAGGGATTTGCAATAAGGTCAAGTTCAAGATCATATTAGGCCAACAAAAGTGATGTTTTCTTTTTTTAAATAAACTTTGCCTCTATTTTGACACTTAAGGGGTCATTATTTAAAAGAAAAAATTAAAAGACCCGTGTACCACCACTTTGACTATCCAGGGCCATATTTTATAGAGCTGCTTATCGACTGGTTCTGTGCTTACGTATGAGTTTCTACTTCATAGCACTGCTAACCGTAAGCACACGAAAATGCATTAACCTTACTCTGCTTACTGGACGAAAATTAATTTTGTAACAATGCAAATCCATTGTGAACGCACAAGGTGGACGCCTTGTTTTCTTGCTAACCAAATTTGTCTGCTACAGTTATAGCACGAAAAATTGATTACCGGTAAGCAGCTTTAAGAAATTGGGCCAAGAAGACCAAAAAAGCTATTCCAAATACGAACTAAAACCTGTTCATTACCCCATGAATTTAGCACTATCCACAACTTATGAATTATCCTAATGGTAACGATCAAATCTAACAGTCTCCAGAACAAGAGCACAGTTCAGTGCATCCTTTCTTGCAGCGACAGTGGATTATTCATGGCACAATTTTGATGCTTCCGGGAGAGTGATCCAAAGAGGCTGCCACCCAGTTGTTTCGTTTGTCCAGCCCAAGTCAGATGGCTCTGGCATCTCTAGATTCTTGGCCAATATCTGGTTCCAACAATTGGCCTGGTAGCAAGTGCGCTTGATGTGCTGCTTGAGTGCTGTTTGGGTTGGAGGAAAGTTCTCCAGGTTTCTAGACTTCTGTGCGAAGAGCTGTTTCCTGGCATCATTCACTACCATGCTCTCACTGGTTCGGTCGTATCAGCACCACAAATCGCTCTTGCAGTAACATTGATCCTTCACTGACCTCCCTAGGCATGCACAGGAGTTCACTGAAGGAATCATTCACTTCTGGGAAAGACTTCTAAGTTTTTCCTCTGGATGCAGAAACAGTCTGACACCCGGTGAACGCATGAAAGATTGGGAGAGTCATACATTGTGTCGGACTCATGGTGGCAACCATCATGATTTTGTGAAAAGCTATGTACCGAAATTTTGATCTGACACCAAAAGCGATCCACAGCATCAGGAGCTGTCTTGCTGAATGAAGCCACAGTCAGTTCAACCGCATCAGTACCACCAGTACGTATGGTTACCCTTTTACACCCATGGGGCAAGGCCTGCTAAGTGTGACTCAGCAGGAGAGCAGAGTACTCCACTTCCATCTGTTGCATATTATACAGTTCCTTGCCCTGTGGTAGAGGAAGATGAACGACATGACATGAAATCCAACAATTCGGGTTTGTTCTCATTGACTCGAAAGAAGTCCTTCCAGCTTTCTGGCAGCACAGTAGAAAGAGCCACCCTTTTCCTGGTGCCCTTTCCTGCCTTATTGAGGCTTTCAGGCTAGCAGGTAAGTATACACCCTAGCCAAGGTCGATGCGGATGCTTTTCTCGAGTTGAGCAAAGATGTATGGGGCAAACACTCTTTCTCCATACTCTTGAAATGTTCTTGATGTTCCAGGATTGAGCATTTGAACCGCAGCTTCACCATCAATAATCATTGCTTGGGCCACAGGTGCACTATTGTTTTCGAGCAGATTTGATTCCAGGCAGCGAAGTAGATCTGCATTAACTCCAAACCGCATTTTCCTCCAGTTAACAAAGCTGGCGGGGCTGCCTGGTTTTCATGAGAGAAGAAATTGTCCACATCTCCATCCCTTGTCTGACACGAGATGTACATCCTCAAAAAGAGACCACAGTCCCTCTTAAGTGCTGCAAGCTGTGCCTACTGTTTTAACATAACCTTCGCCGGCTGCCGACTGAAAAATGGCAACTTGTTCGTATGAAGTGTTTGTGTGACAGGTGTCGTACATTGCCAATGACTAGTAGGTCTTGACTTTGTTCTAGAAATGGATTCCCCATCTCTTTCAGTACTGTCAGAAGTTCCCATCCCTCAAGAATGCTGCCTGCACTCCAGGTTGCTGGTCATGGTGATGTTGTCTAGTGTTAGCAGAACCGTTATTTTGCTTTATGGGCCTGTTCCTCAAACTCTGTAGTGATCCTTTAAATTACTTAGCACCAAATAAAACACAAAGTAACTTAAAAAACATCTTACCAGTATTATTGAGCAGTAATGAAAAGGAACAGTTTTCCTGACTTGAATTGAGGTTTTTGCCGTATACTGCCTAGCTGCCCACTGACCATGCTATGCATATGGTCAGTTACAAGACAAATGGTTTGGTGCTATAATTAGTGAAATAAACTAACTGATAGGGATTACGATGGAGACTATGCAGGGGAACCACTCCTACAGAAATTTTAGAACAATATATAGGGGGACAAATAAATGGAAAAACTGTATGTAACCATTCAAAACTTGCTATTTTTTGTCAATTTTGACCTTGACCTTGACTTAATGCAAAGCCCTAAGTTCTGGCGTACTCAAAAGTATTCCCAAATGAATTGGCATCCCCAAGTTAGTTTGAAATGACACCTTAAACGTTTTTCTGGACTATTTGGTTCAAGAGTTATGCGTGTTTGTACAATAATTATTATTAGACCATGCGGACTGGCGGCCATATTTTATTTGACCTCTCAGGGTCATCAGAGGTCAAATCAAAATGTTAAATAAACTAACTGAAAGGGATTAAGGTGGGGGAATATGAAGCGGGACCATTCCTAAAGAAATTTGAGAACACAGGGGAGAAAAAATGACAAATAAATGGGGAAACTTTTTGTATCCATTCAAAACTTGCTATTTTTTAGTCTATTTCGACCTTGACCTTGACCTAAATGCAACACCCTGAGTTCTAGCGATCTCAAAGGTATTACCAAATGAATTGGCATCCCCAATTTAGTTGGAAATGACACCTTAAACGTTTTTCTGCCTATTTGGTTCAAAAGTTACCGCGTTTGTACATTAGACCATGCGAACTGGCGGCCATTTTGGATTTGACCTTTCAGGGTCATCAGAGGTCAAAACAAAATGTGAAATAAACTACCTGAAAAGGATTAAGGTGGAGGACTATGCAGGGGAACCATTCCTAAAGAAATTTGAGAACAAATGACAAATCTCATTTGTAACCATTCAAAACTTGCTATTTTAAGTCAATTTTGACCTTGACCTTGACCTTAATGCAAAACCCTGAGTTCAGGCGATCTCAAAAGTATTACCAAATGAATTGGCATCCCCAAGTTAGTTGGAAATGACACCTTAAACGTTTTTCTGGACTATTTGGTTCAAAAGTTAAGCGTGTTGTACATTAGACCATACGGACTAGCGGCCATTTTGGATTTGACCTCTCAGGGTCATCAGAGGTCAAATCTGACTTCCCTCCACATCTGAAAATAAATCTTATGGTCTAAACTAACTATGCTAGAAGTTTCATGCTTTTATCAAAAAGTGCACAATTCTCGTTATATGGGGAGCTAATCCGCTGTACTAATACTAACAAATGTAACAAACTGACTGCAGGTTGATTATGTAGTACATAAGAATTGATGCCTACTATGAAGTGTTAGAATAAAAAAAATTAAAGTAAAGCGATCCAGTCTCGCTTTAGATTACATATACTCGACATATTTAATGGGTAAAAGGGGCTTAACCCTGTTGTTTGGTCGAGCTGTTTCTTATCTTATTTCGTTTAAAAGGACAATATAAAAGTAATCCTTTTAAGGTTGATATTCTTCCGAATTGAGATACATCGTGTGAAAAAGCTTTAAAATCATTTTCATCTTAACTACAACTCAGCCTCCTTTTTTAAGTTAAGAAACAATGATGGATGTTGATTGATTGATTGATTTTTTTATTTTATTTTAATTCGACAAGCTTCCAACATACAACAATATACAATAATAACAGATCAAAAACTAGAAATGCAATCGTGTCACAACGATGTGCGTGCAATGACGCCATGTTTCTACGTGTCAAACGAAAGAGCTTCCTCGGACTATCCAGTGCAATTTGTACGAAGTCTGTAGCTTCTGTGATATTGGAGATAGGTAGGGCGAATGAAAGGCCTCAACAGTGACCTTGATGGGATGGTAGTGACTATGCCTACGAAGTTTGAAAGAAATTGGGATAGGGGAAAGAACGTAGAAAGGGCTCGCAAGCACTGCGTGCAAAAACCAATGGGATTTGGTGCATGTTCGTCATTGCAATCAAGATCGTTCTGGGGGCCAAAAGCGTGAACCTGATATGCCCTGCGTATTGGAACTCGGCATGTCACTGCAAATTTTCAAGGAAAAAAAAGGTCGTTTAAGGGGCAAAAAGCAGTCTGAAAAAATGACATCTTATCCGATACGTGTTAGATTCGGGCGGAAACTCGGCGGAATTCGTATAGTGACCTTTGTTCAAATGCGATTTACTCACAATTTTCTGTGTGAACATATACTATACTTGGTATCATTCGAAAGGACACTTCATTGCGGTCAGTTTGACACCACTGTTATCTGCGCGCAATGTATTGCACGCATTAAACGCGGTATTACGTAATGCATAGTAAATTCATCATTTTTGGCGATAACTTTGCGCTGACACATTCGAATTTTACTAAACTTAGCGAACAGTTGTCACGTATATGGATACATATGTCTGCCAATTTTCATTGAGTTAGGTATAAAGATCGCCATTTTAGAGCAAGTTTAAGTTATTTTGGAATTTTCTTGAAAATGGCGAATTTGGAGGGCATTTTTCTGAAAGTCGGGCAGTGTTAGGATATATAATTTATATATGGCTGGAAAGGGCATATCTTCAAGTATCTAAATCCAAAAAAGGTACGGGTTTGCCAAGCCATAATGGAGATACGGCCACAGAAAGAAAGCCAATTCCCAGAACTTTAGGGGGCGCTATTTATGTTTTGCAAAGCCATTGGAGCGTGAAATTTGGCATGGCTATGTGCAATTATGAGATTAAGATACTGTGTGATTTAAATACAAAACGGAATTTAAATGAGAAAGTTATGGCAGTTTTTTATTATTGAGGGGTCAATTTTTCAAGAATTTGAGAGATTGTTGACGGAGACGGTTTCAGATTTGAATTTAGAGTATGAAGATGGCATTTTGAAGAACAGGTTATACGTCGCAGATGAAAGGACATCTCTTAGACTATCGAGAGGAATTTGTTAGAAGTTTGTAGTTTCTAGGATAGTGGAGATAGGAAGGAAGATAGAAAGGCCTTAAAATGGACCAGAAACGGACAAAATGGCGCCTGGACGTTTACGCATGACTGATTTCAGAAAATGAAAAAGTAGGTGACCTAGATTGGATATCAGAGATTACGCCTATGAAGTTTGAAAGGAATCGAGCATGAGAAAAGGACCTGGATAGGAATAACAAGCACTACGTGCAAAGCGAATCGGATTCCGGACGACAAGAAGAAAAAGAGGAAGAACCAAAAATATTAATAATGTGAACGAAAACAAGGCAATGACGAAGGTCGTCATTGCAATAAGTCAGCTTGAACAGGATAACCCACGAAAGCTCGAGAGCTTATTTCCAGTGGGGTCCCTTACAGACATGTATAAAAATTAATAAGTTAAAATAGTCATATTTACAGACAGATAAGAAAATTAAAAGAACTACTTATTAAAGATAATAATAATAATAACAACATTAAACTGATGATAGAAATGATATTAAGTACAAGAAGAAAAAGAAGAAGGAGAAGAAGAAAAAGAGGAGAAGGAAGAAGAGGAAAATAATGATGAATTTGTAGAATTTCTATAACGTACGAAAACATAAGTATATACAACATGAAAAAGTATGAACCGACAGAAGAATAACAATTTCAATCATATAACATGTCATTCACTTCTCTTCTCTGACTGTCAAGTATTAGGTATTCCTTTAATTTCCTCTTAAAATTATCATAGTTTCCTATTTCCTTTACACCATTGGCATTGTAATAAAACGAATTTCCAATACTACCTACTCTTTCTGGTAAGTTAAAGTTGAATCGTCTATTTCTTGTATTATAATCATGTACGTCAGTAACAACATCGAAGTTGGATCGAATATAATGATTCGACCTAGTATGATATATTTTATGCACGTGATGCAATACGAGTTGTTTTGATCTTTGGTCGACTTCAAGAAAACCAGCTTTAGAAAGTTCGCTGTAGCCAACATGAGTTCTTGGACCAGAACAGTTGATAAATCTCACCATTTTGTTCTGTATAATCTTCAACTTCTTTTGATCTGACTTGTTTATGTTACTATACCATGCAGGGTTAGCATAGTCAAATAAACATTGATTAAGAGCAAAACAGAGTGTACGTCTTGCTTTTAAATCCATACAACGTTGATATCTGTACACAAATTTTAGACGAGAATTTGCTTTTTTTACAACTGATTCTACTAAAGATGAAAATGAAATTGCGCTACCCAACTCAATGCCTAAATACTTCACAGACTCTTTTCTCTTGATTGCTTGATTATTGTGTGTCACTTTGAATTCAAATGACTTTTTAGAACTACTTTTAGAACAAAATAAAATGCTTTCTGTTTTTCCCAAGTGTAAAGAAAGCTTATTATCAGTCATGCAATCGACACACGTAGACAGCTGTTCACTGAGCTTTTCCTCAATATATTTAGGATCAGGATTTGAATAGAGTAGTACGCTGTCATCTGTTGAATTAACGCCAGGTATACGTTAAATTGAAATAACAAATATTGGATTAATACTAACAATATGTGGATGTCGCCAAATCTAACTAGCAATTAAAGATGATTCCGGAATGCTCGAGTATTCTGTTTGAAAATATTTTTTCTTATAGATATAATCAAAGCAAATATACAAAATTGCATGCAACTTAGATAAATATTTGAAAAATTAACCTTTTTAGCTTAAGTTGTTTAAGTCGATATAATTAATATACCTAACCTTTCAAAATAATTATCTAGTTTAGGACATTGTTACTCCTAGAGGAACAAAATCAATTTATGCATTGGGTTCCATCATAAAAAGTATGCTTTGCATATAAATTCGGCTAATGCGTTTTTAAATGCAAGGTTACATGGATACACCTTGAACATTACGATTAATTGTTCTCCCGTCACAGAGCCACCAGTGGGTTTAACCGTTATACACGAGAACGAAGGAACATCAATCAACTCCAGCTTTCTCAAGGTCAGAGCTGATGTCAGTACGACGATAAGATGCCGTGCCAATACATCAGTGTATCTCCAGTGGTATCCCAATTGTTCTGATCTTTCTTACCACGCATGTCATGAGAATGATCCACACAAAGGTGGCCGTGCATTGTCATTCATCCCAAGAGCGAGTCAAAATGGAACCATTCTAACATGCCGTATAGAAAACAAAGATGAAGCAACGGGAAATATTAATATCTCGATCACATTACAAGTAGAAGGTATTCATTATTTTAACTTTCATTTACTGTTGTTTTGAAAGTTGAGACATTACAGTATAAGTGATATTTCTCACTCATTCATGTACAACGTGTATGATTAACTTTGTTTAATTAACATTGGCCCCAAAATATCTGCCGAAATTGATAGCAATAATATACAATTTAAACGATTTTTTTTTAAACAACTGATACTACTGACATCATTTGCATAGCAAAATCATTTAAGCTGGCAACCCATCTGGTAACGACAAAATTATTACGAATTTCACTAAGAAATTTTCCAGCTTGATAAATACTCCTGTAACGTATACTTTTAATTTATCTACATCCTCTGTAATTTTCTCAAATTTTCTTAAAATTGCGAAGGTTATCCTTTTGTTCTTTATATTTTAGATGGCCATATCTTAGTATAGGTATTTGCCGTCCAATATTATTATTATATAATTATGTAATAATAAACAATAGAATATATACATTTCTAAAATATTAAAACCTTTCAGATCCTGACCAATATGGCTTTAAAAATACTACTCGGCGAACCCCAGTGATCCATCATGTTCCTCTTTTATTTTACATTTATATCAATTATACTTCAAACTCCTCTATTAATCTCACATAATGATATGCTATACGTCAATGACGTTACTTTCTTTTGTTTTTGTGAAATCCAAAAATAATATGAACAATATAATGACAACGTTTCCTCACAACCAAGGCTGAGAGTATTTTCGAGAAATGACAGAATCATCATAGAAAAAAATTCCAATAAAGGAAAGTGAATTGTCTAGGATTTGACAAACACCCCCAATGCACACACGTTGTTCATAAATTGTGTGCGTAACTGAGGGCTATGATTGATTATATCTTCGTCTTAGCATTCAAACATTTCCAAAGTACGGTTACGTTCCTAATCATCTCTTAACCGATCGCCTACTGAAACCAGATTTCCCCTGTATCAAGCCTGTGGCAGTAAGAGCAGTCGGTATTGAACAGAATAAATCGATGATAGAAAATCCTGATTGTTAAGGCCCGGTCACACAGAGGGGACGCATGGGGAACGCACGGCCAGCGCATTGGAAATTTCCTATTTTGGCCAGTGCGTTGTCGTGCGCCCAACTTTTGTCGAAGATACAGCTAGCTGACCACAAATGCATAGCGTGTTGCTAGCGCGCTGGACGCATACAGGGCGCACACAGGGCGCACACAGGGCGCACACAGAGCGCACATGATAACAACTTCCACGAATGCACAGCGTGTTGCTAGCGCGCCGGACGAATGGTTCACGCATGCACCGCGTTCTACGACGCACGGCCAGCGCATTGGAAATCGGAAAAGGCCGTGTGCCTAACTTTTGTCATAATTTTGGAAAAGCTACCGAGCTGACACAAAATGCACAGCGTGTAGCTAGCGCGCTGTGCGTATACAGGGCGTGTGCTCCGCGCATGTCTGGCGCTGGTCTAGCGCGCTCCACGCATGTCTGGCGTGCCTTTGGCGTGTACATTCATGCGTCGAGCTCGGCGCACGTTTTTGAGCATGCTCAAAAAATCCCGACGCACACAGCGTATGACGACGAATGCATAACGTGGGTCCAGCGCGCTCGACGAACGAGTAACGAGTGATGACGCACGCCTAGCGAACGACAACGCACTGGCCAAAATTGCAAATTTTCCATGCGCTGGCCGTGCGTTCCCCATGCGTCCTCCCTGTGTGACCGGGCCTTAAGATATTTATTCTATCTAAAAACTCTTTCATTGTTTTTTGCTCTGTTTTTTTGTTTTGGTTTCATGTCGCATATGTAGTGTGTGTTTCCAATCTTGAGATCTTCAATTGCAACGACCACAGTACACTATCCTGTCATACCAATACCAGTAATATCAACCTTGTATCATCAACGGTCTCCTTCAGTATAGACCCTGTGGATGCTTCTAGATCTACATTTACCAATTCTACTTGGGGAGGTCCTGTAACGCCACATGTGGCGGCCTATAATCAAGAAGGCTCTCTACTATCTAACATAACCTGTTGCGTCTCCAAAACGTCTCTATGCCCAGCAATCTGCTCAGATGTTTGTTTCTTTGACGTACTCGTTTGTAATTATAACTGCAATCTATTTTCAGTGTGGTTATACAAGATATACCTGAACAACGATGCACAATCTCCACATATCTAAGACGAAAGCCTTTTTTTATATATATATATTTTGTTTTACTTCACAGGACAATCCTATTATCGAGTGATACGTATTATTTACCCCTTACATTTGTTCTGTACATATAGTCATGATAGTACAAAAATTATATTTTACTCATATCTTCAAAAAAGAAAGTGTATTGACCTATGACTACTTAAATTATATTGCATTCATAATCTACTAAAAAATAGGTGATTTAATGTTCTCAATATAATATATGAGGCCCTTCTGTCTAACATTCAATATTATTTTATCATATTAGGAATTATTTTATCAATGAATTATTAGGTTTTAATAATATATATAAGTTATATGTTTCAACGCGTTTGCTTTATTGATATTTGCAGATGCTCCTAGAATTATCAATGAAGATACCAAGCTCATATCGATGGAGGATGGAATATATTTATTTCACTGTGAAGTGGATGCCTTCCCTGAAGCTATCATATCCTGGTCCCTGTCTGGGAGAGGTTTGTTTGGTAACACACAATTTGTTACCATTGACAACCAAACCCTGACGATTCACCCTCCTCTTTCGAACGGTATTGGTGGAGAAGAGGTCACGTGCTATGCAGGCAACTTTCTTGGGAACGACTCATACGCCATATCGATTGTCGCAGAAATCTCATCTTGCCCAACAGGTAAACATTATTTTGCAATATTACTTCCTTCTACACATCGTATGCCCCCAAAGCTTTTTTTTTGTTTCGTACTTAGCTTTCACTCACTCTTCTAACATACGCTGATCAATTCTAGTTTCGCTTTTTTCATGCTTCTTATAACCGAACTTGAGAATACTATGTTGTAGGAATTGTTAGTTTTTCTAAAAATAGACAGATTTGAAGATTTGTCCTAGGACGAACCCATCATACCTTAAAGCTTTTGTACAGTTTTGGTAGTAAAAAGGAAATTAGAAAAAAAAATGTGTGAATTATAGTATCATGAAGTTCCCCTTGTATCAACATATATGTATACAAGATCATTTGGTATTATATCCATGATCTCCGATGAACTGTATAGATAATATCTGTAATGAATGCTGAATAGCAGCTATACACTTACTTCTGCTCGGACCTTTCCACAACGATGGCCCCACGAACAATCTCAACGCTTTTTCTGGAGAAAACGTGAATATAGACTGTAGCGTATAGGCCTACAACCAATCCTTATATGCATTACATGTGTGAAGTACAGGTTCCCGTTTTTAGAATTTAAATCTCTGGATGGGTATCTAAATTATTCTTACAGCTCAGTTGTGTAATAATTCAATACACTAAAAATTTCTAGCAGGAACAAAGGTCACAGCAGCTTAATATCGCTAGTATATATATATGTTCATCTTAATTTGAAGAAATCTGATATAGTTTTTAAGTGGCTACCACAACTGTACTTGACCTTACATGTTATCATATATTTCATACTTCAACTTGACAAACTATAAAAAGTAACAATGTTCTTGTCATTTGTAAATTATATTGTTTAGATTGTTTTAGGTGCACATATTTTTTCTTTGAAGGTCTATCAACGTTAGTGCTGATATGGGTTCCATGGACGTTGGTTGTTCTATTGTTCTTCATTGTGATAATCTTGGTCATTCGATTGAAAAAGAGAGGTAAGGCTATGTTCATTTCCGTCAATTTAACATTTGAACTCTACTTAACGTATGATAAGTAATTATATTATAATCTCCATAATATATCAGCAACGCGATGGAAAGAAACTGTACTTTCAGCTCAGTAACTAAGCTAAAGTGTTTAAGTAAGTTCCGATACTAGAATTGACAGTCCGCAAATAGTTAAGATCTCTTTTTGCGCCAAGTAGGCCTACGCCTAGGACCAGTCTCGTAATTGGCCTAGTTCAGTTTATTGAATTGAAAAATAAAGTCAAAAATGGTTTATTATCTATCAAAGCAGGGACAGCCCAAACTTGGTCAACTTCTCGAGCTCAATCTCATTCTCATTCATCGAAGACATCATCAGAGCAAGGTCATCCACCTTCTACTTCGGGACAGGACAGGGTGAGTATTCGGATAATTTTTGCTTTTATTTTTTTTACCACTACACATAATGATAACTACACCTACAAAGTACTTATATTACCTCGACGTTCGCCAGCATGACCTAAGGCTCTCGAATAATTCCAAGGAATAAATTCCAACCAGATATTTATTTATTACATCTGAATTGAGAATGGCAAATCGAGATAAATGCCTTGCCAAAGGACTCGAACCGATAACAATACGCAGACTGTATGTTTATTAATTAGGCATGGGTAAACTATTAAATGGTTAATACTCTCGTGTTAGCTTGTGTTAGGTTGTTGAGTGCGTTAAACCCCTAGCGGCCTAGCCAGATGCAGTTACGTGTTATCTAGGTATTGCGGGTCTTTATGTATACCCTCGATATTAGCTTGTGACCGGACAAACCGAATTAAGACAGCAACGGTTTCTTATTGGATTCTTTTTATCTTGACCTATGATTTCCCTTTAAATAGGAACATGTTTCAGATGTGGGAGACCAGGATACGTGTTCCGGCTACATGGAGATGCGGCCTTTAGCACCAGTACAGCAATACATGGCGCTAATCAGTGGTGGAGCTACAATGGAGGACGAGCTCAGGTCCCACGTGAGCCCTACACTCCCACGGAAGCACAACCCGACAACCGCAGAAAAGACTTTTGTTGGTGACCCTACGTATGTGAATACAAAGGAAATTTTATATGACAATACAATAATGAAAACGAATGATGAATCATCTTATAGTGAATAAAGCCTATAAACAGTCCCATGTACTTTGCTTGAGACAATGCAAACGTTATACATATATTTCAATGTAATCCTCCTCATGCAATCAAACATTACCAAGCAAATAAATAAATAATAAAGAAGACAGAAAGACAGAAATGAAATGAAAAATTAAATTAAATATACAGAAATTAATAAGCAAATAAATGAATAAATAGCATATGTATATGAGTACATAGCACATATCACATGTAGATTATCGGGGTGGTTGATATAGACAAAAATAAGTGTACTTAAGCTGTGCTTATATGGATATTGTATGTTAAGTAGTACTTCAGATAAAAAGAAGAGACGAAATGTTTGAGTGTATTTGAAGGGGAACAGTTTCAGTCTCTATACGCCGGGGGGGGGGGGGGGTGGATGTTGATATGCTAGTGATATTTTGCTTGCACACAATTTACTTTGGCAGAGAATGGTAGATATCATGTGTTGTTTGTAAGGATTTGATAAAGATGCCTATTACTGAAACCAGTACACAATATAAATATTTGTTTTCTTCATTCAATTAAAAGCAAAGCATATTTTTGCTCATTTAGCATTTAATATGTGAACACATGTTATAAAGAAATATTTTGATTATAATAATTAGTGACTTTGCTGGAAACAAAAATAACCTGATCAATGTGTGAGAGGTAGATTTGCGTTTCAGGATTTGCACTTTAATGGGGTATAAGGATATTCTTACCTATATGGCACCGGGACAGTATTTCAGAAAATGCCCACCTAAAATATTTGGTTATTAAGGGCATCGTTTAACAATGTTAAATCCGAGATGCACGGCCCTACGTGTTATCAGTGTCTATGATATGGTGTGATATTGAAGCCCTAAAAAAAAATGCGCTTCAAAATGATCAAGAAGTGCCTCAAAAAAAAAAAATCTTTGAGTGACCGGTTTTACCATACTCGTTTTCCCAAATAGACTGTAGTGTTATGAAAACCGTTTGGCAAACGGTTTTCAAAATTTGTAATTCCAATCATAAATATCTTGATAATCAGACAGGCGATCGGCTTGTAAAAGTCATGTGGTTCCTGACTGACCTGAAGGT
This sequence comes from Strongylocentrotus droebachiensis, assembly GCA_035222895.1. NCBI lineage: Eukaryota > Metazoa > Echinodermata > Echinoidea > Camarodonta > Strongylocentrotidae > Strongylocentrotus > Strongylocentrotus droebachiensis. The sequence continues at coordinate 537,791 of JAVYIG010000460.1, read as the reverse complement.
TTAAAATTATCATTGAAGCATGAGCTAAATCCAGGATTTTGTTTCAGAATCTGAGAAAAAGTTACAGGATCCCGTTATGGGACTTATTACTTAAACTCTGCATTATGATAAAGCCTCTGTATATTCCCGTTTAAAGAGGAATTTCAGTTTTTATTGTTTATGATGAATTAAGGAAACAAACCAACTCCTCCACCCCTCAAACCAAAATAGGCCTATATATAGATACATGTAGTACGTAATGGAACAATCGTCCCATTATGTTGAACGCCGCATATCTGGAAGGGAACATCGAAGATATAATATTCCTTTCTTTAATCGTGAGATCAATTCAAAATACACTTTCACATTTTTTTTAAAGTAGAGGACAATTAGGAAAACACAAAACTATATCCCAAGTATTTTCTCAAAAAACTCGCACGCTCTTTGATTCATATTTACATTTGTATATTGATCTGTTCTTAGATCTGTGTCCTTGTGGTTTACTTCGATTGCGTCTTGTTTCTAATCAGTTGGGATCCAGGTTCTAGTTGTTTAAACAGTAACAGGGAAAAAAAGCTTTGGATTTTGCACTTAAGTTTTCAATTGTGGTATTAAGAAAATCCCAATCAACTGAATGAGCATTCTTGCAAGTATTTAATAAAGTGTCAATCGTATACATGGATTTGAGCGATGCACCTCCCATTCCCATATAATGGAATGATTTGTGTTGTAATACAGTCAATTGAAAAATATTTGACGAATATAAAGCAGTACCTGTTTTATCATTTAACTGAATCAAAGTGATTGTCAATAGAATATGGGGTACCACGCGGTTCAATACTTGTTATTCACCTACTGCATTACACTTTTATATTATCACTATTATCATACCACAGGGCTAATCCCCATTGTGCCAAGCCCCAAGTGATTAACGCGATGGTTGTGTTAATAGCGCGTGCGAAACACACAGCACAGTCCAATAAGCAAGAACAATAACTGTTATTACGAATGCGTGCAAGCATGCACAAGGCAGCGAAGCAATGGCTCGCTCGCATGTACAAAGTACTGTAAACGGTAGCGTGCATGCAGCCTTATGGCAGGCTATGAGTTAATCGATGATGACACTAAAGTATTTTGTTACCACGCATATCTTCAAACCCTTAACAACATTGCAATACCTAAGTTATCAAAATTATTTAATGCAAATAAACTATCTCTTAATCTTAGGAAAACAAATGTTTATACTTTCAAAACAAGAAAAGGAAATTTAAAAGAAACATGTGTACCAAGTCCCTTGGTATTCTAATAAATGATAATCTGAGATGGAATAACCAAGGGAAGTATATCTCTCACATAATTTCACGCAATTTTGAAATACTCTGAATATTGAAACATTATGCCCCATTGAATATTTTGTTCATGTCTTGTGATTCCTTAATTCTGCCATATATTTCATATTATCATTTTATCCAATTCCAAATGAAATGTAGATACCATTTTACTATTGCTTTTTTACAAGTTCTTTTTACCGTGACCACTATAAAACCGTTACTTTTAAAATCATTACAAGTCTATGAAATCAACATTCAACAAATTGCACTTTTTTTATTCGATCCGCTTACAAAATGGTTGACTACCTTCATACTTTGTTAAATTGTTTAATTTAAATGAAGATTTACACCCTTATCCCAAAATACCATCTTACCGTAGTTGCTGTTGCTACTTTTCGACACACTGGACCATATAAGTTGAACTCTTTCCTTATTTAAATTCGAAATCTACATGGCTTTGCTCTTTTTCTAAAGGTGTTAAAACTACGCTAATTTGAAATAATGAATAGCTCGTGTTTTACTCTTCTTTTTGAATTGTGTATAAATATATGTTCTTTCAAATTATATTATCCATAACCTGGCATCATTAACCTTAATAAACCTGTTAGTATTGTTGTATTTACCGTTCTCCCCCTTTTTTCTATTTTTCTTAATAGCGGGTCACTCTCTAAATTCATAGTTAAATGTCTAGTTAATCTGAAGGCTGCAAGCATATTTAATTCGCTTTAACTACGTATGAAACAAGTAACTTATCATGATTTAGCTTTCTTTTCTTTTCTGTCTGTTGTATACTCTATTGGGAGAAAAAGTTGTATGGAACTGAAAGCTATGAAGTGTCACATCAATGTATACATTTTCTAAAAGATGATGAAAAATATGAAATAAATAAATAAATTTATTTCTAAATTACTCAATTTCTCAAATGTATGGTCGAGAAACTTATGAAACATTTAAAAGAAAGGGTTGTTGGGTACAAATTTACAGAAAAAATGTTTTGATCTAGTGGTCACATTAGGTGAAGGGAAACAAGGTGACAGAAAGAGAGAGAGAGAGAGAGAGAGGAAAAGAGAGGAGACAGAGAGAGAAAGAGAGAGGGCGATAAGGGGGAGGGGGATGGGGGAGAAAGAGATGGGTGGTGAGAAGTGGGAGGGAGTGATAAAGGGAGAGAGGGAGAGAAAAATGAGAGAGAGAGAAAGAGATTTCAATATTTATGTGTTCACATTTCGGGTTTGTTGAGTGTGTGGGCGGATGGGCGTGTTTATGTTCCATTTTGGCATATGTATACTACATGTTGGTTCACAATCAGGGAATATGACCTATCAAACTGTTGTACTTAAGCTATGGTCACAAATCAGAGCAGCGACCGACCGATCAGTAGCCTGCTCGGTCGCTGCTGGAATTAGGCATCGCCCAGCGTTTAGGTCGGTGCCCAGGCGGCGACCGCCCAGGCACCGAGCGTATTTTGGGCGGCGAGTGGAAAGTGAGCAGGCGCCGCCCAAATTTTAACTCCGCGCTAAAACTTCAGCGGCGACCGAGCGATGCCCTAAAAACGAGCGGTGCCTAGGCGGCCGCCGCTCGGTGGCCGGCAGCCGCCGGGCAGAATTGGTTAAAAACTCGCCGCTCGGCCGCCGAGCAGGGTACTTTTGGGTAATGTGACCATAGCATTAGGGACTGAGAGGGTCGAAGGGAAGGTTCATGTGATTTGGTTGCCTGTAACTATATGTACATTGTAGGTGCATTCATGTTACTAGGGGCCTCAAACATCAGTATTTACATACATGTACACAGTAAGACAATTGATATTGAAATTGCCACAAGCTGTAATATACATGTATATGGAGCTGTTTTTGCATTGAGTTGTAGTGTGTAGAGGTTTAAATATTCCTGAAGGCAGTGTTTAAAGCTATACGCATGCCAAAGGTTTTTCTTCTTTGTTGTGCTCTTAGTAGAATTACTATCAACTGCATTCCATTTCGGCATACTGTATGTATACTAGGTTCACAATCAGGGAATGTGACCTATCAAACGTTTGTACTTAGGGACTGAGAGGGTTGAAGGGAAGGTTCATGTGATTTGGTTGCCTGTAACTAGGTGCATTCATGTTAATAGGGGCCTCAAACATCAGTATGTACATACATGTACAAAGTAAGATAGTTGAGCGGGGGGGGGGAGCTCTTGGAATATAAGATTGTGCAAATGTTCACAGCGTGGCAACTTTTGTTGTGGTGTGTGATAAGATGTGTTTTGGGGTGTGTGTTTTGTATGCTTGTGTGTATGAATGTGGTGTGTTTTGTGGTGTGCGCGTGTGTGTGTTTGTGTTTGTGTGAGGGAGGGGGAGCTGGGATTACTAGTAAAATAACCTCCAGTTTTTATCTTTTATTTTGTTATTATAAGTGAATAATAATAATTGACTTATAACTTATGTTTATGTTTATGTACTTTAAATTTACTTTCAATTTTTGCTCAGTTATATATACTGCATATGAGTTGTTGTTTAATTATGTTTTTGTTTATGTATAAGCAATCAATATTGAAAACGTTTTTGTTTCATTCAATTGTATGCTTGTATTACACTATTGGAGGAATAAAAAAAAAGTGTCCTGTGAGTGCGGGGAAGGAGGACAAGGGGGTATTTCGAGATTGATTGGTTTTGTTTGGAATCAATACAAAAAATATTGAACAAAAAAAATCTTCATATCGTATGTCGACACTTCAATAGAATGAATAGTGAAATTGATATGTCATACATAATCAGTGTATTAGAAATGAACCCGTCTTTCCAGGGAGGGGGTCATACACCAAAACTCATCAAAGGTGGGAGCACTTCCAATAACTTAGATAGTTCTCAAAGGAGAGAAAAAAGATACATTGACTTGAATTTGACGATTTCTAATCACCTAAATTAACGTTTAAGTATTTAGGCCTACTGTTTTATCAAGGCTTCATATGTTGACCTTACAACATATTATAAAGCCTATACTTACATGTTAATTGATCTTTTCGACATTTGAATTTTGACCTGACATTCCAAAAATCTGATCACTTGTCTCCCTACAGTGATGAATACTAGTTAAAGGTTTCAAGTTTACAGCTAAAATAGCTGAAATAGTTAGTGATTGGTCATAGCAAAGTTAATTCTGAAGTTCATTGCTCAAATCGTATTTTTGACATTGCGATAACAGGATTAAAACCCTGAGTTTTCATGAAATATTCACCCCCGCATCTAATCGGGTTGTCTTCCTATGGTTATACTCGCCCCAAGTGTAAAGCTCACACCTCAAGTGGTTTTTAACATATCGCGATAATGAGGCTTTAACCTGTATTTGAAGAGCTTGATTCCAAAAGGAACTAAATCCATATTTGATATCAATTGAGTTTTTTGTCTAAAAATAATGATTTTCTACATGGGGACAAAATGCACTATATCGCATTCTAAAATTTCACCAGGAAGTATGACAAAATTTAGGTACAATATCATGTTTCATTCCTAAAGGAGCTAAATCCACTTTGGAAACTTCTGAGTAAATCACCTTTTTTATTTCTCCACTTTCCCTTTAGGCATGTACCTTCATGTTGTAATATATGTTAAAGGGTTCATCCTGGACCAATAATATATGATAAGTAAAAAAATCTACTAGTTATTTCTGATTTATATCACATTTTTAGATTTTATGGATTTAGCTCCTTTTGGAATGACTCGGATTTAGCTCCTTTTGGAATTGAACGTATTTAGCTCCTTTCGGAATGAAACTGTGATCTGATACAATGCTGAGGTAATTTGGGTAAAGGCCAAAGATCATAGATACAGATACATTTAAATAGATACATACAAATGAAGAGTTTCATTCCAAAAGGAGCTAAATCCACTTTGGGTACCCTCCTTCACCCGGTTTGAAGCTCGATAATTATTGAAATATTGTGATAACGAGGCTAAAACCTGTATTTTCAGATAAATGAACTACAGTATATGACCTTTTGCCCACTTAATCATTAAGTCTCATGTTCATACCACAAGTGGTGCTAGACTGATGAACATAAACACAGACAACTACATTTAAAATAAGATATTGACTGAACAGTAGTGTTAATTCGAACAAGTCTTTAACGTAGAGGGGGACATTTCATTTATGAGAAATCATACTTTGATCAAGTCTGAGTATTCATACAAGAATGAGAATGAGAGATCAAAACGTCGTACGTTTCTGGGTTTTTCATTCGAAGGATTAATTCACCTGCAAATATAGAATCATACGCTCAGATCAATCCTTTATCCAAAATTAACAAAACAATAAATCTCTAAACTTCACTGAAACTCAAAAAAATGGATTTTACAGTGCAACATTGTTCATTTCTTATCATAGTACCTGTTAAAAAAGATTGTTCAATACTTAGTACAAGTGTATATAGGCCTACATAGTGGCTTCCTTGCAGGGCCAACTTTGGCCTACACTGTATTATTACTACATGGATTGTTATCATAAATATAATCAGGTGAAATGTGGAATAGAGAACTTGATTTCGAATTTAAACTAAAACGAAAAAAGGTGTATACGAAGCTGCCACTGTATGGCGTACAAGTAATGAATGCTTAATTCATGAACAAACATGTTTGTGACAGTTAAAATCCATAAGGGAAACGTAGCCTTTTAAGATATCAAATCGAAGAAGAAAATGACATTGTATTACGGCGTACTTATATTCTCAAATCGTGAGATTTTTATAACAAAGTTATCAAGTTCATCGGCATGAACAGAATCTTTTTTTTTTTAACATAGGCCTATATTTCAAGATTCCTTGTGATTAATGATGTTACCCGGGCCGGGGTAAATAATATAAATTCTGAAAAGAAATGAAGAGGCTGGTCAGAATAGGTGTTTACTGTGAAGCGTTATGTATAGAACTGATCTTTAATAACATAGAGATAAACATGGAATAACATATTCCAATAATGAGACTAAATACAATTAATACGGATTAAATATAAATATGAACACAGCTACTCTAAGTTCATAAACAACATTGGCATAGGCATCTGACTGCTTATCTTCTAATCTGAACACGGCTAACTGTAATTATAGACCAAGGTGAACCAGTTAAAAGTCGTTTTGTGTCTTTTTACACAATAACCCAACTTTCTCCAATATCCCGACCTGTCTATAGTCGCAGTAACCCTAAAATCCTTTTCTAAAATAATACCAAATTACTTTCTCAATTCTAACGAAACTCTTCTCGATATCAGTGATTAAAGTATAATAAAAGATACAAGGAGTATATTCTAACAAAATCACACTCAATCTTCAACTATGATATTAACAGTTAAAGAGGGAAACCAGAAAGAGAGAGAGAAAGAGAAACTACAAATTCATACCAAACTCATTTATCAAAGACCTGAAACTTGAACTATGATCCCAAATTCTCTCTTTTCTACGATATTCCCTCATTTCTTCAGTTGGTGGACTACCGCTGACCAAAAGCCATTAGTCATAACATGTCACCAGTTATCTCTGATAAAGACCAGAGAAACTTCTCCCAATGCACAGACTATTGAATTGGTATCAGGATTAACTTTACTACTAGTCTTTTTGCTCTGCTGGTATAGTGCGGTATGAACTAGTCACTATACATCTCACATTAAGCATACACACATTATGAGGTGTGTTCACACTAGTTGGTTTAACCTGACTTAGTATGAATATATAAAGATTTACTACTTCTACTACATAATAATACGACCATTATATAATCTAAATGCTTCATAAACATAACTAACATTATACAATAGATACATGCCACGTAGATACATATGTCAAGCCTGCATCTCTCGTGATAAGTCTGGTTTGATAAAATACACTTAATTGGTTCTAATATCACTGATAACATTCACTTCATTATTAAACACGAGTTGCAGCACAACAATGTAATATATGAATTGAACAATAATAATTAACTTAATTGAAAGAGATTAAAAGTTGTATTTTCTTACCTGAAAAGAAATGAAGAGGCTGGTCAGAATAGGTGTTTACTGTGAAGCATCATGTATAGAACTGATGCTATCAGGCAGAAACCACTGACATGACCAACGCCTTCGATTTGATTTCGTTTTGGGAAGAGGGCACAATATGAGTCACCACTTCTTGGAAACAGGGGTTGGGTTTCGGCATCTTTGGAGCAAGCACTGAAGAATGTGCAAACTTTTTAAGATACTGGTGTGTAAAATATATGACAATACTAACAAGATATATGTATACAAAATTTTGAGGAAGGCCTATTTTCCAGGGCCTTACACCCATCCCTCCAAAAACAAATGTCATCTTCGACGTTTCCACAAGGTATCAATTATATATAAAACATTTATTGAACTAAGCTGATCATCGCGATCCTACCTAACAATACAACGATAAAATGAGACGTAACACGCAACAATCTAATTTCACTCTGACTTTCACAAAACCCGTTAATTCAATCTTAATTAAATAATCTATACCCAGGACGCTAACTACTGTTGCCACTGTGGCCTAGGAAAGTGTCCATACGTATACATGGGCATGGGCATGGGTATGAACATTGTAGGGATATTTGTTTTGAATAGAGGCGGTTGGAACACTGGGGCACCTGCGAACGGCAAACCAGAGTTATCCTGACGCGTGGAAATTCCACTGACATCGTACTGCATGCACTGTGGATCCGGTGTGCCAGGGCCATAATATAAAAATTGGTTTGGGGTCGTCTTTCCCTCTGAGGGCGGACATTTCTAGGTTCGATATCTTCAGAAGAGTCAGACTGGTTGGTCGGGTCAGTTAGTGGTACTGACGAGTCCATCAGTCTTGTCTCCTCCTCTACTGGTTGGTTTTGGGCCTGGAATGCTGGACTAGTTGGAGCTGTGCTTCCCATGTCTTGTCTTTGCGTGATTCCTGGGTTTACAGTATCGTCTAGGTGCACTTGAGTATCTTCCTCTCTTTCCTGAAGATCTTGCCGTGCCGCCTGGCGGCGATGGAATTCCGTCAAATACATTTCCTCCTCCTCATCTGAGCTATCTACTGGCTGATTCTTCAGATGAGAGGGTGGCTGTTGCTGATCCGTCTGTGGTTGCATTTGTGCCTTTCTGCTAGTCTTTTGTGCTATAGTGGGTATAGACTTATCTGGGACCAGCGAATCACATGGAAATAGCAGATTGCGATGTAGCGTCCGCTCTCTGCCCTTACCATTTTCTGGATGAACCACGTATACAGGAAGTTCTCCCTTTCTCGCTTTTACAACGTAGATCCGGTCTTCATAGTATGACCGTAGTTTTCCTGGACCAGCCCTAGGGGAACAGTCTTTGACCAGAACCCTGTCTCCGGGCATCAAAACCGTGCTCGCTGCCTTCTGGTCGTACCGTCGTTTTCCCTTTTCTGCAGATTGGCGGGCTGCTCGTCCTGCTAAGTCATACGCTTCCTTCAATATATCCTTCCATTTGGCCACGTACTCCGGCATATTCCTTGGCTGTTGCTTCTGGTTGAGGGAGATACCAAAAGCTAGGTCGATTGGAAGCCTTGCCGAGTGCCCAAATAAGAGATAGTGTGGAGAGTATCCTGTGGTGTCATGCTTGGTGTTGTTATAGGCATGGACTACTTTGTTGAGATGTTGCTTCCAATCGTGCTTCTGTTCCTCGGTTAGAGTTCGCAGCATCGACAGGAGAGTCCTGTTGAAACGCTCAACCTGGCCGTTTCCTTGTGGGTGATAGGGGGATGTGCGTGAATGGGTGACACCGGATAGCTGTTGTAATCTCGTGAACAGCTTATTCTCAAACTCGCGTCCCTGATCATGATGAAGGCGTCTCGGGTAACCAAATTTCAAAACAAAGTCGTTGAAGACCTTGTCTGCTGCAGTTCGACCGAAATTTGTTGGTCGTGGGATATGCTTGTGAAAATCGGGTGAAATGGTCCATTACGACCAGAATGTACTCATATCCTCCACGACTACGTTCTAGATAAAGAAAGTCGATGCTCACCAGTTCGAAAGGCTCTGCTGTTGCGATAGGGATGAGGGGGGCCCTTTTGGTTTTCGATGGTTTCTTCTGTTTGATGCACTGACATTGGGTGGTGACGTAAGTGTTGATTGTGCTCTCCATGTGGGGCCAGTAAAACCTATCCCTTGCCAACTCTACCGTCCGCTCTGATCCCAGATGTCCCATCTTGTTGTGGAGCTCCTCACAAACGAAGATCCACCACTTCCTTGGAAGGACTAGCTGTGTTTTAGTTTTGGTCACACGACGGAGGATTCCATCATCTCCAACCTCTAGCCTTTTCCACTCGTGCATGATGGACTTGGTACCTTGGGTCTCATGCTGCCGCTCATGCTTCTTTGGCCATCTTCCCTTAGCTTGGTATTGCAAAATAGGGGCAATGTCTGTGTCCTCCTGTTGGGCTATTTTGACATCCTGTAAGGAGAATAACTGGGTACATCCCAATGTGGTGTCGGTCATGTCGTCTTCCACAGCTGGATCCACCACCAAGGAATGTACAACAGCAAAATCATCATTCGACTGGTAGCGTATTCCCTGGAGGGTGGCAGTCATAACATCGGGGGAGATCTCCTCACTGTACTCTGCAGCTAGATTGCTGTTCTCCAATGGCATACGTGATAGAGCATCAGCATCCCCATTTGCTCTTCCAGGTCTATAGCGGATGGAGAAATTGAAATCTGCTAGCTCCCCAATCCACCTATGACCAGTAGCATTCAATTTTGCGGTACTCAACACGTATGTGAGGGGGTTGTTATCCGTGAATACCACAAATGACTTCGCGTATTGGAGGTAACTTCGGAATTGGTCGGTGATGCTCCATTTAAGGGCCAAGAATTCCAACTTTCCCGAATGTAGATGGTAATTCCTCTCGGCTGGTGTCAGGGTTCGAGAACCATAGGCGATGACTCGTAACTTCCCATCCTTTTCTTGATACAACACCGCTCCGAGCCCATCTTGGGAGGCATCAGTGTGCAGCACGAATGGAAGATTGAAGTTGATCGCCTGGTGGGTAGGTAACCAAGTAACTGGGGCATTTGATGGAGCTTGGCCTACTGACTTCCTTGGCTTGGCTATCCTGGTCTTTTTCTTGACTTCTCCTCCTGTGTCCTGTGCTTGGAGAAGCTGGTAAAGCGGTCTGGCTCTCTTTGCGTAATTCTTGAGGTACCGTCTGTAATAGCCTGTCAGCCCAAGCAGCTTCCGTACTTCTCAAATTGTCTTTGGTGTCTTTTCTTTCAGTGACTGAAGTGCAGCCGTTTCTTCTTGGTCCGGTCTGTATCCATCAGCTGTGACTATACGTCCCAGATATTTTACCTTCTTTTGGAAAGTGTGACACTTGGCTGGCTTCAGTTTCACTCCATGTTGTTGCAGCCGTTGAAACACTGTTCTCAGATTGGCAACATGTTCTTCAAAAGTCTTGCTATAGACGATAATGTCGTCAAGGTACACCTCACATATCACATGGTTCAGCCCGTCTAAGATATTCTCCATGCACATCTGATAGGCAGCAGGGGCATTTGTGAGACCAAAGGGATTTCTAACCCACTCATGCAGTCCCCAAGGTGTGACGAAGGCTGTCAATGGTCTGCTCTCTTCGGTCATAAACCCTTGGTGGTATGCTTTCCCTTGGTCGAGAGTGCTGAACCACAAGTTTCCTGCTAAACCGTCTAAGACGTCTTGCATGCGTGGTATGGGTTGCCGGTTTGGTATTGTTTTGCTGTTGAGTCCCCTATAGTCGACACAGAGGCGAAGGCCACCATCTTTCTTCCGGACACAGACTACCGGGGATGCGTAAGGAGACTCTGATTTCACAATCCACCCTCTTTCAATCAGATCCTGCAAGTAGGTTCGCACCTCCTGGTATAACGGGCGGGGAATGGATTGGTAAGTTCGCTGTACAGGTATGTCGTCGGTCAATCTTATCTTCATTTGGAGGTCACGAATGCAGCCCATGTCATGTTCTCCAGTAGAAATAGCTCCTACTTCCTGTTTCATGAGGTCCTCTGCTGCAACCCTTTGCTCTGAAGTCAGCTGGCTGAAGTCGAAGGTATTGTTGTTCTTCTTTTGTTCTTCAGTTGAGACTGCAGATACTGTCACCTTTGGCACTTCTGTTGTGTCACCTTCTTCGTGTATGTTTTCAGGGACCTTATCTGCTCTAACCTCCCAAGGGAGGTGTAGCGAGGTAGGGTGGTGTCCTTCCCTGAATGGTTGTGGATGGGTAGCTGGATGCAGCATGAGCTCCCAGGACTTAGCTGAACCAAGCAAGCTTCCAGTTCGATGCCCTCTGGCCATCCCATATGCCTGTCTGGTTCGAAGAGGACAGTGGTTTCCTCTCTTACTGGTCCTGGTCGTACGCGGACATCTAACATCCAACTCTTATTGGCTGGTATTCGCTCTTGTTGTCGACCAACTCTTACATGGCAAACATCGCTGGGGATGTCTGCCTTAAGGAGGTTCACCAGCTTCGGGATGTCTTGTTTGTGTTTTTGAAGGGAAGTCGCGAGGGCTTGGCATATTCCTTGGAGACTTTTGGAGTTCCTGACAATTTCCCCGATAACGTTAGTACCGATAATTGGTTCATAGATGTCCTCCTCGGTGACCAAAAATGGCACTTGACACCTATAGGATGGTCCTCCGTGGGTCTCCAGATCAAACTGGACATCAATCCAGCCAGGCGCGCCGGAAGCAGTTTGGGATTGGGGGGGGGGGGGGGGCAAACGTTCCAGGGGGCTCACCTTCCAGGGGCAGTGACGTAATGAGAAAAAACGTGCGGAAGGGGGGGGGGGGCAGACAAAAAAAATCTGCATCACCATCAGTCTTACACGTTACATACAGGTCCCGCGGAACGTTTTTCAAAGTGGAGTATTAACGATCAGGTAGAGCGTAAATTGGCGTGGGGTCCAGGGCATGAGCCTCGGCAGGGGGTCAAGGGGCTGAGCCCCCGGAAGCTCAGGGGTTTTAGGTATTTACTTACGGTTAGATGAGCATCCAGAGGCCCTCTTTTAGGCCATTGACGTGTTCCAAGGAGGGGGAGAGCCCCCAGAAGCTCAGAGGTTTTAATATTTAACTACGGTCAGATGAGCATCCAGGGGCCGCCTTAGGGCCCTTGGTGGGGTCCGAAGGACAGAGCCCCCTGAAGTTCAGGGGTTTTAGGTATTTCACAACGGTCAGATGAGAATCCAGGGGCCTGCCTTAGGGCCCTTGGTGGGGTCCAGGGGGCAGAGCCCCCGGAAGCTCAGGGGTTTTAGGTATTTAATTACGGTCAAAGGAGCATCCAGGGGGCGGCTTAGGGCCCTTGGTGGGGTCCAGGGGGCAGAGCCCCCGGAAGCTCAGGGGTTTTAGGTATTTAATTATGGTCAAATGAGCATCCAGGGGCCCGCCTCAGGGCCCTTGGCGGGGTCCAGGGGGCAGAGCCCCCGGAAGCTCAGGGGTTTTAGGTATTTAATTACGGTCAAATGAGCATCCAGGGGCCCGCCTTAGGGCCCTTGGCGGGGTCCAGGGAGCATAACCCCCGAAAGCCGTTTTTTTTTAGGTATTTAATTACGGTCAGATGAGCATCATAGGGGCAGAGCCCCCGGAAGCTCAGGAGTTGTAGGTATTTAATTACGGTCAGATGAGCATCCAGGAGACCGCCTTAGGGCCCTTGGTGGGGTCCGGGGGCGGAATCCCCGTAAGCTCTGGGATTTTAGGCATTTAATTACGGTCAGATGAGCATTTTTTATACCTTATTGACATTGGCAGGTCACTTAATTTTTCTCTCCGTCTTTCTTTCTTTTTCTCTTTAACATACTTTTTTCAAAAAGTGAGGGGGGGGGGGGGGGGGCTCGAGCCCAGCCACTTTGCAGACCATGACATTAAGGCTTCTAAATAAGCGTATTTTTCGCCCGACTGTAATTTGGGAATTTCTTATTTTCCAACAACGCATAAAAAGGTATGACTTACCCAAAAATGGAGAAAAACACCGGAAAATCATGTCATAACAGCAACATTTGTAAATCACTGGTATCGAATAAGAAATACACCCCCCCCCCCATCAGTACGCCAGCGTTCAGGGGCTCATGTCTTCTCACCCCTATAACAACAAAAAACAGACACGCTTTCCCATTCTCGCACAATATGTCCACGATATGCGCGTATCGCTATTATAAAGACCTCCATTGATAAATACCGTATAGGTGGCATGCGCAATGTTTATGAAATTTTAATTCCTGTGAACTTTCCTTTTCTTTGAATGGAATTGTATATGACTTGTGATTTAATTCAGGTTTTTATTATTGTTATGTTCTTTGGGGTTAAAAATAGAAACCATGTTTACTCCTTTACTGCTTTTTTTTTTTTTTTCAGGGGGGGGGGGCATTTTTTTTTTTGGGGGGGGGGGGGGCAAAAATGCGTTTTGCCCCCCCACTTTTTTGATGGGGGGGCAACTGCCCCCCCCCCACTTCCTGCGCCTATGAATCCAGCCGATGTAGGGAATTTCCGACTTATTTGCTGTCTTCAATGTTAAGTTTTTGGGCACAAGCTCCTTGACATCCCTCAAGGGTACATCTGGAAGAATATGTTTCCTGAATTCCTCTGACAACACTTACACCTGCGCCCCAGTATCCCACAACGCCTCAATTTTGTGCCCATTTAACAAGCACTTAATAGTGCATCTTTCCCCAACCAACTTTACCAAATTGTGTAATTGTCGAGGAGGGAGACATGCACCACTGTTGCCCGATATCCCATTTACACTACGATTTGGACACTTACCTGTACTGGGGGACCCATTGCGGTCATGAAGAGCTACACCCGATCCCCTTGGTGAGCTCCGGAGTCGTTTCCCGGCTGGTCTCTTCGAAGGTTACATCCTCGAGCGAAGTGGTTGTCCGCCCCACAGCGGTAGCAATGCCGACAGCATTCACCCTCTCCTTGCTTGCGGCATCGATCGCAACCTTTGGGCCTCCGTTGCATCATGGGCGGCCTGGTGGGCGGTTGCGTGGCTCTCCCCTGTAGCTCTGCTACGCGTGCCTTCAGCTCCGCAATCTGTGCAGCCATTCCCGCGGCGTCACTCTCCTTCCTTGGTTTTTCCCTCGGCGGGGTCGTTGGAGTCTGTCTGTCGGGTGTTTCTGAGACTGCAGCTACTCGTATAGTCGGTTTAGCATGAGACTTCAGGAGACGCTTCTCCTCTAACGATGCGGCTACATTTAACCTCTCCAGGAGGATTTCGTCTGGAATTTCCGACTGTAGGGACGGCTTAAGGTCATGTTGCACGTTGTCGTTGGTAAGTCCAGTTATTACTGCGTGCAGGAACATGTCCTGCACCAGGGCTGGATCGTATTTGAGACCATGAGAAGCTTGTCCGGAAGCAACAACGATTCTCTGTCTTAGATCCAGGGCCCGCATGACAAATCCTTGGGGGGGGGGGGGGTTCACCTTTACCTTGGACCAGCTGCGAAAGCTCTTGGTAAAGGTCTGTTGCCTCCTTCTCTTGATAGTGTGATTTCAGGACAGTTTTCAGGAACGTCAAGGTAAAATTGGAGTGGTTCTCCAGGTAGGAACGCAGACGAAGTCCCGGGTTGATTGCCCTCAAGACTGCTTCTACCACCTCCGCCTCCCCATACCCTCTCCCGAGAGCTGCCTCTATTTGATGGTATAGGCTATAATAACTCAAACGGTCCTTTTGATGTGCATCTCCAACCTGTCCGCTGATCCTTAGTTCTTTTCTAAAGGCCGCTGGAATTATAGGGGTACATGCCGATATCGGTTTCAGTTCGGGGGAGGGGGGTTACTGTGTTGGGGTCGTTGATGTCTTGCTGTTTCTCATCTGATGTGTTATCTTGTTTATCTGTGTCGTGTACCTGGATAGCGTCCATGGTCCTACCAAGCACTTCTAAACTCTGTTTAAGTGCTTGTAGATTACTTTGGGCACCCACTTCTGCTACCTTTTCTGTAAGTTTATCCTGCAAAATCCTTGTAAGTGACCTTCGCTGCTTACCCTCACTTTGCTCCTTTGGTAAGTCAAAGCACTCCCAAGCACCAAGTAGTTGGTCCCATGACAAACCGAACAGGATTCTCTCGATCTCAAACTCGAGGTCCTCGATAGTTCCCATGACTACAATTGGTTGTGTTGCCTTGTCGACTGTTGACCACAGCTATAAGCTTTTCCTTTTCTGCTCCTGCCTGGTCCCGGTTCAACCCTTCGACGTCGGTTCATCTGCCCGCAAACCTCTCTACTGGTGCAGTGTCATCCAAGTTCTCGTCGAACAGCAAAAGTAATTTGCTGTCCTGGCAAGGTCGCCAGAAATGTTACCCGGGCCGGGGTAAATAATATAAATTCTGAAAAGAAATGAAGAGGCTGGTCAGAATAGATGTTTACTGTGAAGCATCATTTATAGAACTGATCTTTAATAACATAGAGATAAACATGGAATAACATATTCCAATAATAAGACTAAATACAAGTAATACGGATTAAATATAAATATGAACACAGCTACTCTAAGTTCATAAACAACATTGGCATAGGCATCTGACTGCTTATCTTCTAATCTGAACACGGCTAACTGTAATTATAGACCAAGGTGAACCAGTTAAAAGTCGTTTTGTGTCTTTTTACACAATAACCCAACTTTCTCCAATATCCCGACCTGTCTGTAGTCGCAGTAACCCTAAAATCCTTTTCTAAAATAATACCAAATTACTTTCTCAATTCTAACGAAACTCTTCTCGATATCAGTGATTAAAGTATAATAAAAGATACAAGGAGTATATTCTAACAAAATCACACTCAATCTTCAACTATGATATTAACAGTTAAAGAGGGAAACCAGAAAGAGAGAGAGAAAGAGAAACTACAAATTCATACCAAACTCATTTATCAAAGACCTGAAACTTGAACTATGATCCCAAATTCTCTCTTTTCTACGATATTCCCTCATTTCTTCAGTTGGTGGACTACCGCTGACCAAAAGCCATTAGTCATAACATGTCACCAGTTATCTCTGATAAAGACCAGAGAAACTTCCCCCAATGCACAGACTATTGAATTGGTATCAGGATTAACTTTACTACTACTCTTTTTGCTCTGCTGGTATAGTGCGGTATGAACTAGTCACTATACATCTCACATTAAGCATACACACATTATGAGGTGTGTTCACACTAGTTGGTTTAACCTGACTTAGTATGAATATATAAAGATTTACTACTTCTACTACATAATAATACGACCATTATATAATCTAAATGCTTCATAAACATAACTAACATCATACAATAGATACATGTCACGTAGATACATAATTATGTTAAGCCTGCATCTCTCGTGATAAGTCTGGTTTGATAAAATACACTTAATTGGTTCTAATATCACTAATAACATTCACTTCATTATTAAACACGAGTTGCAGCACAACAATGTAATATATGAATTGAACAATAATAATTAACTTAGACAGACAGAATTGAAAGAGATTAAAAGTTGTATTTTCTTACCTGAAAAGAAATGAAGAGGCTGGTCAGAATAGGTGTTTACTGTGAAGCATGATGTAAAGAACTGATGCTATCAGGCAGAAACCACTGACATGACCAACGCCTTCGATTTGATTTCGTTTTGGGAAGAGGGCACAATATGAGTCGCCACTTTTTGGAAACAGGGGTCGGGTTTCTGCATCTTTGCAGCAAGCACTGAAGAATGTGCAAACTTTTTAAGATACTGGTGTGTAAAATATATGACAATACTAACAAGATATATGTATACAAAATTTTGAGGGAGGCCTATTTTCCAGGGCCTTACAATGATATAAGTTCTTTTTGAAAGGTGGAAGATAATTCGTAATAGTAATAAATAAAAGTAATGATACACAAATGTATCTGCTAGTTTCAATGAAAATCATAGAAAATGTGTCCCCTGAGAGTTATTGCTTTTAATGTACCCTAGCTATATATTTTGATATAACTTTCATTCCACATGTTCGTGTCGTTCCATTCATACATTTCTGTGTAAAGTGCAAGACTTATTCTTATCGTTTTTTTCATGATTTAAAAACCTAAGAATAGTAATTAATTGTATATTATATATAATCTAATTTCTCCAGTCACTTCCACATATTATTCTACACAGCTTATATGTAAAGAGTCATATAAATTGATAAATAATGTTTGAAGAAGGTAACAACTTCACGCACAAACAATTAATTAAATTGTTACAAGCATTTCATGAAAAGAGACAAGAGAAAACTATTCGAACTTTATATATGGGCAACACAGTATATTCCCGTTTATACTGGTATACACACATATACAGTGGCCATTTTTATAATCATAAACACATTTTTAGCTACACGAATGTTTACTTTCTCCTGCATATTCCATATTTATTGAATATGATAATGTTATTCACTTAGTCTAGGGATAATGGGGTTTTGATTCTATGATTGACCCTTTCTATCACAATCCTGTTATTTATCGCAATATATTCTTCTCCTTCTCCATCATTCATTAATTATGATTTTTACTAAAACACACTTACCGCATATATGCAAGCTCGTTTTCTCCAACACCCTTCCGCATCTTATTATAGTCTACCGTCCTCTGCCGCGCAAAGCTCTACATTACAAATTACATGTGCATTACGTTTTCCTTCTGTTGAAAAAAACTCCTAATCAATTTTCTACACGTCTGAACTATCAAGAACTTAAATTACTTTTTTTTCCCTTTTATCATGTCAGTATATGTAAGACTGTGTATTGGTCACATACCCTTCATAATACAAAGTCCAGGGCAGAATTTGTATCTTTCATATAGGCAATGGAATACAGTCGATGATAATAATGTTATATTTTCCTTTGTATTGTGATACAACCGTAGGAATAATTATACTGATTATTGAAAATAAACACGGACGACTAATATAACAATTACGATATTGACTGAGCAGTAGCAAGCAGAATCATCAGCTTAAACGTAGAGGGCGATATTCCAACTATGAATAAACATACTTTGATCATGTCTGGCAAATACATACAATAATGGGAATCAGAGATTAAAACGTTGTCAGTTTCTATGTTCTTTATTCGAAGGAAATTGGAAATGAAGAATCATACCCTAAGGTAAATCCTTTATCGGAAAGAAACAAAGTAAAGAATCTATTCTAAACTTCACCTGAACTCACACGAATGGATTTTGCCGTGCATCATTGCTCTTCCCTTTGATCTCAACTATAATTTTTTTCGAAAAATCAACTCAAAGGCAATTTAAATACACTATTGTATGCCCAATAAAAAAATCATGTTCGCATCACGTAATAAGGTCATTGCCATGTTCGCACAAGGCTACTGAAATTGCGTCTTTAAGTTGAATTTTCAAAAGTACAATGTAGTTATAATTGATTCAAATGTGTATAAGACTTGCTTTCTTGTAAGCCCATAAGTGCCTTGTCTGCCATGTACGTTGTCTACAGTGCGTCCCAAAAAAAACTATACACTTTTGAAATGGCTGCCGAATAAAAAAATATATGATTCTGGGGGAAGAGTTTGATATGTATGGAAAGCTCATAAACTCAACTTTCATATGATACCAAAAAGTCTGAAAATAAGTTATGCTTGAGTGAGCACTGGTCACTTATGTAAAGGGTATGAAAATTAGGTTGCGCAGGAATTGGCCTTCCAATTTTTGAGAGGTAAATCCTTTGAAGCTTACGGAATTGAGGATGATATGACTAATTTATGATCAATTGTGGTGAGTTTGGGTTTGGGTGAAATTTGTGGTTTATGGGATTAACATTTTATGCATGAGTGAACAGGAATTGCATTTGTTATTACCGTAGACTCAGTGGTGTGTTCATGGGAGTCAGGACGGGGTGATGGTACATTGTGCAGGGGAGGTGAAATGTAGGGTAGGACTTTGAAGAGGACATGACATGCCCCTCCCCCTCTCTTTCTCTCTCTCTCTCTCTCTCTCTCTCTCTCTCTGTTTGGGTGTGCTTGTGCATATCTTGATAGTTCATTAGACAATCAACATTCAGCTAACATCACTTAATCAACAATGTACGGTATCAGTCAATCGGTCAATCAATTAATCAATCAAGCATTCAATCACCATTCAGTATTTCAATCAATTTAATCATTCAATAAATCAATCATAATTAATCAATAACTCAATCAATCACTCAATCTATCAACCAACCAACCAGTCATTTTAGCACTTGAGTTTCTGTAACTGCTAAATGGGTAAAACCTGAAGAATAAGTAGCCAACATCTGTGATATTCCTTTTTTCAACAAACCGTATTTGAATAATCAATTTACATAATCCCCAGCTGGTTTTTAGGTAAATCAATGAGATGTTCAACTAATCCTACATTAACTGAAATGTGGGGTGAAGGTTTTTATTCAAAGCCACAGATGTAAAAAATAAGAGTGTGTAAGATGGAAATTACAACATGTACCATCACCCCATCCTGACTCCCATGAACACACCACTGAGTCTACCAGAGAAAGTTACAATGCTACAATAAAAAATGAAATTCCTGTTCACTCATGCATAAAAGTTTGGTTTGATAAACCATGTAATTCACTCAGCAAATCACGAATGTATCATATCACCCTCGATTTTATAAGCACCAAAGGATTTACCTCTCACAAATTGGAAGGCTAATTCCTGCGCAACCTAATTTTCATACACTTTACAAAAGTGACCAGTGCTCACCCAAGCATGAATTATTTTCGGACTTTTTGGTGTGATATGAAAGTTGAGTTACTGAGCTTTCCATACATATAAAACTTTCCCCCCAGAATTATATATTTTTTTATTCAGCAGCCATTTCAAAAGTGTATAGTTTTTTTTGGGACGCACTATATCTATGTCCCTTTTTGTTAACACGCGAGCAAAACTGATACCAGTTATTGTTAGACATGAACGCTCGTTTGTGAACACGGAAAGCCGATTCATGACCTCTGTGCACATTAAGTGTTTTCCCGCTCCCCAGTGGTGTAGAATGGGCTCAACATTGGGGGAGGGGGCGGGGGGGGGGGGGGGAGGGGTCCAGGAGGGGATTAATCTTTATTTTACTATCGATCAGTGTTATTCAAAATTGCTTTTGATGATTAACTACTCTGTTCAAATGGATTTATATGTCATATGTATCGTAATTTGTAGGGTTATTTGCATTTTCTTTTCGTTTTGTTAAATATGTAAATGTTTATCATTCTATTTTGTTGGTTATATATCGCTTTATAGCGTCTTCGGTGGTAAGCGCTTAATGAGCACCGGTTTTATGATTATTATTATTAACCTTTTTTGGTCTCACCACTCTTTTAAGAAACAAAAAGCTCCGCATCACCCCAGTTCCAAATACGTCACAGAAAATCCACTTTGCATCACTATGGTATTCGTCGTTTGTGATATATACACAACATCTCATATATACGCGATCACCTCTATACAGTGCCCCCCCCCCCCCGAGCGCCGCTTCCTGTGAATTACTTATGCGTACGATTCTACAGCAGTGTCATATGATAACATATTAAAACTACATGTACAAATATCAAACTAAGGAAACCAATATTACTCTATCAGGACAATGTACATTCAATTATGACTTGTAAAATTTCATACACACCGATGCAGCGTTTCAGCATACAAGAACCAAACGCACACTTTTGTCTATACACACAATCTATATTGGAGGTCATAGCTCTCCATCTATCTCTGTCCCTTTTTTTTAACACGCGAGCAAAACTGATACCAGTTTGACAGTCAAATTATTAAATACTCTCAAAATCCTAAGGTTGAGGGTGTGAACCCTAGCCCGTGTTTCTTGGTATGAGATTGATCTTTTGCTTCTCTCCATGCACCCTGGTCTTGATTATTATTATTATTATTATCATCATTATTATCAACACTAGTATTATTGCTATAATTATTATAATCATTATTATTATTGCCATCATCAGCATGAACATCTAAATCATCATTTTTTTTCTTCTTATAACTACATGCCTTTTTTATCGTTAATATAATCAGATGAAATATGTAAAAAAGAGAACTTAATTGATTTTGAATTTGAGCTATAAAAACTCACGCTGTATGCTTTACTGCACTGCAGAGCATATAAGTCACGAGTACTACTTTATTTATAGAAATGGTTGTTTACTTCGAGTTCCATCCAGTTCTATCCGGATACAAATGCATGCATCATCTAATTATAGCACATAGTTACACAGCCCGCAGTCACATACTGGTTAGTCTCAATCTGATTTAAGGGCATTTAATTTTTTTTGTCAATCTTATCACGTTTGCCTTGCATGCTCTATCAGTCGGTTATTGTTAGACATGAACGCTCGTTTGTGAACACGGAAAACCGATCCATGACCCCTGTGCACATTAAGTGTTTCCCCGCTCCCAAGTGGTGTAGAATGGGCTAAACATTGGGGGGGGGGGGGGGGGGGGAGAGGCGGGAGGGGGGGGGGGGGAGGGGTCCAGGAGGGGATTATTCTTTATTCTACTATCGATCAGTGTTATTCAAAATTGCTTTTGATGATTAACTACTCTGTTCAAATTGATTTATATGGCATATTATTTTATCGTAATTTGTAGGGTTATTTGCATTTTCTTTCTGTTTTGTTAAATATGTAAATGTTTATCATTCTATTTTGTTGGTTATATATCGCTTTATAGAGTCTTCGGTGGTAAGCGCTTAATAAGCACCGGTTTTATGATTATTATTATTAACCTTTTTTGTCTCACCACTCTTTTAAGAAACAAAAAGCTCCGCGTCACCCCAGTTCCAAATACGTCACAGAAAATCCACTTTGCATCACTATGGTATTCTTCGTTTGTGATATATACACAACATCTCATATATTCGCGGTCACCTCGATACAGTGCCCTACCCCCCCCCCCCCTTCCCGGAGCGCCGCCTCTTGTTAATTTCTTATGCATACGATTCTACAGCAGTGTCATATGATAACATATTAAAACTACATGTACACACATCAAACTAAGGAAACCAATATTACTCTATCAGGACAATGTACATTTAATTATGACTTGTAAAATGTCATACACACCGATGTAGAATTTCAGCATACAAGAACCAAACGCACACTATTTTCTTTACACACAATCGTGGGAATTCCCACATTGGGAAATGTGTAGCGGATGTATGGCAGACGAGTGTGATATGATCATAGAGATTGTATAACTAACTGGTTTTCCCCTAAGCACCGTGTTTCCACGTAGATTGATTTGATTGATTGATTGCTTGCTTTTATTCATATTCCATGGAAAAATAGAAGTAAAGCAAATTACAGAGATAGTAGAACATGTAGTATACGGTAAGATGTAACTGGTAAATTCTCTATACATTCTAGGCTTGGGTGCGAGATGTAATAAAATCGAACAACAATGATTTGACTTGTTCATTAATATAATCACTGATTATATTAATGATAACAAGTTATGAAGCAATAAGAAACATATAGATGATGAAGATGTTCATGATGATGATGACTAATATATTATTATTTTTACAAACAATAAAACATCCTGATCGAAGGAGAGTGGCAAAGTATGGATGAATTTAATATTTTGACTGGTATCAGTTTTTCCAGCCAATTAAGCGAGTTCGTAATTAGGATTTGCGCATGGGCAGATAGAGGTCATACGTTCCCAAATAGTAAAACCATCGAGACGAATGCTGGTATCGTGCTCATGAAAGTTATGTAATCAGTACTCTCTTATGCACATTTATCTGATACACAGGTTGAAGTATTTTTCTCAAGAGGCAAACAAAAGGTATTCATGAAGCACCTCCATGGCTCCATCACTTCGGCAGTGATTATAGTGGGACGTTTCCATCGTGTAAAAAAACCGGGGATATTTGGGTTCATGCGTTCCTAAGCTATTTACGAACTGGCTTATTTTTGCCAAACTGAAAGGGACTGAGACCAAAAAAGGCGATACGAATTATAAGTCATTCAGGTGAAATGTAGAAAAGAGAACTTGACTTTGAAGTTAGACCAACTCTGCTTCCACTGTATGGCGTGCAAGTCATGACTGCTTATTTCATTTATTAGCATGTTTGTTTAGTTGAGTTCATCAGCGAAATGTAGCCTTTCAAGGTGTCACATCAATGAAGACAATTTTACTGCATAACCGCGGACTTTCTTGAGATCGTTTTTATTTAGACCACTTCAGTTATTAATTGTATTTAAGAGAGTGATAAATCAAACTATAGTATAATAATTGTTATGCTAGTGAAAAAATTAAATGTGTCTCTAGGAATTATTGCTTTTAAAGTGGGTTCATAATTGAAACAGCCTCAAGAAATAACTGCAATGTTTGAATTCAAAATTTCATTCAACATGTTTGTATAATCTTATATACAGATTTCCGTGTAAAGTGCAATCGACATTCGGCAACTCGAGTCAATTTCTTATTATTTTCACGAGTTTAAGATCTCACAGTAAACATAGGAGTATCTATGTGATACATAGCATAATCAAACTTTTCCAGTCGAATCCAGATTTTGTAATTATTTTGTTGCAATGCAATTTCGTTTTTCCCTCTGTTTATTGAATGATTGTGAAAATAAGATCTATTATTGATGAATAAAGTTTATATCTTCCTAGAATGTTATTGATTCAACTAAAGAGAAATTGATAAAAACAGTTTCAAGATGGTATTTAAACTTCATATTTAAAGTATAAACCAGAGTGTTTTCAAACATTTAATGAAAAGAGGCAAGAAGATATGTTTCCAACTTTTTGGGTGACACTGTATATTTGCCATTTTGTACTGGTATACACCCAGATACAGTTACTTTTAATGTTACAATCATAAGCATTTTTTTTTTGGACACATGTTTACTTCCTCTTTCATTGTCCATATAATGCCATTCAGTTATTAGTTTCTATCCGGATAGAATTACATCACTTATGTTTACATAGTTACGCAGCCTACAGTCATTTGAATGTTATTTCAATCTCCAAGGGCATTTCTGTTGATCTCATCACATTGGCTTTGCATGCTCGATTAGTCGCTTATTGTATGAACTTGAACATTAAAGATAAAGACCAGTTATGGTCAGGCGATTGCATTGTGAAAGAAACGTTGTGGAATCGATCAGAAAAGGTTGATCATCTTGCAAATAAGTAGTGGTGTGTACTGCAAGGTACAGGAATCATCAAAATGATAATAAATTGGGCCCAGTCTTGGAAAAGTTACAAGCACTGTACACCTGCACGATATCTACCAGGTCCAAATAGATATAATAATTTAGCAAATATATCAAAAAGTAGGCGGTTCCCGGGAATATTTTTATCATCACGTATTAGTCAAAACATATTCCTTCACATGATTGGTGGTAAGAACTTCCATCTCATTTTTTGAGAGGGGGGCGTTTCCAAACTGGACTTTACCTTTAAGCATTATTCCGCTTCCCATTGGCGTAGCATGGCCGGGCTATAGTCGTGGATCGGGGCGTGGGGGGGGGGGGGGCACCCGTCTACTAGATCAGTGTTAAAAAAAATAAAATCTTTTCTTTTCACGGCACCATTTTAAAGAATCCAAGACTTCGCGTCACCCCCGATCCCAAATTCGTCACTGATGATTCACTTTGCATCACTATGGCACTCGTCGTTTGCCATGAACACATGTACGGGCATATTTGATTTGAAACTTTGTGAGCGAGCCAAAAAACACAAACATTTTTAATATGGTACAAAAATAATCATTCTATTATCAACACATTATAGAAAGCTCATACAATAATATATGCGAGTACCTCGTAGAGAAATATATATGAATACACAATAACATATATCTGGTCACCTCAATAGATTAATATGAGGATATTCGGCCAGTTTTTACAGTTGTTATTACTGTACTGATGAAGACACTGGTTTGAAACAGTAATGTAAATAATTGGAAAAAATGAGAAGGAAATTGCTAATTCACTAATTTATAAAGAGAATGAAAAGCTCACAAATTGTTTTACACATTTTCCAAAACTCATTCTGTTCTCCAAAACCAACTGCAACTTGATAGCCCAATGATCGCACATAAAGAGTCTGTGAGTTAGACTACAACGCCTAGGCATGTGGAAATCCCCAGTTTTCTTGAAATACATACATGTAATGTCGTCTAAAATAGAACGAACAAGGTCCCCCTAGTCGTTGTTGGAAACAGTGGCGCATATCTGTACGTGAAAATTATTGTTTTGGTGGTAGTGGTGATGGTGGAGGGGGGGGGGGGGGGTGATCTATTCATTCATCTCCCCCTGAACAATAGATGTGAAGTAAGGCTTGTTGTCCACGGTTGGGTACGTAGCGGTTTTCAATATTTGAGGAGCATATTACCCAATGTAAACATGAAACCGTACTGCGCCATAAAGTTGGCAACGGTTCAAGTTTTGTACTTTGAACTCTGTATTTATAGGAACACTTTTGAACACACACCCGAAGGAATCAAAGTCTAACCAAATTAATTTGCATCTTCTCTTAATTGGTATGGTCAGCTTTTATATCTTCGATCTGACAATTTTAGGTGACCCTCTGAGAAGGCAGGACAACCCCTCTCAGCATTTTCCATTCAGAGGCCTTCTCGTTCCCCTTATGTAGCTTACTCTGCATTAAATATAAACAAATGCCTCTCGAACTGGTCTTTTCACAACCTGTCTACACTGTTTACAGCTCTTCTACAAGTTATGTATTTTTAGATGTTGTGCAAGGGAGAGTAGCGACCGAGTAAGAGCATTCACAATTCTTCAAAATGAAAGTTTTCTTTCCATTAAGAGCTTCTTCCGCCCAGTTTCATATATTCCTCACACGCTTCCCTCTCTCGCAACACGGGCATGATGGCTAAGATAGGTTCGAGGTTAGAGAGCCGGCCTCATGAACGGGATGTCGTGGGTTCAAAACCCGGACGAGTAATACCAAAGACTTATAACAATGGGACCTTCTGCCTTCTAGCTAGGCGCTCAGCATATTGCATTGGAGAAGGGTAGTAATAACATATTATGTTATGCAGGGCCCGCTGGAAGAGCAGTTTCATAACTAAGTGGCTACCCTGGGTAAATAAAACGTTATCATTATTAAACATCTAGACACATAGTGATTTCAGGAAGCCAAGTGCCTGAATACCTCCACATAGTGGCAACGACATGCCTGAAAATCCTTTATGACAGCGAGGTACCCAAATATATCTTACGTCTTTCCCATCAAAATTACATAATACTCTTTATTATGATCAAAATGCTATTCGTTCCATCAGCCCAAACTTGGTACATGGCAATTTTGAATACACTGGTGCTCAGTCACCCGTGACGGAAATATTTTGAATGGGATATCATCGGACCGAGAATGAATTATTCTTCATCATGAAATATATTTCAAAGTCATGTCGGCTATGAGTTCCTTATTAAGAAACTACCAGAACTACCAAAGTTAGGTACACTTTTGTGTTGGTACGCACTGTATATCTACAGCAAAACGTATTATCGGCAGAACTGCTTGCTTATAGGCAGGTGCGTACGCCATATTGCTCCGGTTGTCTCATTTTTGCCAGCACAAACGTAGCTAGTTCACCGTCACTACCAAACTAGAATGTTCCACTATGTTGCAGGGTGTTGCAGGGTGTATATGCCATTGGGTATGATGTGTGAACCGGGTGTGCCGAAATGGTGTGTTGGGGAGGGGAAGTGAGAGTGTTCATGTGTGTTGTAATTGTATGTTTGTCAACAATTAAAGACTAATACATGACAGATGGCTAATCATAAATCTACAATGACGAGTAAACTGTGTACATCACAGTCCACAAATAACGTATATAGCAGAGGGCAATCGGCGGATCAGATGACACTTGACAATGATTTTGTATGTGAGATTGCTTTGCTAAATATAAAATACAGGAACTTTTCCATATCTTTAAACTATCATTGATATCTGATCATTCAAAAGTTAGTAAAATAAACCTACCAAACTACATAATACAATGAAATACTGGACTGAAAGTAGGGGAGTTTGATGTGGTGCACAATTGCACCCCTCTGTTAATAATCGAATAGTTATGGTGTTCATGAATATTCATGTTTTTGCTTGCCTTAGGCAAATGCTTGCCTATACTAAATGGAAAAATTACGATGGGGGGTTGGCTGAAATGGACATAATGAACAAATCAGAACTGATCTATGATAATATATGCTTGTTATCCTTCGTGTGCTTGACTTATAACCTTACAATCGAGTGGCTAATTGCGTCCATAGTTCGACTTGTTGCACATGCGTTATATAGGCAATGGCGAGCTGGCGACCTATTTTGACCAAGTTACGGTGGCTAAACTTTCAAAAGTCAAAGGGACATGGGGGTTCCAATGAAAGAGGTAGTAGGGCGCTTTAGTAACGAGACGGTACGCACAGGAGACGGTAACGCGAGCGAAAAAACGAACTGCGCATGCGCGAATCTGAAATCTCACCGTCCCGTCGATTTTCGGAACGGTACTCGGCCATCATAGCGTTCGTTCCCTAAACACGACGTAAGAGAGAGGAGCTGACAAATAATTTTGATCTAGATCTAACAATGCAGGGCACTACCATGACTTCTGAAGATAAAAACAGGGAATCTACTAGTGATTCCAATGTCTGTTCGATAAGTAGCTTATTCTTTACCCCAATCCACAATAAATTGATGGTTTGGCCGTTTAGGCCTACTTTGGGGGACCTTTTTCATCGTTATGCATGACGTGCCTGCACGCTGTGCACTACAGCCCACCGCCGGGTCCATTGCCCCGGCGCTCCGGCCAAGCCTCAACGCCCTAGAGCACTAGCACCAAAAGGCAGCAGGCGTGCAGTTCAGCGCGGGAATTGGATACGGCTTTGCGTCCCCGTCGCCTTTAGCAGACAGCGAAAGCGCTTAAATATCACGACGGTAACAAGAGTGCGAGACCCGTCACAGTTGGTTAAACACTCCGTCTCCTGTGCTTTCCGTCTCGTTACTAAAGCGCCCTAGTGATAACGTACGTCGGGGGGATGTCCTTTTCGTTTAAACAAAAAAAAAGATTTTTTTAACGATTTTTTTTGGGGGGGGTAAAAGTCCATAGGCTAACATGTTTATAGACTGCTGGACTCTGACGATAGGGGGGCGTTGTCAAATGAGACTAAACGAAGCTATGTGCAGGGGGTGGGGTGGGAACCCCCCCCCCCCCCCTCAAAAAACAATTTAAAAAAAATTGTGCTAATGGATGACCCAAAAATATAGATATTGAAGACGTGATTCGCTTAAATTAGTACAGAATTATTCTTTTGAACCCCCAAGTGTCCTTCATGAACATTACATGCACACACTCCTCAACATTTTCAATCGCTCGTGTTTTCTTATACAAACCATTACCCAGTAATGTACAGTAAGATTGGCTGCCTTTGGGTCATCTTTTTATAAATTATTGGGGGAAAAACGAAAAATGCATAATTTACCACATATTTGACCCAAAAAATATGTATTTATGTTTTCTTTTTAAGCAATATCGGGACATCTTCACCCAACTTGTTTAAAGTGTAGAGTCATGGAGGGCGGAGCGACTTCCAGTTTTTATTTATTTTATTTTATTTACTTATTATTATTATTTTTTTTTTTTGGGGGGGGGGAGGGGGGGGGGGGGGGTACACCAACAAAATTTAGTAATAGTCTGATTTTCCGAACCATGTGCTGAAAGGTTGTACGTTTTATATTGGGAAAATATTTAATCAGTCTAATTTTGGCCAGTACAAGAAGTGTGTTATTGATGTAGAAAAATCCTCATTTACCCTTTTCAGCTCATTGTCTATATGTTATTACTAAAGAAAGCAAAGCAGTCAGTTAGTCACTCAATAATGTCTAACAGAGAAATCAAAAAAGTTTCCTTGCATAATTTTTATATTAGGACATTGCTTTAAATGTTCACGGATAGCACATACGCGACATATTCATATCCTGAAAAGTTCTACAAGATTTGATGTTGGCTCCAAATGGGACATATTACCGTTAAGACTCAATGCAACTTGATAGCTCAACAATCGCACATAAAGAGCCTGTAATGTATAGACTACAACGCATACGCATTTAGAATTCCCCAGTTTTCTGGAGATACGTACACGTCGTCTGAAATATGACAAACGAGGTTCCCAAGTCAATGTTGAAGTAGTGGCTGTCAGTATTTGACCTGAAGTACATGCAGGCGCGTACGCAGGGGGGGGGGGGGGGGGAAGGGGGGTTAAACAATATAATTATTACAGAAATGTTGACATTGAAACAAAATGTAACTTATAACACACTATCAACAGTTATCAATTAATAAATCTGCAGAAGAAGAACGGATATCACAATATGCGTTTGACCGATAGTGTGATAGCTCGGTGTGGGTGGAAAAATTAAAGAATAACATCAGCTGATGATGTTGATGATAATGATGATGATGAGAATATAAATATGTTGGTGTCGATATGTCTGACACAGAAAACTTATATAAGTATTCAAAAGTTACACAATAAAGAGACGATTAAAAAAAAATATATATATATATTGAATGTTTAATCAGCCTTGGGTAAAGATCAAACAATGTATTCTTGCAGAAATGTTCTTTTACTGGTAATGGGAAGTTCTTAAATCTTCGATCTGACAATTTGGGTAACCCTCCTGGGAGTCACGACAATCTCTATCAGCATTTTACAGGGACCTAACACACATCATTGATTCATACTGGTTGCCACACACAATTTTACATATTTTTGGATCTAGATAATATTTCCAATGATCAAATTTTTAAACACCGGAGTAATATGAACCTACTAGTGAAGTTAATTCAATATTTAATTCGACGGGACTCAACCATAATATTCATAGTTTTATTTTATTGCACATTGCGATTCGAAGCTTAAAAAATAATTTCGATAATATTGAACAATGTTATCTACATGAAACACATTTTCAATGTATTAAATAGATTTCATTTTCTTCTGTAAAACATACACATCAAATTACTTTTAAGCGATACAACATAAACAAAATATAACTATTTGTTGTTAATGTATACGCAATATAATTATTACAGAAATGTTGACATTGAAACAAAATGTATATTATAACACACTATCAACAGTTATCAATTAATAAATCTGCAGAAGAAGAACGGATATCACCATATGCGTTTGGCCGATAGTGTGATAGCTCGGTGTGGGTGGAAAAATTAAAGAATAACATCAGCTGATGATGTTGATGATAATGATGATGATGAGAATATAAATATGTTGGTGTAGATATGTCTGACACAGAAAACTTATATAAGTATTCAAAAGTTACACAATAAAGAGACGATTAAATATATATATATATATATATATATTGAATGTTTAATCAGCCTTGGGTAAAGATCAAACAATGTATTCTTGCAGAAATGTTTTCTCCTGTATTGAATTGAAATTAATTTAAGGTTTTGCATGATTTTATTGAGTCTGGGAGTGCATTTCATAGATATTGAACATGCTGTCTTTATTGAATGGAGGATTAATAATTTAGGATTGATTAAATGAAAGTTTAATAGACTATGCAAATTAATTGTTTTTCCGCTCCCAAGTCATGGGGGGGCACAAGCATCTACTAATAGAACACTGTTTTCAACCTTAACAAAAAATGACATACCAATTTCTGATTATTGAAGGCTGAGTTCTTAGAAAAGTTAATTGCTATCAAAAAGGAATACAATCAAGGTAATGATACCCCAATGTTATGCTAGTGTGAAATAAAATAATTGCAGATATGTCCCCTAAGAGTTACTGCTCTAAAAGTGTCCTAGCTTAATATTTGGACATGACTTTCATTCCACATGATTGTGTAGTACCCTATATACATTTCTGTGTAATGTGCAAGTGACTTTCAGCCAGACTGAACAAATTTCTTATTATTTTATGAGTGTAAAGCCTCAAAGTAAACATGAGTGTCTAAGTGACACAAAATTTAAACTTTTCCAGTCTAAATATTTTGTTTTTTACCAATACGATTGCATTTTGACCTCTTTACATTAAATGATTGTCAGAATATGATTTGTTATTGATGCAGTTGATATGCTCTCAGAATTGTATTGATGAAACTAAAGAGTCACAGAACTCGATAACTACAATTCGGAGAATGTATAACCTTTATGTAAAGAGATTCAACCAGATTATCACAAGATTTTCATCAAAAGAGGCAAACAAATATTGTTCCCAATTTTAATGGGCAACACTGTATATTCGCCATTTATACTGGTATACACCAGTTATTAAACAGTGATTTGTGTTATAATAGTTATGCTTTTTTAACACATGTTTACTTCCTCATCCATATTCCATATTCATTAACAAAAAATAATGTCAAAAGAAAACTGATTTTATTCAAATACAAATGCATCACTCGAATGTACATAGTTACGTAGCTCGCAGTCATATATATTGTATTTAAATCTGCATGGGCCTTTTTGTTGATCTCATCACGTTTGCTTCGCATGCTCTATCAGTCGTTTATTGTATGGACTTGAACTATCAACTGTTAACAAAGAATGATCCATAAAACCCTTGAACCTTGAACCTTGATGAGGTAATCCCGGAAGCAGCTTTTCCAAGCTATACTGGGATGGGCTGTGTGATGACAGCAAGTAAAGGTGCAGACAATAACATAAAGGTGTAACATTTCAGCCAGACTGAACCAATTTCTTATCATTTTATGAGTGTAAAGCCTCACAGTAAACATGAATGTCTTAGTGACACATAATCAAACGTTTCCAGTCGATTATAAATATTTGTTTTGTACCAATACGATTGCATTTTGACCTCTTTACATTAAATGATTGTCAGAATATGATTTATTATTGATACAGTTGATAGATTTTCAGAATTCTGGAATCTAAAACGATTAATGTTCAAATGAATCGTTTTCCCGCTACCCACTGGTGTAAAAAAAAAGGTTCAGTCATGGGGGATGGGGAGGGCACCAGTCCTTAGTCTACTAGATCTGTTTTCCTCTTTTTTCTACCTTTTTAATGAATAAGAAGCTTCGAATCACCCCAATCCCAAATACATCACAACAGATTTACGTCGCATCACTATGGCACTCGTCGTTTGCCATGTACACAGTCATTTATGGGCATATTTGATTCTAATTTTTTTGAAGGCGAGCTAAACAAATCACTTTGTAATCAACACACTAGATAAGACATAGATAAAATTGCGAGCACTTCGCAGAAGAATATACATGAATAAAAATCTCATATATTCGGTCACCTCGACACATAAATATATGAGGATATTCTGCTAGTTTAAGTTAACATCTACCTATTATTACTCAACTGATTAATATCTAGTCAACTATTTATGTTAGTAGCGGTCGGGTAGGCCCTATTGTGCCTTGACTACACTTTACCAACTATTACATAAAAAATGTTCTGGTTGAATAAACTGGATTTGAACTTGATGTCACCCACATATACCCAGTGTTATGTTTGACACTATTGACAGAAATACTTATCTCGGAATTTGCAACATTTTTCAATATATAATTATGCAATGGTCGAACTTAATTATTGATTGTGCCCATCTAACAGAACTAGAGTATGTATAGGGCTCGACATCTGTTGGTACATATTGATTTAGAATATATCTGTGAGAAAATGTATGTATTCAGTGTCTGTGATTACAACCTTTGAACTGTTGCGCTCAACACAATCGCCAATGCAATTTTTCCCAGCTATATATCTACAGGTAAACAAAAACAAAAACCTGCCATATCATCATAACTGCTCGCTTAATAAACCATATAGGCCTGTAGTATTCACAAACCCAAACTCGACTAGCATATTTATTTGATAATATAAAAACAAACTGGTACTGTATCTACTGGCTGTTTCTTTATCAATCCATAGTTAGTATTTTTTTTTAAATTGAAAAACCCGTCTTTTAGAGAAAAATATGTTTAATGCAGGAATTCTTATTATACCTTAGAATTATGAACATCACAGCAATTTCATAAGCTGATAATTTTAGAG
Source organism: Strongylocentrotus droebachiensis (assembly GCA_035222895.1). Taxonomy (NCBI): domain Eukaryota; kingdom Metazoa; phylum Echinodermata; class Echinoidea; order Camarodonta; family Strongylocentrotidae; genus Strongylocentrotus; species Strongylocentrotus droebachiensis. The sequence continues at coordinate 504,450 of JAVYIG010000460.1, read as the reverse complement.
CCTTTTATAGGTCACATTGTAGATCTATAATACATTTCTCAACCGTAAAATCTTTAGAAATGAGTCCTTTTAAAGTGGATTCGATGACGTTATGGCCTAGCTTTGTTTGCTAGAGTAATTTTAACTTAGTGCTAAATAATATTTGTTCACAGCAATTTCATGAGATGATAATATTAGATGTGTAGATCTATAATCAATTTGCTAAAGGCAGACATGCTAGAGCACAAACATTTGCAAGCCTATGCCATCATATATGCAGGCACACCATTCTGACATATAGACAAGACGCTGTCTAGTCTGTGTATGTGTACGTGTGTAAAGAGCTTCGCACCGTTGCGCGTCCGTAAAATCTAAAGACTGTCATTGAAATTGAGCTGTGATTGGCTTATGCAAATGACTTCATGTTTGGGTCCGGAACTCAAGTGGGAAAAATTACGCTGCCGGGAAGGGGTTTAGAGGTTCTTACATTAATATCGTACACGTGTTTTGCTTATATTGGTTTAGAATCATTTTCCCCAAGTCTCCTTCTCGAACCCATACTGAATTTCAGGCGTTTTGCAATATTTGCTCATGAAATATGATGTAACCGATGGATGTAACAAAAAATCATGTAAAACCTATACTACAAAATTGATCGCGCCTTTTTTTTAAATGTGCATAAACAGGGGTCAAAGCGGTTGAGATCAGTCCCTATAAATTGAGCATGATGAGAATTTAGACAGAAGTTGACCCTCCTAGAAGAAGTGTAGTGGTCTATATATTGAATACGTCACCGGACTGTGGATCACATGGTTCGTGATTCAAATTCCACAGTGGCAGATAGGTCCTTTAATTAATCTAGATCTGCGACTCCCACTCTCCATCCTGGTGATGTAAATAGGTAGGCCTACAGGATGGGAAGAAATTCCTTGAATGGCAAAGCGCCTGATAAGCGAAGCTCGGCTAATGCTGTGGTATTAATAATAATAGAGCGATTAGGAACATCAGTATTTAGCATTAAATAAATGTGAATAATATAACTTCAGTTGAACCTACTGTAAAACAAAACAAATACGACGTATTCGAGGCGCAAATGGTGTTATTACATACACCCCACTCCTCAAATTGTTCAATCGCTGATGTTGTCATAGACAAACCATTGCCCAGGATACATTACAATCAGCTAACTTTGGATGATTTTTCCCAATTACTGGGAAAAAATGGAAGATGCATGTTTGCTCGCTCTGATTGTTCGTAAAAAATAATTGTAAAATTTACCACATGTTAGACCCAAGAAATATGTATGTTTTAAGTTCATGCAATATCGAGAGATCTTTACCCGACTTGTTTTAAGGGTAGAGTTGATTACTTATGCATACGATTCTACCGCCGCGTCAATATGATAAGCTTTATTTTAAACCAAGGAAACAATTCCTCCATGAGGACAATGCATATCTAACTATGACTCATAAACTTTCATACACGCAGATGCAGCATCGCCAGTATACACGACCAAACCTACACTATTTAATATACAGACAAATGTGGGAATTCCCACATTTGGAAATTGCGTGGAGCGCAATGCAAGGCGGACGACCGTAATATGATAATGGAGGTTCCAAACATGTCTAGTTTCCCCAAGAGCTCAATGTGTTTCCACATAGATTGATTTGATTAATAGCTTTGTTTGTATTTATATTCCATGGAAACATAACAAGGATGACACATGTTTAAACAAAAATTACATTTCTAAGATAGGCCTAATACATGTATGGAAGTAAGAAATCCTCTTTCATAGTAATTAATAACATGAAATTATATTCTGTAAATCATTCAAAACGGAAATGAAAAGTGAATCTAACTAAGAGCTAGGCTTGTTGCGTGTAGGTACACTGAATTTAACTACTAAATTAAATTGTATGTACGGAAGAAAAAAAACGCATTAACACGACTGAGGCAAGAAGAGAAATTAAACAAAAGACAAAATGTCACGGCTGAAAGAGGCAGAGAGAGAAATAGAGGGCATGAACGGGGAAACCAAGGGATATATAAATGAATAGGTAAGTAGCTATATAGATGGGGAGGTCACGGGTAGAGAAAGAGAAAGAGAGAGAGGGGGGCAGAGAGATGAAGCGAGAAATAAAACGCAGAAACAAGAACGTAGAAGTATAGAGTATGATGGGACTGGTGAATTCTATAGACATGCTAGACATGGGTGCGAGATTAAAAAGCGAACAACAACGAATTGAAAAAATCTTTAGATCACTCTTCATAATGCTGGAAAAAAAAATGTTTGAGTGCATTTTTGAAACATTATAAGGTGGGTGTCTCTTTCAAATCATGTAGACCTTTAAAATGTAAACAAATATTATGACATGTATCAATTAGGGTTCGCAATTTTGGAAGGTGATAGGAGCCTAACCTGTTGGGGGTAGCTGTGTAACTCGGTATGTTTGCCTAAACATGGTTCAAAATAACTTCCGGTAACTAATTCCCACTGAGCGAATACATTATTTTTTTTAATGTGAGAAAACATGTCACTTATCTGTAAAATTTTGTTCAAGTGAAAGAGTATATATGTGTGTGTGCTTGGAATCCTGAATGACTTATACTGCGTATGGTGTTTTTCTGTCTTTGTCCCTCTTTGGTAACACGCTGGCACCACTGATACCAGTCAAGATATTGCATAATCTCAATCCTAGTGATGAGGGTTCAAACCCAGCATTATTATTATTATTATTATTATTATTTTATTTATTTTTTTCTTCATTTTTTTCATTATTATTATTATCATTATTATTATTATTATTATTATTATTATTATCATTATTGCTATCATTATTGCTATCATTATTATTATAATTATTATTATTATCATCATCATCAGTATTTTTACTTTGCTGCTACTGTTTGGCGTACAAGTCATTGTGGCTTAAACATGTTAGTTCAATTGAGTTTCACCGGTTCTATCCGGATACAAATGCATCGTTGAGATATTACATATTTACGCAGCCCGCAGTCGCAGATTGAGCACTTGTAAGTGTTATTCTTCAAGGGCCTTTGTGTTGAACTTATCACGTTGGCCTTGCATCAGAGGCGGCGGACCCGGGGGGCAGGAGGGGGGTGGGAGAACAGCCACCTCTGATAATTAACCTTTTTTAACAATGATACGTGCCCCTTTTCCTTTCTTATGAGGAACCTATCCCTTTTTCATAAATGCCCCTATCAAAATCTGATGGTTGCCTCTTTTCCGTCGACAAATGCCCGATTTCCATTCTCATAAGTGCCTTTTCATCCCTGGTGAGTGCCCCATTTTCACCTCTGATAATAACCCTTTGTACTTTGACACGTGCTCCTTTTATTTTCTATTAAGTGTCTTATCCCTTGGAATAAGTGTCCCCCTTTCCTCTCATCATTAAACGTGCCCCTAATTTCAAGCGATTAAGAGCAATATCTCCCAAAGCTCAATCGCTACGCTCGCTCACATTTATAGATGTTATAATTATGTTAGTTATCAAAGGTCTTTTCAGTTTGCTGTTATGTAAATGTGCTTATTTATAACCCGATGAGGATTGGTTTTTTCCTCTTTATAAGATGTAATTTTCGCACTGCGACCTCACAAATCTTATATTTTTCCTCGCTCGCAAATGATTTTTTCGACCATCACACCCAACTGCAAGGTATGATGCTTTAAAAAGCAATATTCTATACGATGTATAAAGAGAAACAAAATTTAATATTGAAATCATCCCTGATAATGTAATCAAATTTTAGGGGTATATACCAATGTCTAAAAATTGTTTATTTTCGCTTTTAGATTTCCCTTTGTAGGTGCCCTTTTTCCCCAGAAAGTGCCCTTTTTTGTTGGTTCCCCCCACTTTGGAAGTCGCTCCGCAGCCTCTGCCTTGCATGTTCTATCAGACGCCTCTTGTTTGGACTTGAACAATCGTTTGTGAACAATGAAAGCTCCATGTAGCCCACTCCACTCCCCATTGGCGTAGCATGGGATCAGTTATGGGGGGGGATCTTAAGTCTACTGGATCAGTGTTTTTTAACCTTTTTATGACGGTACCCTTTTATGAAATTTAAAAAAACTTCGCGTCACCCCGATCCCAAATACTTTACAGAGGATTCCCTTTGCATCACTATGGCACTCATTGTTTGTCATATACATATGTACGGGCATTTGTTATTCGAAACTTTGTAAATGATCAAGATGAGAAATTTTTGACGCGGTAACAAATATTATTTTGTAATCAACACACTAGATAAGATATACCATGATATATGAGGGGACCTGGCAGGGAATACACATGAATTCAAATCTCATGTACTCGGTCACCTCGATACATTAATTTAATGATATATACAGTGCCCCCCCCCCCCCCCCCAAGGAGCGCCACCTCTGTGAAATCCTTATTCATACGATTCTACAGCAGCGACATATGATAAACTACATGTATAAAGCTAAAGAAACTATTCCTCCATCAGGACAAAAGTCTACAATGTACTGGTAACATTTCATACACATCGATGCAGCATTGAAGCATACACGACCAAACGTACATGTGGGAATTCCCACGTTTGGAAATTTCGTGTAGAGCGTACGAGTGTAACGTGACCATAGAGTTGCTGTTGTTGATGATCTAGTTGTTATGGCGTTTATCATTCACTTATGAATATAGAGCTTGCAAACCTGATTAGTCTCCCTTAAAACCCCATTTTTTTAAAAATCATAGATTGATTTGATCGATTGATTGGTTGCTTTTATTCATATTCCATGCAAAAATAGAAGTAACGCGAATTAGAGAGATAGTAGAAGCATAGGGTAAGATGGGACTGGTAAACTCTCTAGACATTGCATGGGTGTGAGATGAAAAGCGAACAACGATGAATTGACAAAAATAATTATTACGAAGAGCGTTTTATGGGTCATTGACACTGCTAGAGAAAATAACGTTTGAGTGCATTCCTGAAACAGTATTTTGGGTATCTCTCTTTCAAATTATTTGGGTCCTGTAAAAGTGAATCAAATTACTAGCAAGTAGGATTCTCATTCTTTTAAGGTTATAGGAGCCCGCTAACCTGGTTGAGTAGCTGTGCAAATCGGTATTTTCCCCTGTAATAACTTCCGGTAACTCATTTCAACTGAGCGAAATATAAGATTCCCCAAATTGTGAGAAAACAGGTCATGTATCTTTAAATTTTGTTCGAGTAAAAGAGTGTATGTTTGTATGCTCAAAAGTCTGAATGATTCATAAATTGCTGGCCTTATGAGAGTAAGCTGGTACAACTGCTACCAAAATATTGAATACTCTAAATCCTATACTCTTTATTTTAAGTAATACAACGTTGAACTGTCTTTGAAAGGTGAAAGATAACTTGTCTTAAAAAAAAGTAATAAATAAAATTAATAATAACATAGTTTTAAAGCTAGTGAAAAGGGAAATTACTGCAAATGATTCAATTAAGAATAACTGATGTTAAAGTGAGCTCATGATAAAAAAAATGATGAAATTGAAATTGAAATGTTAATCAAATAATATATCAAACTAATAATGAAATAGTTTTCATGTCAGTGTGGAAGAAAAATATATACAACTATTTTTTATAAATATAATACTTCCAAAAATCGTAACATCTTCTTACGAATGACTTGAGAATGCCGTAAGTTATACGTACGACTATCTTACAACAGTAACTCGTAAGATGGACATAAGTCTGACGTAAGAAGAACTCAAGGCATTCTTACGACAAGTTTAAAGGCGTTCGTACGAACTCCTTAAGAAGGACGTAAGAAACTATGCCCCATCTACGAATCTCTACGAACTCTGACATTCGTACGAACAGGGAGACTCGTACGAACGCATCGTTCGTACCTTTGTGACCGTAGCTTTACCAAGACTGGGCCAAATTTCTTATCACTTTGATGACTTCAGGCATATTTAATATGGTTTTAAAATGTCATTTTGTAATCAACACATTAGATAAGACATCCACGCAAAGGAATGTACATGAATACACAATCTCATATATTCTGTCACCTCGATACATGCATATTATGATACTCGTGTAGTCTTTACAGCTAACATTTACCTGATATTACTGAACTGCTAAATACCTTGTCAACTATTTATGTTAGTAGCGATCGGATAGGCCCTAACTTGCCTTAGTAAACTTTACTAAATTTTACATAAAACTTGTCCTCAAAAAATGAACTGGATATGAACGTTATGGCAATGACATATAATTAGTCTATACATGAATACGGGAAATTGCATCATATTTCAATATATATGCAGTGGTCGAATAAATTATCAATTGCGCCCCTCCAACATCTGTGCGAAAATATTGATTTAGAATATGTCACGCGCTGTGAGAAAAAGTATATAATTCAGTGTCTGTGATTTCTACCTTGAAACTGTTGCTCTCAACACAATAGCCAATCTTCTGTGTTCCCATGCACTGAGCCATAATGCATGGCCGTACAGAGAATTTGTGTATGTTGGGGACCGGGGGAAATTCAATGAATTATTCATAATTTATCGCATTTTTTTTTAATTTGTGGGAACTGCCCCCTACCCTAGCCCCCGCTGCGTACATTCATGGTTCAGTGGCAAAGCAACGGCCTCGTAACTATGAGGCCCCAAGATCAAAACCGTGTCGATGTGCCATATTAGTGCCCTTTTGTGGGGCATTAATCCTCATTTCTGTCATTTATGACTTAAGGGCGTAGGTCCCATAGTTGATAAGCATAGTAGCATACACATGCTTTAGCAGTCACGCAAAACAAACAATGTCAAATTATTGTTTAATAAAATCTGAGAATGTATACTATAATCTAGATCTATTAGAAATAAATCATTGTCAAAATGATACCATAAATTGGGGTAAAAAAAAAAATCCAAACTATATGAGCAACAATGTAATATGTAAGTTGTTCTAAAATTAAAACTCAAAGTATCATACATCATGGAGATGCTCTTTATGTTGTTATGCCTATTATTCTGATCCTACAATGTATTTAATATAAGTGACTTAAAGAAGAAACTACTTAACTGTAAGAACGCGATACCGAACGACCTCGTGCTCCTTTTTATTGTATTTTTGTTACACCCCTACATGTCAGCAGCTGCTGAACTGGGGGGGGGGGGGGGGGGTGATTCCTGCTCCCCATTTTTTGTTTTTTTGTTAAGCATATTAAAGGAAAATAGAAAGAAAGAAAGGTTACCTGCCAATGTCACAAATAAGGTATCAAAATATGCACATCTGACCGTAATTAAATGCCTTAAACCCCTGAGCTTCCGGGGGCTCCGTCCTTTGAGCACCCAACGGTGCTTTGCCCTTGGACCCCACGCCAATTGACGCTCTACCTGATCGTAAATACTTTGCCCCCCCCCCTCCCCCATTTGGAAAACGTTCTGCGGGGCCTGCAACTCCCTCATGTAAGATGTAAGAGTGGGGGTGATGCGAATATTTTTTCTGCTCATTACGCTTTTGGTCATAACGCTACTGCCGCAGCAGCCTGTAATCACACATTTTTGTGAAAACGGTTTACAGCTCTTCTACAACTTGAACGTTTTAGATGCTGTGCAAGGGAGAGTAGTGACCGAGCGAGGGGAATCACTATTTCAAAAGTGGAAGTTTTCTTTCCTTTAAAGCCACTTCCGCCAAATTTCATATCTCTCTTTGACTATCTTCCTTTTTTTAGTGTCTAAGTTTGCATCTACGTTTTTTGCCATAACATCCACACATTTTGCATGGGGTAATCTCGCTAATAAGGACCGCTTTTCATAACGAGGGGTGAGGATGGGCTATTCATAATTCACATTGAGGGTCATTACTCCAAAAGACCGCTATTCATGATACGAAATAAGGGTCGCTATTCATAATTGTTACTGGGGGTCACTACTCATAAGGACCGCTATACATAATACGAAATGAGGGTCGCTGTTTTGCTTGTTTATGAATAGCGACCCTTTTCTCGTATTATGAATAACGACCCCGATTTTGTATTATGAATAGTGACCCATTTCTCGTTTTATGAATAGCGACCCTCTTCTTCGATTATAAATAGCGGTCCTTACGAATAATGACCCTTATGAATAATGACCCTTTTCTCAAATTATAAATAGCGGTCCTTACGCATACCCTGTTAGTAAGAGACCAGCCTGTAGGTCCCGTGACCAATCTCTGGGAACAAAGGTTTGAAAGTGTTTTTGTGTTCCCTGATGAATACCGAACAATTTTGACTTGGGCTGCCCCCTTGAAAATCCCAGGCATTTTCGTGAGGGGTCAACAAAGGTCATACAGGGATAGAAATTTAAATAGTTCTAATTGTGTCAATATGCATATCAAATTACTCGTCTGGTTATGAGGATTTCAAAAATGTATAGTTTGCTATACCTCCGACCTTAAATGAGGGCGCTATGGTCACAAACGTTGAAAGGTCAACACACTTTTGACTGGTGGTCAAATTCACCAACACAGTTAACCTTATCAAATTGCATATCAATTTACTCATCTGGTCATAAGGATTCCAAAAATATATAGTTTGTTAAACCTCCGACCTTAAATGAGGGCGTTATGGTCAAAAAGGTCAATGCACTTTAGAAATTCACCAACACAGTTAACATTGTCCGATTCTAATGATTTTAGGGTATAACTTGAAATGCAATCGTGTCACAACGATGTGCGTGCAATGACGACATTTTTCTACGTGTCAAACGAAAGAGCTTCTCTCGCCCTATCCAGAGCAAGTTGTACGAAGTCTGTAGCTTCTGTGATATTGGAGATAGGTAGGGCGAAAGAAAGGCCTCAAATTTCACGCCCCCATGGCTTTGCAAAACATAAATAGCGCCCTCTAAAGTTCCGAGAATTGGCTTTCTCTCTGTGGCCGTATCTCCATAATGGCTTGGCAAACCCGTACCCTTTTTTGGATTTAGATACTTGAAGATATGCCCTTTCCAGCCATATACAAAATTATATACCCTATCACTGACCAAATTTGAGAAAATTGCCCTCCAAATTCGCCATTTTCAAGAAAATTCCGAAATAACTTCAACTTGCTCTAAAAAAGCGATCTTTATACCTACATCAATGAAACTCGGCAGACACATGTATCCATATACGTGACAACTGTTTGCCAAGTTTGGTAAATTTTATTAACGTCAGCGCAAAGTTATCGTCAAAAATGATGAATTTGCTATGCATTAGGTAATAGCGCCTTTAATGCGTGCAGTACATTGAGCGCAAATGACAATGGTGTCAACCTGACCGCAATGAAGTGCCCTTTTGAATGATACCAAGTATGGTATATGTTCACGCAGAAAATTTTGAGTAAATCACATTTGAACAAGGGTCACTATACGAATTCCGCCGAGTTCCGCCCAATATTATAACGCGTATCAGCTATGACGTCATTTTTCAGACTGCTTTTCGCCCCCTAAACATCCTTTTTTTTCCTTGAAATTTTGCAGTGACATTCCGAGTTGCAATACGTAGGGCACCTCATGGCCGGATTTTTAAAATTGGTCAAGGGGGCCATATAAGATGCTATTTTGTCCTATAAATCTATTTTACATCACGTTTTTCGATAGGATTACCATTGAACAAACGAGAGTTGTTTATAATAACAACCATGAAATTCTCTTTCCAATGATACCAAATACGTCCGATAAAGAGACATAAAGAGAGAGAAGAAAAAAACAATTAAAGTCCGTTCATAATACGATTCCTGTACGTTTTCCGCCCATGCATTACACGCATTGTCTATAGGGCAAATCGGGTTCACGCTTCTTGACCCCAGAACGATCTTGATTGCAATGACGAACATGCACCAAATCCCATTGGTTTTTGCACGCAGTGCTTGCGAGCCTTTTCTACGTCCTTTCCCCTATCCCAATTTCTTTCAAACTTCGTAGGCAAAGTCACTACCATCCCATCAAGGTCACTGTTGAGGCCTTTTTTTTCGCCCTACCTATCTCCAATATCACAGAAGCTACAAACTTCGTACAAATTGCTCTGGATAGTCCGATAGAAGCTCTTTCGTTTGACACGTAGAAACATGGCGTCATTGCACGCACATCGTTGTGACACGATTGCATTTCTAGTATTTGCAATAACGACCTTCGTCATTGCCTTGTTTTCGTTCACATTCTGCCCCATTAATATTCTCCTGGTTTTCCTTATCGTCCAAAAATCCCATTCGTTTTGCACGTAGTGTTTGTTATTCCTAGTTAGGTGCTTTCCTCATGTCCTTTTCATTTCAAATTTCATAGGCATAGTCTCTAGCATCTCATCAAGGTCACCTACTTTTTCGATTTTCGAAATCACTCATGCATAACGGTCCAGGCGCCATTTTGTCCGTTTCTGGTCCATTTTAAGGCCTTTCTATCTTCCTTCCTATCTCCACTATCCTAGATCCTACAAATTTCTAACAAATTCCTCTCGATAGTCTAAGAGATGTCCTTTCGTCTGCGACGCATAACTTGCCCTTCAGAATGCCATCTTCATACTCAAAATTCGAATCTGAAACCGTCTCCGTCAAAAATCTCTCAAATTCTTGAAAAAATGACCCCTAAATAATCTAAAACTGCCATAACTTTCTTATATAAATTCCGTTTTGTATTTAAATCTCACAGTATCTTAATCTCATAATTGCACATAGCCCTGCCAAATTTCACGCCCCCATGGCTTTGCAAAACATAAATAGCGCCCTCTAAAGTTCTGGGAATTGGCTTTCTCTCTGTGGCCGTATCTCCATTATGGCTTGGCAAATCCGTACCCTTTTTTGGATTTAGATACTTGAAGATATGCCCTTTCCAGCCATATACAAAATTATATACCCTAACACTGACCGACTTTGCGAAAAATGCCCTCCAAATTCGCCATTTTCAAGAAAATTCCAAAATAACTTAAACTTGCTCTAAAATGGCGATCTTTATACCTACATCAATGAAACTTGGCACACATATGTATCCATATACGTGACAACTGTCTGTCAAGTTTGGTATATTTCGAAAATGTCAGCGCAAAGTTATCGCCAAAAATGATGAATTTACTATGCATTACGTAATAGCGCGTTTAATGCGTGCAATACATTGCGCAAAGATAACAATGGTGTCAAACTGACCGCAATGAAGTGCCCTTTCGAATGATACCAAGTATAGTATATGTTCACACAGAAAATTGTGAATAAATCGCATTTGAACAAAGGTCACTACACGAATTCCGCCGAGTTTCCGCCCGAATCTAACACGTATCGGCTATGACGTCATTTTTTCAGACTGCTTTTCGCCCCTTAAACGTCTTTTTTTTTCCTTGAAAATTTGCAGTGACATGCCGAGTTCCAATACGCAGGGCACCTCATGGCCGGATTTTTAAAATTGGTCAATGGGGCCATTTAAGACGCCATTTTGTCCTATAAATCTATTTTACATCACGTGTTTCGATAGGATTATCATAGAAAAAAGAGAGTGGTTTACAATAACAATCATGAAATTCTCTTTCTAATGATACCAAATACGGCCCATAAAAAGACATAAAGAGAGAGAGAAAAAACAATCTAACTCCGGTAATAATACAGATCCTGTACGTTTTCCGCCCATGCATTACACGCATTGTCTATGGGGCATATCGGGTTCACGCTTTTGACCCCCAGAACGATCTTGATTGCAATGACGAACATGCACCAAATCCCCTTGGTTTTTGCACGCAGTGCTTGCGAGCCTTTTCTACGTCCTTTCCCCTATCCCAATTTCTTTCAAACTTCGTAGGCATAGTCACTACCATCCCATCAAGGTCACTGTTGAGGCCTTTCTTTCGCCCTACCTATCTCCAATATCACAGAAGCTACAGACTTCGTACAAATTGCTCTGGATAGGGCGAGAGAAGCTCTTTCGTCTGACACGTAGAAACATGTCCTCATTGCACGCACATCGTTGTGACACGATTGCATTTCTAGTTATACCCTAAAATCATTAGAATCGGACAATGTTATCTGTGTTGGTGAATGTCTAAGGTGTATTGACCTTTTTTTACCATAGCGCCCTCATTTAGGGTCGGAGGTATAGCAAACTATACATTTCTGGAATCCTTATGACCAGACGAGTAATTTGATATGCAATTTGATAAGGTTAACTGTGTTGGTGAATTTGACCACCAGTCAAAAGTGTGTTGACCTTTCAACGTTTTTGACCATAGCGCCCTCATTTAAGGTCGGAGGTATAGCAAACTATACATTTTTGAAATCCTCATAACCAGACGAGTAATTTGATATGAATATTGACACAATTAGAACTATTTAAATTTCTATCCCTGTATGACCTTTGTTGACCCCTCACGCAAATGCCTGGGATTTTCAAGGGGGCAGCCCAAGTCAAAATTGTTCGGTATTCATCAGGGAACACAAAAACACTTTCAAACCTTTGTTCCCAGAGATTGGTCACGGGACCTACAGGCTGGTCTCCTACTATGTTTCAGTCTGCCTGTAATGCACCTAGCCTATTTTCTCTCTCTCCTCAGTTATCTTCTCAGGACCTTTCTCTTTTCCCAGCACTGCCTCTTCAAAGACCCCGTATCCGATCTGATGTAATTATCAATTCATGCAACGCAATACCCTCTTGGAGATTTGGTATACTTCTCTTATAAATAATTATAATGCCTCTGCAATAACATTAACTATGTATTGCTAACACCTTCGAGTTGTCATATTTGTATACGAGTAGTTTTTCCTCTTGTGTTACGCTACTCGTATGTCTCTGTTGACTTTTGTATAGATAATGTGAAACCTCGATGCAAAGATTTAGTTGTAATATGTTCCTTTCAGTCTTTGCTACTGTTAAAAATATATCAACGATAAAATAAAGGTGGGGCTGAAACCGGAAAAGAGGATGGGGAGGTTATAAAGAGATCCATTGTTGTGCGTGTGACTATGTATCAGGACTATAACCCCTGGATAATCATCCACCGGAAAATTACTCCCAAAGACAACCACCAAACGAGGACAATTTCCCCTTGACAAATAACGCCCCCCTCAAGAACAACCAAGGATAACCACCTCGTGGGCAATTACACCCACCCCTAAAAATTACGCCCTAGGACAATTACCCCCCACCCTAAAAACAAACAAGGACAACCACCCTGAAGACAATCACACCCACCCCTACAAATTACCCCCTAGGAACATTACTTCTCCCCCTCCCAAGGAAAACCAAGGAAACCACCCCGAGGAAACTACCAACCTCCCCCCCAAGAAAAGAAAAAAACAACACCCCTGTTCATTTAAAGGGGAACTCTACCCTGATACTAAGGTGTTTTTTATAAAAGCATAATTTGTTTCGGGGGTTAATTGTCCTCGCGAGGGGGGGGGGGGGGGGGGGGGGGTCCGGCTCGTAATTTGCCGGGGGGTGATTGCCCGGGGGGGTAATTGTCCTAGAATCTCTTCTGCAAAACATACACACTACATTAAATGTCAACGATACAACATATACAAAATATAAATAATTGTTTGAACGTATACATAATATAATAATGATGGAAACGTTGACATTAAAACAAAATGTAACTTATATCACACTATCAAGAATTATTCATTAATCACTCTGCAGAAGAAAAATTGCTATCCCAATAAGCATTTGCTTGATAGCGTAGTAGCAAGGTGAATAATAGAATAAAACAAACTGATGTTGATGTTGATGATAACGATGATGAGAATGGAATTGAAAATATGTTGAAATAAATATTTCTGATACAGAAAACTTATATAAGTATACAGGAGTTATAAAATTAAGTAATAGATGTTTATAGAAAGCTGAAAATAATATTGAATATAACGGAGGGGGAGGGGAGGGGGAGGGGAGGGGAGGGGGCACGAGTCTTTACTCTACTAGATCAGTATTTGTCAACGTAAAAAAGAAATTGCCATACCAATCTTTGATAATTGATAAATGAAAGTAATAATAATAAAACAATGGTATGCAAGTGTGAAATAAGATAATTAAAATGTTTCCAAATAGTTACTGCTCTGAAAGTGCCCTAGCTGAATATTTGGACATAACTTTCAATCCACATGTTTCTGTACTTCCATATAAACATTGCTGTGTAACGTGCAAGTGACTTTCAGCAAGACTGAACCAAATTGTTTTTATTTTTTGGGGTGTAAAACCTCACAGTAAACATGAATGTCTATGTGATACATACTCAAACTTTTCTAGTTGATCCACATATCTTGTTGTATCTATTTTTGTATATATTTATATTGAATGATTGTGAAAATATGAGTTATTTTTGATAATTAAAGCTAATATCTTCTCAAAATGTTATTGATTAAATTTTTTACTAAAGACTCAGAGGAATTAATAAATAAAGTTCCGAGAAATTATAAACTGTTTATATAAAGTATAAACCAGATTGTCACAATTAAGCATTTCATAAAAGAGGCAAGAAAACGTTATTCCAACTTTATACGTAATAACACTGTATTTTGCCATTTATACTGGTATACACCCGGATACAGTGACTTTTTGTTTTAATCATTTCATTTGGACACATGTTTTCTTCCTCCTCCATGATAAACTACATGTGTACTGTATATAACAGTAGGTCCATGATCAAACTAAGGACAAAATTCCTCTATCAGGACAATGTACATGTTATTATGACTCGTAAAATGTTATACACACCGATTAGTATTTCAGCAGGGAGTTGGGACTCCCTGATTTAGACCAAACGTACAATATTTTCTATACACACAAATTTGGGAATTCCCACGTTTGGAAATTGCGTGTGCAGCGCATTCGGGGAGGACGAATGATCATAAAGGTTGCACACGTACCTGACTAGTCCCCCAAAAGCCCCATGTGTTTCCACATAGATTGATTTGATCGATTTATTGGTTGCTTTTATTTATATTCCATGCAAAAATAGAAGTAAAGCGAATTAGAGAGATAGTAGTAGACAAGTATAGATTTAGATGGGTCTGGTAAATTCTCTAGACATTCTGGGCATATGTGCGAGATGAAAAAAGCGATCAACCATGATTTGACAAAAATTATCATTACAAAGATCGAGCTTTCTTATATGGGTCATAGTTCATACTGCTGGAGAAAATAATATGTGTGCGCTCTCCTGAAACAATATAGAGTGGGTCTTTCAAATCATTTGGGTCCTGTAAAAGCAAAATAATTTACTAGCAAGTAGGATTTTCCATTTTGGAAGGTGATCGTAGCTAGGAGCCCGCTTACCTGGTGGGGTAGCCGTGTAATTCAGTATTTGTCCTATTATAACAAAATGGTTAATAGAACTTCTGGTAACTCATTCCAACGGAGGGAAAAAAAATAAAAAATCCCAAATTATGAAAAGACAGGTCACGTATTTTGTAAATTTTGTTTGAGGGAAAGAGTGTATATGCTTGAAAGCCTGTATGATTTATAATTCGTATTGCCTTTCTCTGTCTCGACCAGTCCCTTTTTGGTAACACGCTTGCACAACTGACGCCAGTCAAAATATTGAATACTATAAATCTTAGGGTTGAGGGTTCAAACCCCAATACCGGCATTTACGTCCCTTTTTTGGCCAGACATAAATCTACATTTGCCACTCCCCATTATCATGATTATTTTGTATAAATATATTAATACTTGTTGTTATAAATGTTTATATTATAATCACTATTATCATTATTATAATTATTTTTTATTGTTATCATTAATGTTGAAATCAGTTTTAATATTTTTGTTATAATTGTTATCCTTAATGTTAAATTATTAGTAAAATTATAATTATTATCATTGTTATTATTACTATTATACCTTGTATTCTTGTTATTATTATAGTCATTATCATCATGAACATCTTCATCAACGTTATTTTTCTTATTACTTAATTCATTTGTATCATTAACATAATCAGCTGGGTGAAATGTATAGAAAAGAGAACTGACTCTGAAGTTAAACCAAAAAATCACGTTGTATACTCTGCTGCAACTGTATGGCGTACAAGTCATGAGTGTTAATACCATAACTCTTTAAAATGTTTATTCAGTTGAGTTCTGAAAGTGAAAGTTAGTCTTTCAAGCACAGTGTCACATCAATGAAGATAATGTCAGTTCTTTACGGTGTACTTTCTTGAGATAAATTTTATTTAGACCACTAAAGTTATTCAATTCATGTGGATGAACAGAATCATGTGTTGTTTACACAAATATTTCAAAATTCCTTTTGTTATAATATAAGGTGGACTTTTTTTTTTTAAAGGTTAAATAAAATTTGTATTTAAAAGAGTAATAAATGAAACTATTAATACAATAATATTTATGCGTGTGAAAGAAGTGTGAAAGAAAATCATAGAAAAATGTGTCCCTAAGATTTAGCTCATAATTGCCGGTAAGAGACGGTTCAACTGGTGCTCATCTCGTTCTTAAAGCGTTCGAACGCGCTCCTAGGGCGTGTGCGATCCTTTCTTGGCTCATTCCCGTTCAATTTCAACACTTCAAGTTTTGCAGATCAAGAAATTCAAGTGAAGCCCCATCACACCGAACTCGTTCTCACTACGTTCTGGAAAATGTTGCCAAACGGGCTTAAACTGTGTGCGAACGGATTGAACGTATTAATTTTAGCAACTATTTACGATATTTTTTAGAACACCTTGGACGGGCTCGGACTGGCTTGGACGGGAAGGGTGCTCTAGAACTTTGAGCCTGTTAAGAAAATGTCCCGTCCTGCAACTAGACGGAGTGACAACGTACACAAAACGAGATGGACGTAGTACTAACGGAATTACCGTACTATGAACGGAATTGCCGTACTTTGAACCTACTAGGAACATGTTACAATGAGATGTGGTCGAGCATCATTAAGCCACCATCACACCGAACAAGTTCTCAAAACGTTCTGGAAAATTTTGCCAAACGGGCTCAAAGTGTGTGCGAACGGAGTTGAACGTAGTAGCAAATGTTTGCGGTCTGTTTAAGGACTTCATGGATGGGCTCGAACTCGACTAATGTCTATAATACGATCCCAGTTCGTTCATTAACAGTCCACAATACGTCCAACGTAGTGAGAACTAGATTGGTGTGATGGAGGCTTAAGGTAGTGACTTCAGTGCTAGATGTAAATGTAAAGATATTCTGAAATTTTGAGTGGAAACGGAACGTTATTAATGATAACGATTGGGAAAAACTGATGTGATCGACTCCTTAATTCTCCCAACTATATTATTACAATCTATTCTACAATTTAGGTGAATGTAACTCATCACAAAGCAATACTTTGGCTCTTTAAATATAATTCCAGACTTTTAAATGTGGAAATATTTTGTAAAGCCTGTCTTATGTTTTATTTTCAAGGAAAGAAACGGTTGGTAAAATTTACTGTTAATCACTGTTAGAGGGTGTTGCACAGTAACACCTTCAAAGAAAACCATAAATATCTTTGTGGTTTGAAATTTTTTAGGATTTGTTTGCATGTTAGAGGGTTAGTATAGTAGAAGGAATATAAAAGGTAACATTTCATACAAAAGTTACGCAATTGTTCATGAACCTTACAGCAATGTTACCGAGTCACCTTTAATCAAATATATATTTTTTTTAAATCGATTGACTTTTCTACCACAATTGTTATTATTATAATTATTATTACTTATACCGCGCTTTTCCCATGAGGCCCAAAGCGCTTACAGTGAATGAAAATAAAAATTACATAAATACATATAATTAGAAAAAACATTCTTACAACTACAAATTGCAAAAAAAAAATGTGTTTTTAAGGCCTTTCTGAAGGTAATAACTGAAGGAGACTGCCTGATTCTAAGTGGTAAATCATTCCAATATTTTGAAGCAGATACAGTAAATGTTCTATCACCGGCTAATGTGCGGATAACTGAATATGTGAGACGGAGAGGATCACTGGCTGACCTCAAAGCCCGGACAGGTGTATATAAATTCAAACAGGTATGTAAATATTGTGGAGCTTGATTATTGAATATTTTGAATACAAACAAGAGTAACTTAAAAGTTATTCTTTGTTTCAAAGGAAGCCAGTGTAATGATCTCAAGAGTGGCTGAGATGGATGGTCCCTAGAAACCTAAAATATCAATCGGGCTGCCCAACTTTGTAGCCGTTGCGCACGAATCAATTTAGTCGAAGGAATGGTAGAGAGAAGCCCATTACAATAATCTATACGGGATAGAACTAAAGAACGCACAGCGTTATAACAGGCAGACTGGTCAATAAACCTTCTGATTCTAGCAATATTCCTTAAATAAAACGTAGCCATACTACGCATGTGAGAAATATGGTGAGACATCGACATGCAAGAATCAAATACAACGCCAAGGTTTCTTATTGTTTATGAAGGACTAATGATTGTGCCACCAACATCCAACTGAACATCTGGAAGACTGCGCAGATTGTGACCTGAAGCAGCAACACAAAATTCAGTCTTTTAATCATTTAATTTTAACTTATTTACTACCATCCATTGCCTAATATCTGAAATACAAATTTGAAGTTTGATAAGTGCGCTATCAAGAGCTCCTGGAATCTTAGGATTAAAGGAAACATATACCTGTATGTCATCAGCATAGAGATGATAATTAATGCTATGATGTCGGACGATATCTCCAATAGGAAGAGTATAAATTGAGTATCCTATGGGTCCTACTATTGATCCCTGGGGAAGTCCAAACTCTATGGTTGTGAGGTTTGACAATTTGCCGGCTATGTCAAGGGTATGCGGGCCTCTAGGGCCTTAGGGTATTGAACATCCCTACCCTTTAATGCAAAGTTCAAGGGTATGCGGGCCTCTAGGGCCTTATGGTATTGCACATCCCTACCCTTTAATGCAAAGTTCCAGGTCACCCTTGGGCAAGGTGTAGCACCTGACAGCCTTCCCCGAGTCCATATAAATACTGGGATGATGTCCAGCGGGGGCTAGTTTATCAGGAATCCGGGTGGAGGGTACTCGTCAGCTGTAGTGAAAGCAAACCTTCTAATGGAGTCCAGCCATGATGAAAATTGGGTCTGCGGAAGGCAACGGGAACCCACCGCAGTATTATCCTCAGGATGACCCAATATATATGATATGATAGTTGTCAATTCAAATCAAGCCAAAGACGTTAACGGGACTCTAGACACTAGATGCCAGGGTGTCGCGTCCGGCAGGGCCAGCAGTGAGGATGGTCAGGTCGTCATCCAGCAAAGTCCTCACTCGCGCGTTGGCACTTGGAATGTTAGAAAAATAAGAGACGACAAGATAGAAACCATCAAACGTGAGATGCGACGTTATAACATGAACCTGCTTGCTCTTACTGAGGTTAGATGGCTTGACAGTGGTGACTTCATGAGTAATGAATTCAGAGTGATATACTCTGGAGGGAAAGCAAGACAACGTGGTGTTGCCCTTTTGCTGGACAAGCATACTGCAAAGAATGTATGTAGGATAGAGGCTGTAAGCGATAGACTGTTAGCAGTCAGAATAAAAGGATCACCAGTTGACATCGTTGTGCTGGTTGTGTACACGACTACAAGTGACTATGAGGACAAAGATGTTGAGGATATTTACGACATGATCGATGAGGAGCTGGACAAAGGGAAAGGAAATGACTATCGTATTCTTCTCGGTGACTGGAATGCTGTTGTTGGAAGCTCACACAAACATGATGATCCTGTTGGAGAGAGGGGTCTTGGCAGAAAAAACCATAGAGGAAATATGCTAGTACAGGTTTGCAAGAGGAGGAAACTGGTGATTACCAACACTCTCTTTGAACAGCACCCTAGACGTCGCTATACATGGAAAGCACCTGGGGATATCGCACGCTACCAGATTGACTCTATTCTTGTGAACCAGCGGTACAAGAATAGTGTTAAAAAGTCCCTGGCATATCCACGCGCAGACTGTTACTCGGATCACAACTTGGTGCTGATGACAGTGCAGCTAAAACTAAAGAAGATGAGAGGGAGCTGTAAAGTGACAAAAATAGATAATGCAAAGTTGAAACAGAATGCATTAGTGTATGCACGTGGTGTCCAATCCCGGCTGAACTCTAGAGAACTCCCAGAGGGGCCCTCGGTTGAAGAGGAATCGGAAAATTTAAAAGGTGCCTTGCATGGTAGTGCTGAAGAAAACGTTGGGTTCAGTAAGAGAAAGAAGATCCGTAAACCATGGATAACGGAGGAAATGATAGATAAGATGGATCAGAGAAGAACGCTGAAAAATGACAACTCTGCAGAAGGAAAAAGGGGTTACAAGACGCTTTATAACGAACTAAGAAGAGCTACAGACACAGCACGAACTAAATGGTGGGAACAACAATGCAAGGAATTAGAGGATCTAAACCGCAGGAGGAGAACAGACCTTATGTACAATAAAGTGAAAGTTCTTAGTAACGATATGAACAAAGGGAAAGGAAAGAACAATACAATAGGGTTTCTGGATGTGAATGGAGAACTGCTAACCAACCAACGGGACATAGAGGAGAGATGGCGTCAGTACGTAGAGGAGTTGTATGCAAAGGACAATAAACCAGTCGCTCTGCCCTTGGAGATGGAAGATTATGTCATGGCGGATGACGTTGGTCCTTCCTTACTTCCAGAAGAGGTGCATGCTGCAGTCTGTCAGTTAAAGGAGAAAAGGGCGGCTGGTGAAGATAACATTACGGCTGAAATGCTCAAGAATATGGGGGAAGCTGGCATAGTGGCACTGACTGAACTATGTCAACATATATATGAACAGGGAATCTGGCCAGATGATTGGACAAGAAGCCAGTTGATAACTATTAAGAAGACCACAAAGACAATAAGATGCGAGGATCACCGCACTATCAGCCTGGTATCACATGCTTCAAAAATATTACTAAAGGTACTCTACCATCGGATTGAAGCGAGGTCCAGAGATTATATTGGAATTGACCAATTTGGCTTTCGAAAAGGGGTCGGCGCTCGAGAAGCAATCGCTGTGATGAGAATACTAAGTGAGATATTTATACAGCATGATCATGACCTATATATCTGTTTTGTGGACTACGAAAGGCATTTGATCGTGTCAATTGGACTAGGTTGATGGAAGTGCTGTCAGCCATTGGTGTTGATTGGAAAGACCGTAGACTGCTTGCATCCTTGTACATGTCTCAGACTGCTAGCGTTCGCGTCGGAGATGGGGTCTCTGAACCAGCCGTCATTGGACGTGGAACACGTCAGAGATGCCTTCTGTCTCCTCTTCTCTTCAATATCTATGCAGAGGCAATGGTAAGAGAAGCTCTGGCAATGTTAGAAGAAGGAGTGATCGTTGGAGGAGTGTTGTTTAGGTCTGTACGGTATGCTGATGATCAGACCACGCTCGCTGTCACTGCCGATGGTCTTCAAAGACAGATGGTACAGATGGATCAAGTGGTCAGGAGCTATGGCATGAGAATCAACGAGAAGAAAACGAAGGTGATGATGATAAGTAAAGGCAAGACAAAAGAAATAACTATCATGATAAATGGCAACAGACTAGTGCAAATCAACCACTTCAAGTATATAGGCAGTGTGCTTACTGAGGATGGCAAGTCTGCCAAAGAGGTCAACTTGCGCTCAGCTCTGGCAAGAGCTGCCTTCTTTCAAAGACAAGATATCCTGATGAGCCACAACATTGACCTTAGTTTGAAAAAGCGTCTTGTGAAGTCCCTAGTATGGAGTGTACTGTTGTATAGGGCTGAGACGTGGACACTCACTAAAAAGGACATGCAGCGAGTGGAGGCGGTCAAAATGTGGTGCTGGCGCAAATTACTAGGTGTGTCTTGGAGGGACAGAGTTTCGAATGAAGAGGTGTTGCATCGAGCTCAAGAAAGGCGGGTGCTGATTCAAACGATTAGAGAGAGACAGAAGAAATGTGGCATAATGAGGGCTTGATGCTCAGAGTCATAGAAGGTCGTATTCATGGAAAGAAAAAAGGGGGGAAGACCTCGTAAAGGCTTTCTAGGCGATGTAATCATACAATGTGGAGCAACAGGGTATGAAACGATGAAACGGTTGGCTCAAGTCCGAGGAACTTGGAGAGAAACTTGGAGAGACACTTGATATAGAACTTTGAATGGGTCACTGAACCTGTCATAAACTGACAGATCACTATTGATGATGATGTCAACTTGGGAAGACCATCCTAGAGAGGTATGACTGAAACCAGGAAAAAACTGTTGACCTAACACCTGTTCTTATGAACATTATAACTACATTATAACTACATGCCATTATAACTACCTGGTTTGAATCAACAGCAAACATTATGTCGTGTTTTACTTTAATTAGAGCTGACTCGGTACTGTGACATGACCTATAAGCAGATTGAAAAGAATCAGAAAGATAGTTAGATTCAATGTGATGAACTAATTGTGTACATGCTGCTTTCTCGATGAGTTTACCTAAATATTTTAAGTTTGACACTGGTCTATAATTTCTAAGGTCATTTTGATTCATGCCTGGTTTCAAGCCTGTGCTCCGTTGGGGAAAGTACCTGTGGAAAGAGATTGATTGACTATGTTTGTAAGCAATGGTAATAAATGATCAGAGTTCTCTTTCAGTAGCCATGTTGGGATGGGATCAAGTCGACAGGATTTAGTAGCCGACGACATGATGATTCTAGACAAATCTGATTGTGTAAGCAACTGAACATTTTCAAAAAGAGGAATGTTTTCATTTAGAGTGTCACTTAACTGGGTATTGACAGGTACATTACAAGTATCTATTTCATATCTTATAGGCACTATTGTTTTACCCTGTTAAAAGAATATTAATATGGTAAACATAACGAGATTATACAACCACTTTAAGAGGGGTATTTACGAACAATAAACGTTAAGAGTCAGATTATGTTTGCAGGCTTAATACTGAGTATGAAATCAAATCGTTATTTTCATCTATCGTAGTTACTAATAATTCCAACAAGTTCAAATTTCATATTTTTTTGTTATTTCCTGAAAGATTATGTTTGCTACCATACTTGATGAAAATAAATGAATACAGAACAGTTATGTATTCATTTATTTTCATCAAGTATGGAATTTCAGAGCCTTAGAAAAAAATTGCATTTTCAAACCTCCAAAAACTCTATTTCTAATACACTTTACCTAGCGTAGTGGGGCGAATAATTGCGCCTTTCTCCCGTTTTCTCTATCTTTCTTTTTTGTCCTCCTCTCTTTTTATGTTCGGTTCAAATGCCGCCCAGGGCACATGCCCCCTCTGCCCCCGGAGATACCCAATGACTGGGAAAACCCCAAAGTCATCTCTTTTCCCGCTCGGTTATTGACACAATAAAACTTGTGGAGAAATACATTTGCCATTGGACTTTCTTTCCCAGAAAAATAACACCCCACACACGAACATACGTGCGCTAAACACACAGATACACACACACACACACCAACAACAAACCTATCGAACAGGACCAGCCATTTTTAGGCCATGCACTGTAACACTGCCGGCAACAATTAGGCCTTGCTTTTTAGTTCACCGTATAATACCATATCTGTCTATCCGTCTGTGTACGAGATAAATTTCACGTATATTATATTGGTCTGTCTTATACAGAGCATTGTATTTGCAGCATATTTCTATAACACGCTTCGTTTCTTTTCTGAATCTACTTTTTGGGGGGTCAGCGATAGATAGTGTATAGAAGTGACGCATATTTCTCAACTTTTCGATGCAGTCTGGTATGCCTCAAAGATAAAATAACACGGGGGAGAAGAGTGAGTGAGAGAGAGAGAGAGAGAGAGAGAGAGAGAGAGAGAGAGCGGAGAGAAGGGAATATATGATCAAAATATCTGTCAGAATGGAGAACTTTTGAAAATTACGCTTTTTTGCAGTACTTGAATTATCGGCTGATGTGCATGAAAGTTAACATTATATGGGGGAGAAGAATGTTAGAGAGAGTGAGAGAGAGAAGTGAGAGAGTGAGAGAGAGAAAGGGGAGAGAAGAGACTATAAAAAAGTAGATGTAGTCAGAATAAAGTGCTTTGAGAATTCCCCTTTATATATAGCAGTTCTCGATCTTTCATCTTTGATTTTTTTTCTATTACAAGGTAATCGACTCTATGCTTATTAAGTATATAATTCTAAATAATACATGTATAGCTGTCATTCACGTTTAATTACCTGTTTACTCGAGTACCTCTTCGCAAGATACGGATAGGTGATTAATGTTAAACATGTATTACGACAGAAGGAATAAAGCGAATGTTCATTTGTAAGCAAGCGTCGGTATTTCGTTAATGTTCAAGTGTGATATTGGACTGGGATAAACGATCGACCGTGGTCGATATCAAGATCTAAATCCTCACCCAAAACATCCAAAAAACAATGGTTTAAAACAATATTGAAAACAATTTAAACAAAATTATAAAATGGCTAAATCACTAACATAGAAAGAATGAAAAAGCTCATAAACTGTTTTACACGTTTCCCAAAGCTTAATCTTTAATTAAAGACCCAATACCACTTCGTAGCCCAACGATCGCACATAAAGAGCCTGTACGGAAGACTACAACGCCTACGCATGTGGGAATCCCCGGTTTTCTAGAAAATACATACACGTCGTCTGAAATGTGACAAACAAGAATCCCAAGTCCATGTTGACGCAATTGGTGCCAAAATTAGAGTGGCACGGTTATTACCCAAAGTGAACATGTATAATCGTAATTTTCCCCCAAATCATGAAGATGGAAACGATTTACGTTTTTTAGTTTGAAGCTTTGTATTTAGAAGCACCTGTGATCACACAGCCAAAATAATTTAAGTCTGACTAAATCAATTTCGTTTGCCTCTTCTTTTAATGGGTATGGGTATGGGCAGCTTTTAAATCTACATTATAACAACTTGTTGTAACCCTATTGGGAGGCGGGACAACCCCTCTCAGCATTTTTTTAGGGAGAGGCCTCCTCCTCCCCATTAAATCGCTACCTCTGCATTAATTATAGCAAAGAAGTATTTCCTCTCGATCAATAGGTCTAATAAACGGCTTACAGCTCTTCTACAACTTTAATATTTCCGATGCTGTGCTAGGGAGAGTAAGGAGCGATCGAGACGATTTACTATCCCAAAAATGAAAGTTTTATTTCTGTTTAGAGCCTCGTCTGCCCAGTTTCAATATTTGTGTGCATGTACGTTTTGTGACATAGCATGCATTTAATACGACAACACATTGTGAAATTCGTGATACCTATTAATACCCTCTTTCCTCTTATAATTATATTTTTGTGTACAATTGATGAAGATACGAAAATTGGATATACTGTTACATTCTGTCTGTAATGCACTTTCTCTCTCTCTCTCCTCATTTATCTCCCATGGACCTTTCTTTCTCCTAGCACTGCCTCTTTGAATATTAAAGTCGTATTCGTTGGATCTTCTTTTGTACTACCACATTATGCAACGCATGGCCCTTTCGTTAAGTAGGTATACTTCTATCGAGCATGATTTTTATGTTATGTAATGAAATTACGTATTTATAACAACTTTGTTTTTATCGAAAATAATATCGCTAGTGATATTCGTTTGTCTCGCAATGTGGTCAATAAGGGATCTAAAAGATCACGACGTTTCGGTCAGGTAATAACATTTAATGTAAGGAAGCGTGTTTTGTTATTTTCGATACTACATCCGCAATGAGTAATATATTTAACTTTGTTTTTTGTTGTAAAATATTGTTGTCGAGTAGTGTTTCCTCAAAATTTAAATTTCTCTTATCTCTCACTTGATTTTTGTATATATAGTGTGATACGTCGTTGCAAAGATTTATATATATTCTGTTCATTTCAGCCTTTGCTACTGTTAATAATATATCAATGATTACAAAAAAGGACTGGACCGAAACCGGAAGGGGGAGGGACGTTTGCAGAGAAAGCTAGGGGAATAACTACATTTTAACATCATCTTTATGCCGGTGTCAATTATCTTCGTTTACCCGTATTGCCCCTAACAAACAAATATGAATATTAAGTTGTAAAATGAGTAAAGTGTAACACACATGTACTTATTTATCACGTTATTTTTTATTATTACAAATTATGCAAACAATTAACCTCACAGCCAACAAACCAAAAATAACTCAAACGTTTTTGTTTTCTTCAATAATCAATTCAATTCAGTTAAAGTTCAAGTCAAGTTGTATTTAATACCTTAATACAAACATATTAAATCAACTCATTCTAGGGTATATTGATTTCAAAGCTTTTAAAGGCCTAGACTGATTTGTGCACATTTTTGTTAACCCCCAAGAAATCACAAAACAATCAATACCAACATATTTACAAGAAATATATACACGATTCGGCATTGTAAATGTAAATAATATTTTACATGTGTAATATAGTCAGAAATAATAATTTCCCATCCGAAGGAAAAGAAAGAAGAACTAGACCTGCAATCGTGGCACAACGATATGCGTGCAATGACGGGCAATTTGGCACTAACGGTCGTATATACTAACATAATTATAAACAGTATAATATGGTGTCTAAAATGCGATTAACTCACATAGATCGTTCTGGGGGCCAAAAGCGTGAACCCGATTTGCCCCATAGACAATGCGTGTAATACATGGGCGGAAAACGTACAGGATCTGTATCATGACCGGATTTAAATTGTTTTGTTCTCTCTCTCTTTATGTCTTTTTATGGGCCGTATTTGGTATTATTGTAAAGAGAATTTCATGGTAGTTTTGTAAACCACTTAATTTTTTGCTATGATAATCCTATCGAAACACATGATGCAAAAAAGATGCAACAAAGATTTATAGGACGAAATGGCGTCTTAAATGACCCCCTTGACCAATTTTAAAAATCCGGCTTTGAGGTGCCCTGCGTATTGCAACTCGGAATGTCACTGCAAATTTTCAAGGTAAAGAGAGAACGTTTAGGGGGCGAAAATCAGTCTGAAAAATGACGTCATAGCCGATACGTGTTATATTTGGGCGGAAACTCGGCGGAATTTGTATAGTGACCCTTGTTCAAATGCGATTTACTCTAAATTTTCTGTGTGAACATATACCATACTTGATATCAATCGAAAGGGCACTTCATTGCAGTCAGGTTGACACCATTGTCATTGGCGCGCGATGTATTGCACGCATTTAACACACTATTACGTAATGCATAGTAAATTCATAATTTTTAGCGATAACTTTGCGCTGACGTCATTAAAATGTACACAACTTGGCGGACAGTTGTCACGTATATTGATACATGTGTCTGCTAAGTTTCATTGTTGTAGGTATAATGATCGCAATTTTAGAACAAGTTAAAGTTATTTCAGAATTTTCTTGAAAATGGAGAATTTGGAGGGCAATTTTCTCAAATTTGGTCAGTGTAAGGCACGGGTGGCCAACCTTTTAAAGCTCGCGGGCCACAGCTAACGATTTGCATAACTTGGCGGGCCACAGGTAGTCTTCTCCCCCACCCCCCCCCCCCCCCCAAAAAAAAAGTCATGCAATACGTGTACACACCTGCAATTTTGCAAAAACAAACAAGCAAACAACAAAATCAGTGAAAAAAAACGGCGGGAGAAAAGGGCTGCAAGTATGGCATTTCAAATATATTTCTCATTCACAACATTAATTTGTATAATTTTTATGTACAAAATGAAATTAACACGGCGAGTGATGTTAATGCCGGGGGGGGGGGGGTGGGGGGGGGGGGGATACTCAGATTTGGCCTAGACGGGGGTGTGCCGCTCAAGCCTCGAAACCCCTACCCATTATTTAGGGTAATTTTTCTCGAAAAAAAACCTATTTTCCACAATTTTCGGGTGTTTTTCGGGTGTTTGCATGGCAATTTTTTTGAAGAAACGGACCCATTTTTAATGGTATTTGTGTTAGTAGGACCCATGTTTAGCGATTTTGTGTGTGACAAAGTCACCCATTAGAGCGGACACCACCATATGTGATATGTGAATACCCCCCCCCCCCCTCCCCCCGGGTCGTTAAAGGGATAGTTGAGTTCTGTTGCAGAGGGCGCTACACAAAATAATTTTTCTGTGAGATAATGAAAAACTGAGTGTCAAATTTGAAATAACATAATATTTAAATGACAAAATCATCTTTGTTTGATCAAAATCGGTTCAGAGACGGCTGAAATATAACAATTTCTAATACTTGTGTACCACCACAAATATTAGATATTTTGAAAAATTTGAAAAAACCGTTTAAAAAAACGAAATAACGCCTTTTACGTCGTATTTCAGCCAATGCCGATGTTGGCTTTTTTGTTGGCATTTTCGTGTTGCTTATATTACCCACAATTAGCCGGCTCATGTGTTGTTATTTTTAATTAAATAATTAATTAACGGTCACCGTGTTTTTTGGTAAGTGGAGCTGAATTGGTATGATCGTATTGGCTAAATTTCACACATTTTGGGGTCTAAAATTACCTGCATAGCAATTTTAGGTTCTAAAAGGGCACTATAAATGTCATAGATAAGATGCGCTTTGAAGGCAATTGCGGTCTGAAAACAGAACACAACTATCCCTTTAATGTTATGTAATGAGAGGAAATTTTTGGAGTTTTGTATCAACCACGTAACGATTCAATATTTTGTGAATGATGGGAACAAATTATAGAAATAAAGCTGTTTGTAAATGTTTTACCCTATTCCATCGCTGCTATGCGGGCCGCATTTCATTTATGAGCTATTTTTATTATCACTTCTTGAATGCTCCGCGGGCCGCATCAGAAAAACTCGCGGGCCGCATGCGGCCCGCGGGCCGCGGGTTGGCCACCCGTGGTGTAAGGGTATATAATTTTGTATATGGCTGAAAAGGGCATATGTTCAGGTATCTAAATCCAAAAAAGGGTACGGGATTTCCAAGACACAATGGAGATACGGCCACAGAAAGAAAGCAAAGTCCCAGAACTTTAGAGGGCGCTATTTATGTTTTTCATAGTTATTGGAGCGTGAAATTAAACATGGCTATGCGCAATTGTAAGATAAGGATACAGTGAGATTTTAAAACAAAACGGAATTTATATGATAAAGTTATGGCAGTCTTAGATTTATAGGGGTCAATTTTTTAAGAATTTGAGAGATTTTTTATGGAGTCGGTTTCGGATTTGAATTTTGAGTACGAAGGTGGCATTTTAAGGGCAGATTACACGTCGCAGATGAAAGAACATCTCTTAGACTATCTAGAGGAATTTATTAGAAGTTTGTAGGATCTAAGATAGTGGAGATAGGAAGGAAGAAAGAAAGGCCTAAAAATGGACCAGAAACGGACAAAATGGCGCCTGGATGGTTATGCATGAGTGATTTCGAAAATCGAAAAAGTAGGTGACCTTGATGCGATGCTAGAGACTATGCCTATGAAATTTGAACGGAAATGGACATGAGGAAAGCACCTAACTAGGAATAACAAACACTACGTGCAAAACGAAAGCGATTTCCTGGAAGAAGAAGAATATTAATGGGGAAGAACGTGAAGGAAAACAAGGCAATGACGATATTCGTCATTGCAAAAAGCAAAAGTATAAGTCAATAAGAAGAATAGGGGACAAACGTATGGGTAAAAAATAGAAGCTAATTAAGGAAGGAAAAGAACAGGAAAGACGGATAAAGAGAAGGGAGAGACTGAATGTAGACGACTTTAGTAAAGACGAATAACAAGTGTGATCATGTAATTAGACTGACAATATTACATAATGACTGTATGATACATTTATATATTATCCATTTCTCCCCCAGCGAAGATGGGATAATAAATGAAAAAGCTACCAATTCAACAATCATTTATAACACAATATGGGATGAAGTAAGACTGTAAATACAAAGTAGCAATAAAACGAGCGAGCAAAGTATGTAAAAAAAAAAAACATTGTTGCTAGTGTAAATGGTCGTATAGATCAACAAATGGTTGTTCGATAAATTCATATTTGCATAATCGCGAGTGTAATTGATTGCTAGCTCCTGTGTCATAGAAATGGAAAAAGCTTCTTATTCTCAATTTTTTTTTAACATTCAGAGTTAAAACATTCATTAAAAAAAGAAAACAATAAGGATAGCGACCTGCAATTCGTAGGTCTTTTAAAAAAGGTCTGCATTATGAGAAAATCGTTATTAATAATAAGTGCAAGATTGTGCAATGTTCATATGCGATCCAGGAGTTTATAGTATAATAGTATAATTTAGTATTTATTTTCGTATTAAGAAAAAAAAAAAACATACAAATAAATATATCCATAATTATACACACGAATTGAAGGCCCTTTATCAGCAGTAACATCATGATATTGCTGGTGTTCAGAGGGCTCCAAACTTAAAGATTGAGTGTGAACATAAATTATTAATACCGTGACCCCATTTTTTGTAATGTATGGCACTATCATTGTATGACATCAAGCTAAAAGTACTTGGTTCGGTCCTGTACATTTCAGCCGATTCATCGAACAAATAGTTTTGCAAATTTTAAAACAAGTATCATTTATATCCACTCTCCCTCTTAAATTCTCATCAATAATGACGCCCAAGATTTATATATTAATAACCAGCTGAATTTCATGGTTATTCCTTCTTTTTTTATTAATGAAAAGAAGGAATATGGGTAAATATATTTTTTTTAAAGACACACAAAAAATAAAGTTAAACAAAAATAAAAATCCGCCCTCCCACCCACCCCTACTCCAGAAAAGCAATCGAGGACAAACAATTTTTTTTTTTTTTGTTGGCCCCATGGTCGATCTCTTTAAGTCTTTGTAGACTATAACTCAGTCATACGAACATGACCGAACTCCATCAGTCTCGGTAGACTATATACTTTGTCATTTTTGCAATAAAAATGTAAATCTTGAATCTTGTATAACTCAGTCATACGAACATGACCGATCTCCATCAGGCTCGGTAGACTATATACTTTGTCATTTTTGCAATAAAAATGTAAATCTTGAATCTTGTATAACTAAGTCATACGAACATGACCAAACTCCATCAGTCTCGGTAGACTATACTTTGTCATTTTTGCAATAAAAATGTAAATCTTGAGTCTTGTATAACTCAGTCATACGAACATGACCGAACTCCATCAGTCTCGGTAGACTATATAATTTGTCATTCATGCAATACAAATGTAAATCTTGAATCTTGTATAACTCAGTCATACGAACACGACCGATTTCTATCAGTCTCGGTAGACTA
Organism: Strongylocentrotus droebachiensis; assembly: GCA_035222895.1. Lineage (NCBI taxonomy): Eukaryota > Metazoa > Echinodermata > Echinoidea > Camarodonta > Strongylocentrotidae > Strongylocentrotus > Strongylocentrotus droebachiensis. Next base: position 473,317 of record JAVYIG010000460.1, on the reverse strand, counting down.
TAATACTTTGTCATTTTTGCAATAAAAATGTAAATCTTGAATCTTGTATAACTCAGTCATACGAACATGACCGATTTCTATCAGTCTCGGTAGACTATAATACTTTGTCATTTTTGCAATAAAAATGTAAATCTTGAATCTTGTATAACTCAGTCATACGAACATGACCGGTCTCCATCAGTCTCGGTAGACTATAATACTTTGTCATTTTTGCAATAAAAATGTAAATCTTGAACCTTGTTCAACTCAGTCTTACGAACATGACCGAACTCCATCAGTCTCGGTAGACTATATACTTTGTCATTTTTGCAATAAAAATGTAAATCTTGAATCTTGTATAACTCAGTCATACGAACATGACCGAACTCTATCAGTCTCGGTAGACTATATACTTTGTCATTTTTGCAATAAAAATGTAAATCTTGAACCTTGTTCAACTCAGTCTTACGAATATGACCGATCTCGATCAGTCTCGGTAGACTATATACTTCGTCATTTTTTGCAATAAAAATGTAAATCCTGAGTCTTGTATATCTCAGTCATACGAACATGACCGAACTCCATCAGTCTCGGTAGACTATATACTTTGTCATTTTTGCAATACAAATGTAAATCTTGAACCTTGTTCAACTCAGTCTTACGAACATGACCGATCTCCATCAGTCTCGGTAGACTATATACTTTGTCATTTGTGCAATACAAATGTAAATCTTGAACCTTGTTCAACTCAGTCATACGAACATGACCGAACTCCATCAGTCTCGGTAGACTATATACTTTGTCATTTTTGCAATACAAATGTAAATCTTGAACCTTGTATAACTCAGTCATACGAACATGACCGAACTCCATCAGTCTCGGTAGACTATAATACTTTGTCATTTTTGCAATAAAAATGTAAATCTTGAATCTTGTATAACTCAGTCATACGAACATGACCGATCTCCATCAGTCTCGGTAGGCTATATACTTTGTCATTTTTACAATAAAAATGTAAATTTTGAATCTTGTTTCACTCAGTAATATGAACATGACCGATCTCTATCAGTCTCGGTAGACTATATACTTTGTCATTTTTGCAATAAAAATGTTGAATCTCTTCTACCTTAGTTACACTTAAACGCACCATATTTCTCCGTGGTCAGACTGTAGCAACAGTGTTTGTATATTTCTAATATTACTCATTCACATTTATTTCATAAATTATAAGCAATAAGCGATACGAATAAAAGGCCATAAAAGAAATAATACAGTCAAAATAAAATTTAAAAATATAAATACAATCGCATGGTATTTTAACTAAAATTAGACAAACATTAAGATTATCTTCAGTAATTTTTTTTTTTTTAATCATAAACTCCACTCCCATTCCGATAGCGGATTGTCTGTTTCCTCCGTCCTCTCCTACGCCGTGTTGCAATATTGCCGGTCTCGATGACAAGTTCTCCTTTCTGTAAAAAAGTGGAATGTAAGCGCAGAGAAATACAAAAATTAAAAATACCCCAAAGAATTTTCATAAAACAATACATGGCTACATGATGAGTAATTTACGACGTAAGAAAGACAGCACCAGTATCACTTAATATGCAAGTGTTTTGACAAAATTCTTATCCAGTACCAACAATTTCCAACTTCCGACCGAAATGATGCCCTAAAGGCAAAAATGCCGGGATTAATACAAAACAGTAAAAGGATTTAAAAAAGGTATTATATTATTATTGTTGTTTAGTATTTGCTATCTATCGGACAAAAGATGACATGGTAGTGCCAAAGACTTTTAATAGTTCGTGTCATGACAATTTACTCTGACTTCCTTTCGTAGTACGCCAGACAGCGGAAATTTTAAAGCAACAAGTAGACAAACAATTTTTAATCTTCTAAGAACTTGAATCGAGAACAAAAATTAGGATACAAATCCTTGAACAACCTGAATAACGAACTACCCGAAAGCCCCTCAACCGATTAATTTAAGAGGATTAAAACATCAGGACAACATTTTTGTCATGCTGGATCGTACGGGTGGGCTCATAAACAGTTGATGGTGTACACTGTCCTGCCATTACCCTCTCACTGATGTTCTTCTACGTCCTCCTACTTCGTTTCCTTGTCTTAATTTTGTTCTTCTTATTATTATTTTAAAGTTTTCTTCTCACTCTTCTTTTCTTCATGTTCCTACTCGTAAGTGAAGTCTTTTGCGAAACAAAACCAACAAGAATCAGGATAGCTCACACACAAACGTTCACACATACACGTGCTCAGGCACAAAAGGATACAAACAAATTTGGGGTGTGAAAGTATAATGTCTGTACTTACTTTACATGATGAGCATTATGACGATGACCACTGTCAAGACAATCCATGGTAATATGATTAATGCGTCAATCGATCTACGTCCAGTGCCTGAAAATAGAAAGAGAAGTAATGTATTTGCGTGTTGAATTTATCGACGATTTACTTATTTATTTATTTATTTAAAAAAAATGTATAAAGGAAGACAATATTACACAAAGCTGCTTTTTAAATTGGTCTTTTTTTATACACGGTAACATACAAATAACAATGAAATAAGCAAAGCATGAAATATATTACATGGATATTAAGTATTATTATCTATACAAGGCTTCCAAGTAGTACAATAAATTAGTGTATTTAATATCTTTAGGGCAATGCCTGGACGACTGGTCAATATTGTTTTCGTTTTTTTCAGTTATCCGGGAAGCGTATTTTTTATTTACACGGCAGCGAGGGGAATTTCTCGATTAATTCCAATGAAACCGCTCGCCAAGAGTCTACACTAGACCGAATCAGAGTACGAGTACCTAGCAGTGCAGTGTATTATAAAGGGAATTGTACTTAACATGTAGATCTAGAGAAGGAAACGGAGAAAGACATCAAAAGGAAAACAAGAAAACAAAATAGATAGATGTCTCATGCAATAAACAGAGACGGCAGAATGATATTATATGCGACACCATGGCACAGAAAGCGTGAGCATATACATGCACTCAGCCACGTACTAACATTCAACAACACACATTACATCGACAACACAAGCCATATTCAGTACATGTACCAACGAACTCAACGCACTACAGACTAGATCTAGACTCCCCGCGAGCGGTTTCATTGGAATTAATCGAGCTTTTCCCCTCGCTGCCGTGTAAATACAAAATACGCATCCAGGAACCTCAACTTTTGATACCGATATCACACTAAAACAAAGCCATATTTACCGAGGTAAGTCAAACAAATTGTAGGGACTGATGTAGATAATACAAAAATATTACATGGCTTTATTATCGTGTGATACAAGAACATATTCTACAGTAGGCTTACGGGTGCACCATGTGAGAGAGAGGGAGGATTGAGGAGTCCTGAAAAGGACTCAAGGTTATCTTTCTTGAGGTGTGTAGTCCTGAAAAGGACTGTTGGTGTAGTCATGAAAAAGACTGTTGGTTATCTTTTTTAGCTTATAGTTCTAAGGAGAACTAATAGCGCTTGGAGAGGAGGGGTGGCGGGAGTGGCTCGACGTTTCGAACAGGTTGACTATCTGTCGTCAGGAGTGGAGAATAGCTTGCGTGCGTGATGTGGGGAAACTATACATGACCGTGTGGGCTTAAGTCATCGGGGAGTAGACATGGGTGGTCTGCTTGTCCGTCTGCTCGTCCGTCTGGGCTGGATTTTTCGGGTAGCAGACTTGGGGGAGTTTCGAATCTATGACTGGGGTGTTCTGTCGGCGAGACGCTGTGTGTGTCCCCGACGTAGGCGGCGTTGTAGTCTGCTGTCGTCTGCTGTGCATTGTAGCTGTGAGGCTGTCGGCTGCTTTGAGGGTTCGGCGGGTGGCGGTTGTTGATGTACGGGTGTCTGCGGGGGTGGTGAAGGCGGTGGTGGAGGCGATGGTGGAGGAAGAGTGACCGGGTACTTGTTGATGAGGGGTTTCCAGATGTCGTAGATGTATAATCCTGAGTAATCCGGAGCACGGTGTTGTGGCGGTGAATTTCGATGGTTTCTCAGATTCGGAGTGTATGCCAGTGCTTCATTATGGACATGAGATTACTGTTATCCCATTTGATGGTGTGTTCGTGTTGCTGGGCGTGTTTGACGATGGCGGACAACCGTTTATTTCGGAGGTGTAGCTGCGGGTTGGTTTTCTTCAGGGATGGTGGTGGCTGCGGGATTGCTGGCGGGAGTCCCGGACTTGATCTTATGTCTTGGAAATTTGTTGATGGTAGTTAGGGCTGTGGTGACATGCTGGATTTCCTGGTCTAGATGGTCGACATCGCTGAGTTCATGGGCTCGGCGGATAAGGGCGTTGGGGACTGATTATAGTACGGATGGATAGATCTGTAGTGAATATATCAATCGGTGTGTGTGGGTTTCCTGTAGACTTGGTGAGCGGGCTTGCCGGATGGCGATTTGGTAACGAGGACGTCTAGGAAGGGGATGCTGTAGTTTTGCTAGGTGACCATGGTGAATTTTATGCTCGGGTAATGCTGGTTGATGCGGACGAGGAAGTGGTCTAAGTCACGTCTGCTATGCGGCCAGATATATTTCCAGAATATATTGCTCTCGCTATAACAATATCGGATTCGTCTCCGACTCGTTCAATATTTCATAGCTCGAGCAATATATTCTTGTATTACACTCAAAGCCATCCAATATCATATAAATATTACATTATATAAAATAACCAACGACTAGAAACATGAATGTACATTTATAGATTTACCCAGAATCACAAAATGAGATTATCAAATTATTTGAAACTTCACCAGAAATGTTAAGGGACTAGACTCGGTCCCATTATCTTCCTGGCTATCATCAACGAGGCATGCCGGAGGTCACTGTCGTCTTACTGGAAATATGTGGATGACTTAACAATGCTAGAATGCAGGAAATCCCCATCGCCACCGAATATCTAGTCAAGTGTGAGCAATCTACAAGAATGGACAACAACATGAAACTGAACCACAAAAAGTGTTCTGTGATGACAGTAACTTTCATGCGTAAACCACCCCCACCGCCTGTCATCCAAATTGGTGGACATGACATTAGTCGAGTAGATTGTGTCAAATTACTAGGGGTTTTCATCCAAAAAGATCTAAAATGGACTTCTCATGTCAATGAAATTGTTAAGAAGGCAAACATGAGGCTGCATATGCTGAGAGTTCTCACTAAATTTCGATTGCCCTTAGATGATCTAGCGCTCATTTACTGTTCATACGTAAGGCCAGTGTTGGAATATTGTGCGCCCGTTTGGAACTCCGGCTTGTCTGCCAAACAAAATGAACAAATAGAGAGAATTCAAAAGCGAGCGTGCTGCCTCATGTTAGGGCCACGTTTTGTCTCGTATCAAAACGCTCTTCAACTGTATAGTGTCCTCTTTGAGTGACCGCAGAGAATGTCTGTGCCTCAAATTTGCAAAGAAGCTGCTCGAGCCTGGGTCAAAGTTTAGTCATTGGCTGCCCAACCACGTGGGGACTCCCATTCTCGAGATCTGAGAAAAAAAAAGCAAGCTCACTGAAATGTCATGCAAAACGACACGGTATAGAAACAGTCCATTGCCATATCTAGTAAGATTGTTAAACGCTCATAGTACTGAATAATTACCAGTTTCACCTTCGACGATCACATTCATTGTTCTCTACTACTTTCACTCTCTCAATATCCCTATTTTCTTCTCTCTGTCAGTGCTGTGCTGCGGAGCGGGGAGACCCTCTTCATGGCTTTCTTGTTCTCTAGCTCTCTGTCTCGTTACTCTCACTCTTTGTCTCCCCTCCCTCTCTTTCTCTCTCTCTCTCTCCTCTCTCTTTCTCCTCTCTCTCTCTCCCCTCTCTCTCTCTCTCTCTCTCTATCTCTCTTTCTCTCCCTATCTCTTTCCCACCCTCCCCCTCCCTCTCTCTCTCCCTTTTCTCACTCTCCTTCTTTCTCTCTTTCTCTATCTCTCTCTCTATTTCTCTGATATAACTTCCTAAATATAAGGGTGACATGTGAATGCATTTTTGAATAATGTTATAGAATTTTACTTCTTTTTAACTAAATCAGATTTAATTGTACAAAATCCTGTTACTTTTTAACGATTCCCAAGATGATACACATTATATCGAATATTACAATGGCAACCTTTTACCCATGTTTTTATGCGAAACTTATCTTATTTGTATGCAATACCCTACATGTACCTTTTACTAAATTGGCCCAAATACAAAATGTGCTGCATTTTACCTACAATGTATAATTTGTATAATCTGTTTAAATCATTAGAGCATCTATTTGACTTCATAATTCCTGGATTTGGTTTCTGTTGTTGTCTCTGTTTCCGTTATTGAAGAAAATACGATGACCATACCTTACCCATCTGGCTATGCATTTTCCAACCAAAACATATATTTATTTTTTTTATATAAAAAATGTATTAGTATTCATATATTGTATAAGTTTAATATATAATTTTATTGCAAATATGGTAATACAATTCGAATTTCTGTATATGTACCAGCAATATACCAAGGTCGTTGAAGCACAATTATATTTCATATGTACAAAAGAATTCCAATTTTACTACCATAATGCTACCATGCATAATGTTTTACGTGTAATTTTACTTTGTCACTGATGTATACTTTGTAAAAGAAACTGCAATTCGGCTCTCGGGGCGCGAATGTTTTTTAATGAAATAAACCATTTTAAATAAATAAATAAAAATAAAGTCTTTCATCAATAGAATCATAATCTCATTCAGCACACTCGAATGAAAACAAATTACGACGCACCCATAAATCCTCAACAAACCTGAACGACCAGTCACAGAAGCAATATAAGCACTCATCTCCCACAGCAACATGATTAATTAACAACACTCACATTTCAAAACATTACCGGTGATGTTGCTTAGGACATACACCATTTGTTTTAATGTTTAAAACTTATCGGTACTAGTTTATAGAAGGGATTAGAACACCCTGCAAGGTCACTGCACAGGTGGTTATCTCATCAACTCAGCTCTCAAATAACATAAGAAAAAGAGGATCATGGGGGATCAATGGTCACCGATTAGGCATTGGCTTCTATATAGAGGGAGCAAGTGGCTACAAGTAGGACAGTGAGGCTTTAAATGAGTTTTTTTTAAATACACACACATCCATGATGTCACTGGTTACTTAGTACATTAATGCAAGTACTAGTAATGAGTTCCATAAAGCACCTCCTGAATACATAAGACTGCTCTTAACGCAATGTAGATCAACATAAATCTCCGCAAAACCTCACAAAAGATCCGCCAACAAGCCTACTTCTCTCTTGTTAGACCTCATCTGGAATACTGTTGCTCGGTCTGGAACCCTCACACAAACAAGCATATATCCAAAATCGAGGCAGTACAAAGGCGAGCAGCAAGATTCACCCTCCAGAGATATCGTCGTATGGCCAGTGTCTCGGCCATGATTCAACATCTGAAATGGGAGAGCCTAGGGAGGAGAAGAAATGCTGCAAGCCTCCACCTCATGTACAAGATCCAAAACAACACAGTAGCCATCAATGCACACCATTACACAGCACCCATGATTGCCAACAACACACGACAGTATCACTCAAAGAAGTTGCTGGCTATCCCATCCCGCACCCAACTCTACCAGAACTCATTTTTCCCTCGGACAGTAATTAACTGCGTGGAATGCACTTTCAAAGATCACCCTTGACGCTACTTCAATGTAGGGCTTCAAGGGAGCGCTTCCACCCAGCATCTACCCCAAGAACTAGATAGTTTATTCCTCAGCACTACATCCTGACTTATGGATCCTGCTGAGTATCGTCGTAGAAGTAGAAGAAGTAATGGTTTTTGTAATATTGCATTTCTTTTGCTAGCGGATCTAATATTTATATTATGCCCATCGCAGACCATTTCTATTGCATGAAATAGATGTGTTGGTGCAATACCATGAACAGATTTATAAATTAAAACAGCTACAAATTATTTATCCTTTCGTCAAATAATTTCCATTTCAATAGTTCTATTCGATCTTTATCTCTAACATTTCCATAGTCATAGTTGGATGTAAATATACGTACTGCCCTTTTTAACCTTAGAAGTAGCTCCTTATTTTGTCTTGAGCAATTTCCAAAGACTGTGCATGAATAGTCAATACATGGTATAAGAGTTGTATTATAAATGAGCTTTAGGATTTGACATAAATATTCGGACATATTACGTACAAATGTGAACAAATTCATATAAATCAATATAAGAAATATTTTAAACATGAATATCCCAAGTAAGGTGATCACCCATTTCCAATCCCAAATATTTAAAATTATTAACCTGTTCCTTTTTTATTCCATCCATGTGTTTTATTTAAATTTATGACCTACGTGTACTAAGAAGCATAATTTTAGTATTTTCGACATTAACTTTTAAATTATTTTTAGTGTACCACCTATGTATCGAATTAACATCATTTTGTAACGATGTAGTTAATTCATCTATATTCTTATGAGAAGAATATATAACTATATCATCAGCAAACATATAACAAGTACATGTATGCAAAGACTGAGCTATATCTTTAATACAAAAGTAAAAAATAAGATAGGTCCAAGGACACTCCCTTGAGTTATTCGATTTGATAATGTTTTTGAGTTTGAAAGTATTTCATGACAGAAAACAATTTATCTCCTTTCGAACAAATAACTAGTTAACTATTTCAACTGTTCACGTTCATACCATAATAATGTAGTTTCTTCAGAAATACTTCATGGTCAATTGAATCTTTCTCACTAAAAGATTCCAATCAATCATCCATATACAGTAGGCTTGCGGGTTCTACGAATAAATGTATTCGTTGATTGGTTGCGAAGATAAATCAATATATTAGATACAACTGATGCTCCAATAAAAAGAAATTTAGAATCTACATTAAAAACGTAAAGTAAATACAATTTCTTTTGTTATCGATACAAATGCGAACTTTAGTTATTTCTTTATTCAGTTGTTGGGGTGATATAACGCACATAAAAAAAGGATTAATTTGCTGCTCTAAATATTTAATGCAGGAAAGAAACATATGGTTTATCTTACCTGCATATGTCAGAGATGTGCCCATAGGTGACACTGTAGTTGTTTTATCTTCCATCAGGCTGTCGTTGCTGGTATCAGGCAAATCCAGCGAGACTACGCGCTGGTAGTGTAAGTAGGAAAAGGAACATTCTACTCGTGATGCACTGTTCTTCTGAGGCAGTGTGCAAATGACCGATGTCGTGTATGTTCCGTCTTCATTCAGGACTGCATATGTCGCAATACTGTCAGGAATTCCGTCGAAATTCAACACTGGGTATAGCAATGGCTTTACGTGCTCAACAGTGCAATGAACACGATTCAAATCAGTGTCCAAAGTTATCTGTTGGTCCATTTGAGGCAGAGCTAAAAAAAGAAACCAAACGAAACGATTCAAAACATAACAGAATAAAAAAAAAAAAATGTTAATTGGAAGACTTTAAACTTCTCGAGCGAGCTGAACATTTGACAAGTAGTCTTACTACCAAAAATGTTCAGAAACGCGAGTTCTACTGCAAATATCCATCGGATCCTTACTGTAGTGTTGGAAAGTTGGAAAGCCTCTTTATTTCTCATTAAGAACTTGCTCATTTTCAGTGGTCATAAATGTTGTTAACATCGGTAGATATGAACAGAAGAATGAGTCCGAAGTAAAATAATGCATGCATTGCTATCTTTAGAGATGTACGTGCCTGTACAATAGTTCATTCTTTAAAAGTTTAGTTTGTCTGTTTAGTAAATTATATTTGGTAAAAGCTAAAGTATAAGTACACTCCAAAAATAATTTACTTTAAATAGAAGCAGAAAAATCAGACAAACCAATCAAAACGGTTTGAGCAAAATCGGATAACCAAGAAGAAAGTTATGAATTTTTGAAAAACTATGTAAAACTATGGAACAATGAAAAGCACAGGACAATTTGGTAACTCACTCATCAGTGTGTGACGTCATGTCCTCACTATCTACCAAGAATCTTATTCCTTCATACCAGCATCCAAGTTAGATTGATAATATTATGTTTTTGTGAGGATGCACTAATATAGAGTAATTTTGTTCCAGTTAAATCATGACAAATGTGAATATTCATAAACTGTTTATATAAAAATCAATAATTATGAATTAGTTATCCGATTTTGCTCAAACTTCTTGTGATTGGTTTGTCTAATCTTACTGCTTCTATTGAAAATAAGTTATTTTTGGAGAGGATTTGTCCTCTAAGACCCTGAACATGGGAGCATCTCAGGGATATTTCAGCTCTCCCGTACTATTTTATATTTAAGCAGTATTGATCATAGATTTCCGAAAATACCTCAGAACAACTAAGACCTACGGTTACTATTCGTGGGTGAGTTGATAAATACAAGTATTTGGGAACAACGGTGTGTAATTCACTCGTCTGGTAATTTAGTGTTTCTATTTTTAAAAAAGTGCTATCAGCGAATGTGCTTCTTCAGAATGATGAGAAAAACGCAAGAAGATAAAATCATTCTAATTCTTTTCTACAGAGCATTGATTGAAAGTACTGCGACGTACAACATAATATCCTACTTTGAAAATGTATTTAATCAAGCAAGAAGAAACTAGAAAAGATTGGACAGTACTAGGAGAATAGCACAGAAGTCTATATACATGTACATGTATAGTACCCAGTCTATATTAGGAAAGAGTAGTAGCAAAAGTCTAACGAATATGAACGCATCCAACCATGGACCTACTACAAAACATCATAATTACAATTACTATAGAACAGGTCAGAATTTCTTGTGTGTGTGTGTATAGGTCCGCATGATAATGACTGGGCTTACAGGCAATTATTCGTACAACTGTACAACTATATAGCTATCGAATGGATCAATCAGAACGCAGGGAAATATGAAAAACATATAACTATACAACTTTACATTCATCGAAGGACTCATGAACGCATGCACAGTGTGTAGCGTCCAGCGATCTGAATATAGTGCCTAAATTCTGTACAACTATACAGTTATACATCTATCGAATGGATGTACATGTGTACAGTCTTTTACAATCAGAGAGCAGGAAATTGTGCAACCATACATCCATCAAATGAATGTAGTCTTTTCCCATCAGAACGGAGGATACTGTACAACTATACAACCATACATCGGTGGAATGGATGTATCGTTGTATACATGTCCATTGTAGTGGACAGAATGTTAGAACTTCGGCCCTCACGCGTTCACAAGTATTTCAATGGCTATATTAGTTGTATAGTTATATGGTTGCATAGTTCCTGCGTTCTGATTGTTTTAAACTATACATCCGTGCAAAGGCTTTAGATTTGTACAATGTACAGTTATACAGAATTATGGCCCGTAGGGCCCGTCATACACGTCGAGTGCGTACTTGGCAATCGTTTGTGCCACAAACTCCATCTATTCGTACAATGGAGAGTCCACAGACACCATGCCTCCTTGTAAACTTAACTATTTATTTTGTTTGACCTTTGCTTTCCTGAATTTCTTCTCATCTCCAAATCTTTGAAAATTCTCTCACTGAGTGTTAACTGTACTACATTGTATTTTCCCCCGTTTTATCAAGGAGGATATGTATCTCTTTGGTTTTATTATCATCTGCAATCTGACTTTCTCTCTTTCTCTCTTTTCGTCACTACTTTGCACCTCCTCCGCGCCTAACTGTACTGTACTGTCTCGCTCTGTCGACATCCTCATCGTACACAACTTATTTAATGTAACTTTCCAAACCTAAGCTGTTATGAATGTATTTTACCATTACTGTAACTGTCTATTATCATTATCTTTTCTTGTTGTAAATTGATTTACAACTTTTACCAAAGAAAAACGAATTACCTAATGGATAATATATGCTCGATTTCAATTTTTACTACAGCGTGCTATTTAAAAAAAAAACAGCAATACCATAATGCAATAATTTGTTCATATGTAAACATGAATCTCTGTCGAATGACTAATTCATCGATTAGGGATTGACGTATATGTACATTTTTAGTCATCATGATTTGCAAACAGTCATAACATTTTGTTATCATTATCCGATCTTGTTAAACGTTCGACAATCTGTGACCCTGATTGTTCTGCCTTCACTCAATTGTCCTTTAATAAAAATGACACTTACCATACATAACTGTACGGGTGTAGTAGGTTGACTGGGTGTACAAGTCTCCTTTTTCCACAGAGCACTCATAGAGACCTTCGTCTTCCAAAGTAGCCTTCTCAATGACCAAGGAGAAAGTAGTATTCTCCATGTGGTAGTTCGGCAGGCTTACAGTTTTTCCGTCCGCCCACGATGCCAGACTGGGATCACCGTTTTCAAATATATAATTTCTCCTGCTCCTGTACCATTGTACTAGACGAACCTTAGGATCGTTTTCCACATGGTCACAGGGGATTGTTCCCGAGGTGCCTAATTGCAGTGACTTGATTTCCACTGCGCAAGTTATGCCTTGATAAAACAAATATAAGAAAATGGGCATACGTGTAAGAACATTTATCGGCTCGAAACAAAAATCTATTCCAGTTTATAAAACAGTCAGTCAACATACATTCTCCGTGACACGTACAGCAATGATCACTCGATCAAGTTCATAGTCATATTTAGCCCTGTAGTAATGAGCATTATATTAAGTCCATTCTTCTTATTACTTTTTATTTTTTATTTTATAGAAGCCTATATTCATCAGGTTCAATCCTTGAATTTTCACACATAATGCATAGGGTAGGTGTAGGGAATTAGAGACCGTAGGGAATTGGAGACTACCAAGCTTGAACCCATCACTGTCTGTCCGTGTTGGCTCCAATAGTGCTATAGAGCCACCTGTGGCCTTTAACAACACTACCGCATATATCCAATTTAATTTGAAGACTACAATGCGTTCTTTCTACGAGAAAATTGGCAAATTTGAGCACGGTAAGCAATTTCGATCGTAAATTTTTGCTCTGATATAAAAAACAATTTTCATTGAATGCTGTGGTGAATGCAGATATTTAGGGGTGGCTCTTAAACAGTAGTTTTAAAATGAAGTTTATGAAGTGTGCCAAATCATCACATAAAACTTATGGTGATTGTGTGTTGTGAATGGGTGGTGCAATGCACATTATGAATGGTGTCTGATCAGAAATGTGTGCAGGCAATGGGGGGCACCAGATCCAAGATGGGGGTCGTTTGTTGTGAACGTCGAGTATGCCGTGAACAGTCAATGACCCGATTCATGTTGGTTAATTGTCAATGTACAGAAATATGTTGGGCCACATTTGATTCATTTATTTCTCTTTATTTTCTTTTGCATTTTTACAAATATATAACAAACAAAACATTGCACATTTTACACATTTCAAAAGAATATAATGTCGAATAAAGTAACTAATCGAACAAATCAAACAGGAGAATTGACAAAGTAAGCAAAGCTTGATAGCATGACTAACCTCAATGGATACTTAATAATACGAATACGGTGGAACAAATATTGGTTAAAGGGGAAAGAGAGAGAGAAAAAAAAGAAAGAGGGGGGGGGGGGTGTACATCACGATTCACAGATGTATGTAGTACAATGTAGTTGGATTTCAATTTGATATATGAAGATAAAAAAGAAGATGCACATTTGAACATTGGGTGGCCAACTTGGGATGTATTATAGAATGAGAAGACTCACGAGGTTTCTGGACAATATGAATACAAATGTGAGATCAGCGAGCTGGTTTATATAGACTGTAAACCTTTGTTAGTATACAAAACAGGTTTTGGGAGTATCCAAAGTAGGCCACATTGTTTTAAAATCGTTTCAACATTACAGTAAGTTCATTGGCTGCATGTATCTCTTTCAAAAATTGTTTGAACTAACTATAACAATCCCATTATCATTCAAATCGAATTTAAAATGTTTTGATTTGTAACTGTCCCTTATTATCTACACATGTAGGTAATGAGAGACCTTTGGCGATGACGTCATTAATCATCGTTATCTTATTAATCAGTTACATCATGACCATAATGTTATTACCAAATAAAGAGAAGAAGTTACTGAAGAGAATAAACAACTTTCTGCATGTGTAACATTTTTCATGTTTATGTAAATTATGCAAATGTGCTTAAGGGTCTCCAATTCGCTACACCAACCCTAGGCTATGCGCGCGCGGACACAGACAACCACACATTATATTCAAATTATCAGTTTGAAAAAATAAATCATATATAAGGCTATATTATCAGACAATGTTTATTTGAGTCGAAACTCTTGAAGTAGATCGATTTGGGTTCAAATCACTTTCCCTGTTGGAGCCGTCTGTGTACCTTACTAAAATATCTTAACGGCCCCCATAGCACTCTGGCAAAAACGTGGATGAAACTAAACTTAGATCTAACCGATCAGCCAACATGAAACAGGCGCATAGACTGGGAGGGTGGGTGGCCTTCTACCCCGAATAATGCCACACCCCCCCCCCCCCCACCGAGAAAAAAGAGATATTATGGACAGAGAAGGAAAAAGGGGGTAGGTGAAAATGAAAGACATATGAATTGAGATAGAAAAGTACGTTTTAGCTTAAAGATGCAGCTCGTCCCGCTCTGCGCACGGATATTGCGCGTTCTCCAAACAGAATCTGAATTTGCACAAACAATCAGATATCGTTAATTAGTGAGTAATATAACTGCCATATATTTCCCCAAGCTATTTTAGTAATTTTGGTGCCATTCAGCCAAATAATGGACATCTAATCGATGAAATGTTGATTATTAACTAAGCGATCAAGCACAAATTTATGTCACAAACATTCAGTGCTTTTATGGAGATATTTTTTTAAAGAAAATTGAGGCTTCTTTGTCCATAATTAATTTATCATGATTATTTAAAAAATGTTTTTTTGCTTTGTTGTTACTTGTACTCAGTAGTACTGCGTCGAACTAAATGTATTCTGAATCAGAACTTCAAAGTAAGAGTGCAAACCACTGTAGAGGAAAGCGAAAACAACATCAAAGAAGTAAACTGATGAAAGTTCGAATGAAATAAGACCAAAAATTAGAAAGTTATGAAGTTTTGTGTATGTAGCGGACAACTTTTTCCATTTGTTTCAATACACAAAATTACTATTAAAAAGAATTCCTCAAAAATGCTATCCATAATGTATATTATGTATACTTCTCTGAAGAAGCAGGCACTTAGGAGAACAACTCAATGAAAAACTAGAAATCATAGATATTTATGTACATGCCATGGTGATTTGAGGTTACAAACATTCATAACTTACTTATTATAGGCCTAATTCATTTAAAACTTGTGCAATTTCTTGTTATCTTAATAATGTTCTGCTTTTATAAAAATGAATTTATAACAAGGGTTGGATTGCCCTTTAGCCACTTTTAAATTGTCCACAGAAAAGACAAGTCCAGATACACCACTAATTAGGAAGAAGCATAATAAAGCCCGCCTTCCTGCCTTTCTGATAATAAATGTATCTTTAAACATATCATAATGTTTAGTCTCTCTTTATGTGAAGTTTATCACACATAAACAAACTCAGTTAACTTGAATCGGGATAAACAGAATTAGTGCTGAGTGAACTTAGATTATTGAATATATGCAAATTATCATGATTCAGTTTTCATTGAATGCAAAATGATGATACCGAAATCAATCGTAAGTCAGGTTTTGAGAAGACAGGAGCATTCCCTCCATTAATATGGAAAAAATATATTGAACATGCAAAATCATCTGAAATATCATACCATTCTGTACGTAAATGTCACGTTTCAGACTATTCATGTTATATGTAATTGTATATGTAAATACTCGTACACACAATACAAAAAGTGACTACTAAATGTTTTCTCCTTGCTTGTGTGGATTCGGTAAATGACGAAACACAGTAAATTAATGTTTACAATCAACTGAGGAGTTTCAATTTTAAACTTGTCCATCACTTCCTGTAATGGCGTCTTACTTGAGACTTGAGATAACCCATATATTGTGTGTCTACTACAACAAGTTCATTCTATTCCCATGCATTCCCTACACAAATGTGTGTTTTACATGCTCGAAAAAAGCGAGGTTAACCGATAAAACCCATATCATAACTTTAGGGACCTCGGGGAAAATGAAAAAAAAACAATTTTTTCCATTCCATAATACTTTTAATTTACCAATCACTTTGTTTCTGATAGTTTTTCTGGCTCCGTTTTCGAATTTTCTAAGCGATTTCAAATATGAAAAACGAGCTATCTCTCAGTTTATTGAAATGATTCTCCTCTCAAGACTGTATGGTATATTGGCACGGAGGGGGGGGGGGGGGGTAGTCTCCAAAAACTGCCTCTTACTTAATTTCCATTAATGATGTAATATTTCAGATCTCTATAAATGAAGCTTTGACACTCTTCATATACTTGATACTACTAAAACGAAATTGTAATGCATATACAACTAAATTACTTGGATCCCTATACGAGAGGCTTTAGTAGCGATATGTCTTACACGTTGGTGGCATTCCCAGAGGGTGGCCGGAAAGGGAACCTTCCTCCACAAAATAGAGGTGGCGATTTCGGCACATTTCCTTTTTTTTTGTTCACAGATTTGTTATTACGTCCCACTTTTGCTTTGGGTAATGCATATGCATGCAACTGTCACTCTAACAACAATGGAATGAGTAGGCCCCCCAATTTCGATGTAGACTATTTTCCTCAATTTGAGCTTGTTGGTTGAAATTATTTTGTTCCCCGTGTTGTCATATCGATTTAGTTCCGTGATCTTGCGTACGTAAAATTAAATCCGATTTCTACGCTGCTCTACAAATGTGTTCGCCTCCAATCTATATTGCAGTATGAATACAATACTTAGTAGTTGATACCTAAAGAAAAGTGGAATTGAAGAACAGCCCCCCCCCCCCCCCTAACAAAAAGTAAATAAAGAAGTATACACATCTCATGATAAGGACAAATATTTACATAGCTCTTTAGTTAGCATCTAATTCAATCCTTGAAATGACAGATGCACTATTTGGCTGCTGGGCTGAAGCAAGGGTTATATTTTTTCGAGCTCTTGTAGAAACATATAGGAAAGGATAATTATTATAGATTGTTTGCATCATCTTGCCTTACTAGTGGCATTCTCTAAAGAAAACAAATGAAATGAATTCATAAGTTTTGTATAACCGCACTCTTTTCAAGTTCAAATCCGTTAAAACCTCGATCAAATCCACTGTAGTATCCACTATCTATATCTTCTGATCGTACGGTACTAACAAAATAGTTTGTCAACAGTCCATATTCTACTTGTACATGTATTCAAGAGGACAGAACCAACAAAAGAAGAGAAAGAAAAAAACTGAGTAGAACGTATTCATTTTGGACTGTTTGCACTAACTGTGCAGATTACTTCGGCAAAATATGGTTAAAAAATGCATAGACTTAAAAATAAATTACTCATGAACACTGGTTTGTAGAGGACGTGACAAATAGATGTGAACGGAATTGTTTCTAGTCAATCACTTTTTTTTGCAGTTACACGTATTCAATACGCTGGTTCAATGAAAATAAGGTGTAAATACCCTGTTGAGTTTTCAAGAGATTCATGTAGTTTTGACAATGCTGAATGCCGTCTACAAGATGAAAGTGAATGAGTGGAGAGAGCATTTCATGTGACATAAATATTTACTTTTAGTGCAGAGTTCCCCATTTCTAGTTGTCAGATTCATGCAGATTTTTGGAGTATTGTATTCATATTTCGTGTATCATTTACAGGACGTGACAGTGAACAGAAATTTCACACATGTTACTGACTACAGTTGCAATATTTTCTTTGAAATCAACTTTACTTTCTCCTTAAAATTGAGTTTGCTCTTTTCCTTGGTTTTGTCTTCTTCTGGATGTTACTTAGTGACGGCCGCACCTATGCAATTGCACTGTGTAGTGGTTTGCCGTGAAACCTGTGAGAAAGTGCACCGTTTATTATAATGTCTTCGGTTTTTAGTAAAAATACTTAAAGATCAGAAAATGACACGAAACTGGTAAGAAAGATAATGTCTTTGAAATCATGACCATTATTTGAACAATTGATGAAGGTAGTAGTTGATTTTGTTTGGTATGTAGTAGTAGGGTATCTCCACTCCAGAGTCACGGGTCAAAGTCTGGATACGATTCTGAACAAAGATACAAGCTAGCTAGCCAGCGGACACTTATTTTGCTTGCGCTGGCCACCGAAAATGCCCGCACGACGACCGCTAGGGCCAGGCGTGTAGCGACAGCAACAGCAGCGTTTGAGCAACTTCGTTCATTCGCTCTGCAGCTGTATACGGCTCGCACAGTGGCAGCCTATAAAGCTAGATCTAACAGTCATTTATACCCTAAAGACTATTCAACCTCAAGCTTTCAATAAAAAAATTCAATCAAAATATTTAATTACCGACAGGATATGATTGTTTAGGGAAAAGATACATTTTGGTGAAGTCCTCAAAATAGGGAAATGTGTATTGTGACTTGTTTGCCTGCATGTTGGACCCGTGCAACTTCCTTCATCATCATCAAAGCAATTCGCATTGCCAATAGTCAACTAAATTCTGTGAACCTCATACCAGAAATTGGGATTTATACAATACATCTTTCACTCATCTAGGCTAGCATCTCTTTCATTTTTCTTGAATTTTAGGAGGAATCTTTTTACGTTGCAGTATATCACCAGTCCAGATTTTGTATGTTTTCGTATACACAATATGCGAACACAGTATACAGCAAATATAGTATAGCGTATGGTCCGGTCGATCGAGTCATAACGATGACGTAGTATGCCAAAAGTTGCATATAGAGGTCACTTTGATCGTAAAACGAAAGAGCTGGATAAACGAATTGGGTAGTATAAGAGACCAAATTATAAACTCAAATTTAACAGATTTCCCAATTGAATTTTTAGAAAATTCAGAAATCATATTGACGTACATTTCAAGATTATAGAATAAAAAACATAATTTGTTTAACAATTCACTCAGCTCTTGAAGACATGTAGTGTATCATTCATCTTCTTTCAAATTATATATTCAAGGTTTTCTATAGAGGCAGTTCTTTAAAATCCTGGGGGATAGGTGACTATGATTGATTTTCTAAATATGTCTCAGATCTTAAATAAGCTGAACAATATGTATAGGGTATGTCGGTTGGTATAATACAAGAGAAAACAAGGCACCACTAGCTACATAGATTTAATTGCTTCATACCCTTTGTGTAGCATCTCTTCATCTATGTAAGGCCTGTATGGGTAGACAATGCACATGGGCGTGCTTAATTACAAAATGCAATGTCTCAATCTAAAGTTTTTTGCATTCCTGACCAGTAAATCCTTGCCCCACCGTCAACTCCTTGTCCATACTTATACATGCCAGTTTATTGACATCGTGACTGTACATTGTAGTCTTCAATCTTTATATGCCTTTTTTGTACTTGTCATACTAGACTGGAATAATGAAAGGTTTTCCAACAAACTTTGGAATTCTCTGTTTTACTGGCTCCGTAAAATGATGCAAGGAGAAAGCAGCTACCATGCTCTCAGGACTTATAATTTGGTATGTGACTTAATTAATCCTCCACCTTAGAAGTTAAGGTACACGTATGAACTGTCTCTTGGTTTGTCTTCAAAACTAGTTCAAATGATGGTGAGGTCGGGTTGCAGTAACTGAAATAATGTTGCAAAAGCATTGATACCAAGACAAATCCTTAAGAATGCCATACCATCTTTATCATCACTTGATGCTCAGTATATGAACATCTGCTTTGATTGCCTCAAGTGGAAGATATCGATGCAAACATTAGTTAGGCTGCAATAATTTGGAGATTTTTGGATGGCTTATATGAAGCCTAGCTTCCACTCTGATGATACTGATGATGAGTCTTCAGGACAGCACCTTTATTAAAGACCCTTTTGCGGTATGTAGGTAGTCCCCAAAGGGATGTAACTAATAATGCCAACAATGATCCTTGAGCCCTTTCAAATTGTTTATGTCAGAGCTCGGAATTCCTAAAATACTGAAACTAGCCACCAACTAGTCGATCGGGTAGTAGACTAACTGGTTTTAGATCAAACGGCAATAAATCGACCTAATGGCTTTTAGTCCAAATAGTCATTAGACTAAATAGTAGACGAGCCGATTTTTTTCGCCATGTGGATAACAGACTTGTTAGTGTAGACTATATGGGATTAGACCAATTGGGTAGTGGACGAACTGGTTGTACCACATTACACCTTACATTTTAAATTCTCATGCACCTTGTATAATATTAGAAGCCTTATTTTTTGGAAACTCACCGGCTACAAACAGTAAATACACGAAGACAAAGATCGTCATATCGATAGGTTTCAACATCTCCGACAGTATCCAAGCTTGGGCATATATGTATATCCGTATTCAACTGCAATCTACCAAGTAGCCATAAGGTAAAATGATAAATAAAATTTAATATAATATTTTAAATGATCACGCATCCCTATCTGTTGTTGTGTCACCAGACACAGCATTGTGTGTTGAGTACATCCGCTACTAATGAATATCGTCGATGGGTCTCGATTATATATACAAAAGGTTACGGCACACGTAACGTGCGTACCACACGCATCCTAGACAGTAGTGTATGTATGTACCATGTCTAGGCTGTTATGCATAAACATGACTATGACGTCATGATACGTCATCTGCATCGCTCAACATACGATGTGCAATACAATAGCCTATGGACCGCGGAAGTTATGATTATTGATAAAAATGGGTTAAAAAATGTAGCTAATGAGAAGCGTCAAAATGGATCACGTGTGCGTGCATTAATTTTAAAAATACCCATCTTGGTAATATCAGTCGTGCAAAAAGTGTGCAACAAAAAAGCATAACACACGGCTGCGTGTAAATCAATGGATGTTTACCGTGCATTGCACATAATTTTATTGCACCATAGTGAATACCCTCATGCGCTGCATCGACCATAACGCACTCACACCTGTGGATTATTTGTATAGTATCAGCCCAATATTTTTTACTGATCATTTTCGTAATTATAAATGCGCCATTTCGTAGATCTATCATTCATTTTCTCGCTCCAAAATTGCAACAGCCTATACCTATGCAACTATATATATGAAACTGTGAATGACTTCATAATATGATTTAATTGACTTAATGATATGATTCTCTTTATTTTATGTGAAATTCATTCATTCAGATGAAAACAAATCAGTTATAGACAATTCTTCTTATTCAAGCTATCAAGTTGATCCAGCCTCTCACTTACTATCCAATAAGAGGAAGTCCATCCTAATTATAATTTTAGTTGGTTTTTAATAAAAGCATGAAACGCGAGGAGCAGCTCAGTGAAACTTTAAGCAAAATCCGATAAAAAATTAAGAATGTTCTGAATTTACTTCCTTCCATTGTTCAATTTGAACGAAGATTTGTACTCTTATTCCAGTAGACGAACTGACAAATTCCATCTAACCGTATTTGCTCTTAATTTCATCAGACACACTGGACCAGATACTCTTTCCTTATTGATAATCGAAATCTGCACACTCTTTTTTTGTTAGGCTTTAATGCAATTAGAATCTATCGTTTTGTATTTGGTATACATTTACGTAACGGGATCTAGGGTAGGGGGCAGTTCCCACAAATAAAAGAAATATTTATTGCATTTTCTTGGTTTTTTTTATTTGTGGGAACTGCCCCCTACTCTAGCCCCCGCTGCTTACAGTCATGGTTCAGTGGCCAAGCAATAGCCTTGTAACTGTGCGGCCCCAGGATCAAAACCGTGTCGATGTGCTATATTAGTGCCCTTTTCTGAGGCATTAATCCTCATTATTCTCGTTTATCACTTAAGGGCGTAGGTCCCCTAATTAATAAGCATAGTAGCATACATATGCTTTAGCAGCCTAGCAAAACAAACACTGGCAAATTATTATTCAATAAAATTTGAGAATGTATACTATTATCTAGATCTATCAGGAATAAATCATTGTCAAAATAATTCAATAAATTGGGTTTTAAAAAAAATATTCCAACTATATGAGCGACAGTGTAGATAGTTCTTAAAGGGGGGGGGGGGGGGGGTGGGTATGGGTTTGATTTTTACGATACCTAATCAACTAGGATAACGTACATGTGGTGAGGCTCACTATTTAATCGAGGTTTCCTATGATGACCTTACAACATAAACAAAAAGAAGACCCATTGGACTGTATTTCCAATGTGACTACGCCTATATCAAGTTAGATTGTGGCTTGACGTATTATTGGAATATCTTGAGAACAAAAAAACCTATACTTACATGTCAATTGATCTTTACGACATTTGACCTTTGACCTGTCATTCTCAAAATTTGATAACTTGTCTCAAGTATACCTCAAATTGTGCTTGATCAAATTACGACAGTCACTGAGCAGTCGTGTTAATTCGAACAAGCCGAATAATTTGGTTCAGCGTAGAGGGGGACATTCCATTTATGAGAAATCATAATTTGATCAAATATGCAGTAAACATACAAACTTGCGAACAAGAGATTAATACAACGTAAATTTCCTTGTTTTTTATTTGAAGGATTAATTCACCTGCAAATAAAGAATCATACACAAAGGTTAATCCTTTAGCAGGAAAAGATAGATTATCAATTTTACCGGAACTAAACACAACAGTTTTAACAGTGCAATATTTCTTACCAAAGTACGTGTTAAATATTTGTTTCAATAATTAGAACAAGTGTATATATGCCTACATAATGGCTTTCTTGCAGGGCCTACTTTGGCCTATAGTGTAGGCCAAAGTGCCTTGTTTGTCATATATGTTGCAGATATTGGCCAAAATAGCTATCATTCTGTGCCTGTCTCTTTCATCGGTAATTAACACGCTGGCAATTTATTAATACTGGTTCAAATGAAAATATAGAATACTCCCAGTCTTACGGTTAAGGGTTCGAACCCCATTCCGGCATTAACGTCATTTTTTGCTACATTAATGATCACCATTTGACACTCTCCGACCAAATGTATTATTATTATTATCATTACAGTCACCATTATCATAAACATCTTCATCATCGTTCTTTTACTTATATATACATGATTGTTTATAATAAATATAATCATATGAAATGTAGAATAGAAAACTTAATTTCAAATTTAAGCAGAAAACGTTGTATACGCTGATGCTATTGTATGGCGTACAAGTCTTGAAGGCTTACTTTATATTTCAATCATAATTAGTGCCACAAAAAGTTGTTTGTTGCTATCATGTCGGGTAACTACAAAACTTAAGTATGCAGTGTTTGAATATTCAACATTGCCATCATGCTTACATTCTCGTTTACCAGTTATTATTAGAAACTCTTAATATGCTTTGTTTTTATCCCTCTAACACATTGATGTCGTTAACGATTGTAAAGACATTATAATCGCTATGGACATAAATTATGTTTGTATTTAGTATGGCTAATTTGCTCCGTTCATTTAATATGTAGGTTATTCTTTCAAATTCTAAATTCATCAATGATGTTCTTTTAAGAGAGATCATGCATACATTAGCAATGTATCGTATTATGTCCAGATATTATATATATATGTTTGTTTTATGTTAACTTATCGTAATTTTGTCTTTATGTTTGTCGAGGAACTATTAATAATCTGTTTCCATTTTACTGTAAGCAAAATGCAGTTTAATGGGCTGATTTTCAAAGTATGCATTGAAATAATTATTCAAATGTAAAGTATTTAATGTGCAAAAGCAATTACCTTCACATTAATCCTGAAAAATAAAAATGATGTCAAATCATAGATATTAATAGTAAAATGCATTAGAATAAGCATTTGATCTGGCCATTCCAATAAATAAGTGTTCAAAAGCTCTTCAATGTCATTAAACATGATGGGCAATTATTGAGACTCATATCATAAAGAGGGGGAGCCAGTAAACAAGACACATAATCAAAACCTCTATTGGAAATATATTTGACATGGTGCCTTTTCAACTCGAATTTTAACGTTATCGACACGTGCCGTCGTTAACAAAAAATAAGTACTGTTGTTCACGATTTAATCTTACCTAAAACCACTAATTTATCACGCGGCTGGAGTAACGTGTTTCCACTTACCTTTGTAAATCATGTTTATGACCAAAGAAGCACTTGATTAAGCAACGAGCATTCTATCCGTTTACTGTTGGTTGTGACAAATAATATATAATATACCGTGGGCCAGAGTTGTTTGTTGCTATCATGTCGGGTAACTACAAAACTTAAGTATGCAGTGTTTGAATATTCAACATTGCCATCATGCTTACATTCTCGTTTACCAGTTATTATTAGAAACTCTTAATATGCTTTGTTTTTATCCCTCTAACACATTGATGTCGTTAACGATTGTAAAGACATTATAATCGCTATGGACATAAATTATGTTTGTATTTAGTATGGCTAATTTGCTCCGTTCATTTAATATGTAGGTTATTCTTTCAAATTCTAAATTCATCAATGATGTTCTTTTAAGAGAGATCATGCATACATTAGCAATGTATCGTATTATGTCCAGATATTATATATATATGTTTGTTTTATGTTAACTTATCGTAATTTTGTCTTTATGTTTGTCGAGGAACTATTAATAATCTGTTTCCATTTTACTGTAAGCAAAATGCAGTTTAATGGGCTGATTTTCAAAGTATGCATTGAAATAATTATTCAAATGTAAAGTATTTAATGTGCAAAAGCAATTACCTTCACATTAATCCTGAAAAATAAAATGATGTCAAATCATAGATATTAATAGTAAAATGCATTAGAATAAGCATTTGATCTGGCCATTCCAATAAATAAGTGTTCAAAAGCTCTTCAACGTCATTAAACATGATGGGCAATTATTGAGACTCATATCATAAAGAGGGGGAGCCAGTAAACAAGACACATAATCAAAACCTCTATTGGGAATGTATTTGACATGGTGCCTTTTCAACTCGAATTTTAACGTTATCGACACGTGCCGTCGTTAACAAAAAATAAGTACTGTTGTTCACGATTTAATCTTACCTAAAACCACTAATTTATCACGCGGCTGGAGTAACGTGTTTCCACTTACCTTTGTAAATCATGTTTATGACCAAAGAAGCACTTGATTAAGCAACGAGCATTCTATCCGTTTACTGTTGGTTGTGACAAATAATATATAATATACCGTGGGCCAGAGGGGGCTACCGGGCACCCCCCCCCCTCCATGATCCTACTTTTTAGGTGTCATTTTGTTCATTTTGATCTATATTATCAGAAAAAAGATGTTCCCAAGAAGAAAAAACAAATTCGACAATGTTTTTTTGCCAGTTATTTGAAGGTATGGAAGAATGTCAGTGTTTTGCGCATTTTCTTAGGGTTTGTGAATTATGTGCTTACATTTTACCCTGTTTCTCAGCAGATATAAGCTTAATCTCCACCAAATTAATAAATAATCTTTGTAAATCATACAACAACAGGTACATAACATTATTTTGATATGTGTTATTGTTTTCAATTATTAATGACGTCATAAATTTGCATCTAAATTAATATGCAAATTTCTCTCTCAAAAGCTCAACAAGCATTTTTTTAATTACTTTTGGGGCTAGCCTGTTAACATCAAACTAAATCAAATCAAATTCAAGTTATCCTGAAAATAAACACAACATAATCACAATTTTTGAAATGCAACATACTTTCTTTTCCCTTTATGATATCATAAAGGGAAGTACTTTGTACAGTTTTCATTTGTTATTGTAAAGTCCAATGATATGTAAAATGACAGTGGTCTTCTTTTACTGTTC
Organism: Strongylocentrotus droebachiensis; assembly: GCA_035222895.1. Taxonomy (NCBI): domain Eukaryota; kingdom Metazoa; phylum Echinodermata; class Echinoidea; order Camarodonta; family Strongylocentrotidae; genus Strongylocentrotus; species Strongylocentrotus droebachiensis. The sequence continues at coordinate 447,475 of JAVYIG010000460.1, read as the reverse complement.
GTAGGATGATTTATAATCCTATTTTTGTTTATAAATTCAATACAGTATATTAACACAAACACTATTGTTCTTTTATAGTTATAAACTTATAAACTTATTCAAAAGTTAGTCATTAATCGCATCATAATGTTATAACAGAGGTTTGTTGTTTTTACAAACGAATGGACAAATGTATACGGGGTACAATTGAAATGGCTTATTAAACTCTAATTTGAAGGATGACATAATGCGTATCATTGAAACTTGGCATTCTTTGAAAACACATTTTCACAATGTGACCCACTTTGGTGTCGACAATCCTTTTAGTTAATATAATGCAGTTTATCAGTTTACCGTCCATAATGAACATTTACATTCACAGTAACAAAATGAAACGGAATGCGGTTGTGCGGATACTTGAGATTTAAAGGTGAAATTCAAAGAAAATCACAAATATGTCAACTAATGTATCACTAGAAACTGGTAAGCTAACAGATGGCCATCGTACAAGCTATAGGTCAACTACATATCGGGTGATTTATAAAAAATACAAATACAACCACCTCCATAGCAGCTGGGATATCCGAGAGATTCGCCGGAAAAATAACGATGTTTTAATGACGTCACTATATGGACCAACACTGCCCAAGCAGACGACATCCCATAGAGAATGAACATAATTGCAAAGCTATTATTTGTCAAATTATAATGAGTTTAGTTTATATATATGTAATGGCATGTCAAACCATTCAAAAGGGGATATGACCCGATTCTGATAACTAAAAAATCTTTTGCTTGTAAATACACAGGATAGGGGTTAATTGACAATCAAAGAAACCAGACTTTCAAATTGAAAACCCCCGGAATGATAATAAGGACGGCATTTGTTCCCTCTTGAAACGCCGAACATACCCCGGTGTGTGCAGCTGAATATACAATGGCGTCTTATTTTGTTTCAAAGCGACAGATTCCTTAATTTTTGTATCGCTTCATTTGTCGTCAACCATGCGCGGGGTTTAGAGTGAGGCAATAGATTATACATTTAGCCTGACGGAAGTGAAGTAAGAGATAGAACTCAAGAGAAGATGAAAACACAGACACTGAAAATGTGTGAGATGTCATGGGGCATCGTCTGCTTGTGCAACTCATGTCCATACTGTGATCTCACACATCTCAGCAGCGTTCGGAGAGCTCTTCAGGTGCTATGCCGAGGCTGTATTTAAGCGTTTTGTAATTTATAATAATCATTACTTCGAATGTTTCCCAGCATTGAATTTTGATAACCTTGTCGAATCAAAGTTTCAACTTTGCAATAATGAAAATAAATTTAGTTTTTAAAATCAATGAATATCTACTTTAATAGAAGATGGAACCTTGTTACCCTGAATATCAACATCATGACAATAGCAACAATTGAACAACTACGCCCCATAGCATTAACTAGTCGTCTCTCAAAAATAGCAGAATCTTTTATAGCCAAGTGGCTTTTGGAAGACATATCTAAGTACATTGACCCTCACCAATATGGCAATAGACCTGGTTTATCAACATCTCACTATCTTATTAAACTATTGCATAACATTTTCAAAAATTGTGAACGACCAAAATCTATGTCAACTTTTATTTGTACAGATTTTTCCAAAGCATTTGATCGATTGGATCACAATATTTTGATTAAGAAATTGATTGATCTCAATGTCAGACCATTTATAATAAATTGGATAATAAGTTTTTTAGAACAACGTTCTCTTTGTGTAAAATATCAAAATGTTTTTTTCTGAATATGTAACCACCCATGCAGGGGTTCCTTAAGGTACGAAGTTAGGCTCAATTTTATTTCTAATTATGTTCAATGATGCTTGCCAAGATCAATCGTTGTTTTATTCTAAATATGTTGACGATCTTACTCTACTTAAAGGTCGAACTTTACAGAAACAGTCAATATTGCAACATGTATTAGATAATTTATTACAATGGACAGAAAGTAATCACATGAAACTAAATCCTAACAAATGTACTGCAATGAGAATTACATTCATGAAAATCCACCTATCCCTGCGACTTTTAGTATTGGTGACTCACAATTGTTATATGTAAAATCTGTAAAAATTTATCGGAGTCTACATCCAGCAAAATTTGAAATGGGACACTCACATAAATGAAGTTTGAGCAATATAAATTACCAATTCCTGACTTAATTCCAATATCTGTTGGATACATTCGTCCTGTTTTAGAGTATTGTACATCTGTTGTTAATGGAGGTCTTACCTTAGAGCACATACATAATTTAGAAAGAATTTAGAAAAGAGTAAGTAAAATCATTTTAGGGAAAAGTTGTAATAATTATGAAGACGCCTTGAAACGATGACAGCTTGAACGATTACAAATAAGGCGTGCAAAGATATGTATTGTTTTTGCTGAATCTCTAATTAATAACCCACAATGCAAAGGCTGGATTCCTGAACGACAAATTGTTGGCATGTCATTACGAAATAAACACAAGTATAGTCAATATAAGGGCAGAACCTCTCGTTTTAAACAAAGTGCAATACCATATTTATTGATCTTCTTAATAATCGCTGATTGTTTTAAGTCTTCCTTTTCAAACCCAATTTTTTTTATTTGTGTATTTGAACAGTTGTCTCTTTGACCAGACCAGTATTTTATTTCTCATGGTTTCGTTGTACGATAATGTAGATATGTTTTGTGAATGGATATTCTTTTCTATTTATAAGTATCCTCAATCATTGTAAACACATACATTTCAGCTTTTTAGCTGCAGCATGTGCATCATTGTACTTTTATGTTTTTCGAACTAAAACCTTGAGTATATGTAATATATATAGCAACAACAACTACGACAACTGAATATAGATATTTTCACATTTTCGAGGGCCCCAAAAAAATATTTAGTGCTCACTACCCCCCCCCCCCCCCCCCCACCCCCAGCCCGTTAAAAGGCGACACTGTTCCCTGCATTAAACCGGCGAACAGAGTTTAACTTCTCATTTGGAACTGTGAGTACCACAAAGTAGGCTATACGTATAACACCCTTCTGCATACAAAGAAGGCAAACAAGTCCACTGCATTTGACAGGCGAACAGATGCCCAATTTACAGGCGGGTACAGGTTATAAACAAAAGACAGGACGGAATGCCTGTTATCATCGGGGCCCCACCGGAAACCAGTAAATTGAGCTCTGCAAGATACAATGGCCAATTAAAATAATGCAATTCATATTCTCAAAAACACAACCTTCCCATGAGGTATTTTAGAGCAGTGTGTAATACATATAATACCCTTTATATGTATATATTAACATATATACACATACACACATATATATATACATATATATGCGAAGAGGCCAAAATGACAATTTTCCAAAATAGAAGGGGAAAAGAAACTTGGACGAAGAGTTGTCATAGTTAATCCATGACAACCCCGCGATCCGGAAAGGGGCACGTGTCAAGGGAAAGGAGCACTTCTCAAACTATAAGGGGCAATTTTCAGAGGTGAAGGGGTCATTTATATCAGAGGTGTTAAAAAGCTCTTATAAGAATGTGGAATGGGAACTAATAAAAAGAAATAGGTGCAAATATCTGAAGTAAAACTAAAGTTTAATTATGTATCAGATCGTATTCTCACTGTCATAGGCAAACAGTATTTCATAATACAAAATAATGTGATACAATTTACAAATAATTATCCCCACATCACCTTTTACCTATTTCGTTCACCTCAACAGTTTTGAGGAAGAGTATGTAATGATATGAGCCTCATCAGCGTGATTGTGATTTTTTTTCCAAAATGGTTTAATTTTATGCAAGAAATGCACTTGCATTATCCAATTGACTTTAACCATATTATATTTTCACATTAAACTAATATTTCATTCCAAATAAATACTTTAAATAATCAAACTTGTTTTTCACAATAAAAATGTTCATCCTCTCCAAGCACTATATAGTTCTCTTTAGAACTATAAGCTAAGAAAGAAAGATTACCAACAGTCTTTTTCAAGACTACACCAACAGTCCTTTTCAGGACTACAAACCCTCAAGAAAGATTACCGAGAGTCCTTTTCAGGACTCCTCAATCCTCCCTCTCTCTCACATGGTGCACTCGCAAGCCTACTGTATATCTACATCACCATGCATGCCGATGCTTACAAGCAGCATCTAATAAAAATGTTGTTTGGAGTTAATTGAACATATCATATGTCAAGACAAAAATACCAATGAAATGTATACAGTTATTTGTTTGTCCCTCAACACAATTGATATTGAGAAAAATGGCATCAAATCCCTAATCTACATTTCCCCCCTTATAAATAATTCACTTGGTGTTTCTGTTTCCTGGTTACCTTTTGTTTATTACACCATGACACTAACCTTGACAAAGGAGTGTTTAACCCATCACAGGGCTCGATACCAACGAGAATTCGGTACACACATTCTAAGTCCGGACCCCAGAATATTGAAATCTCAACAGGAGACCTATATATACAGAACCTAAATATTTCATTCCGGACCCACTGTGAAAAAAATGTGTCTGTAAAACCCTTCCTATGACATGAAGATAGATGGTTTTAAAAAAAATCCTCCATTAATTTATGCATTTCATAGTTCATGCGATGTACATATTTAGTACATGCAATTATTTGTTTTCCTTTTCCTTTTGACATACCTTAAAGGGATCCGGTAACTTTGTCTTAGATCTTTACAAAATTCCCTGATGTAGCTCATGCTGCAATCATAATTATAAACCTTTAGGGCGAACATGAATCCCATGACATTAACAAGCCGATCGCCTGTCTGAATATCAAGATGTTTATGATTGGAAATCGAAATCAAATTTTACGTTTTCCTAACGATTTTCATAACACTATAGTCTATTGGGGGTAAATGAGCATGGTAAAAACCGGTCACTCAAAGATTATTTTTTGTTTTTGAGGAAATTCATGATCATTTTGAAGCGCAACTTTTGTTAGGGCTTCAATATTACACCATATCACAAACACTGATAGCACATATGGCCATGCGTCTCAGATTTTACATTGTTAAGCGATGCCTTCATTGTGTGCATCATTCATTCTTAAAAGGATAATATCAATAATGTTATATTTAAAACATGAACGACAAAACAAAAATCACAATGTACAGATTGTTCAAACTTATATCATACCATTCGAAGCAAGAACCATTTTACGTGAAAGTACATGTAGTCCGAATGAGGCGCGTACGCAGGGGGGGGGGGAGGGGGGGTGGGGTTGAACCCCCCCCCTTTAACCTTGTTTATGTGTGTGTTTTGGAGGACCCCCCCCCCTCCCCTTTATTTTATTTTTGAAATTAAATTTTTTTTAAAAATTGTGGTAATGGGTGACCGAAAAATGCTGACCATATCCCCCCCCCCCCACCCCCCCCCCCCCCCAACGAAACGAAATATCGATCGGCCAAATTTCCAAATTTAGAGCCCCCCAACAAAATATATATTTCCTCTCAAGAAACTTTTGTACATCGTAAAACAAGTTATCAAAATTGCGGAAACTCCATGGTTTTCATTCGCTGGACTCTCAAAGGGGTTGCAAGATAAAATATCTACATGATGCATGCCACTTTACAAGGCATTCAGTCAATAGTTGCCTCTTTGAACATAGGCATTGAACGGGTATCTGACAGGATTTTATTCTTTAAAAAAATACACCAAGCTCCTGAAACAGCTGCCAGAACAAAAGCTATCCACAGAGTAATAATTTTCAAAAGCACTTTTAAATAAATGCCATATGTATCCAGCTTTAGTGACACAAATATTTCGTTGTTGCTCTCATATAAGGTATCTAAAAAAACTGAAGTAAGCAGTGTTTCAATATTCAACAGCGCCAGCATGCCTGAATTCGCAATTAGTTCTCGTTTACTATTTTTCTTTTGGAAATACTTATAATCTTTGTTTCTACAATCAAAACACATTGACATCGATAACCATCGTATTAAATGGACATGATAATCGCTATGGACATACGTTTGTATTTAGTATGGCTAATTTGTTCCACTCGTTTAATCTGTAAGTTACTCTTTCGAATTCTAACTTCATCGATGATGTTCCTTTGATAGATTTTGTTTGCATTAACACGTAAATCAAGTATCTTGTCGTATTATGTGCAAATATTGTATCTATATATTTTTCATTTCATTCAGTTTTCATTTTACTGTAAGCAGAGTGCAGTCTAGTGCAATCACAACATATTTTATGACTTTCCCTTCTTCATTTTGTTGTTGCTTGCCAGCAAATCTACATGTATCCCGTGCACGTTTGATTAGAGATTTCCATCGACGATAGACACTTTTATGACGAATGCTTAAGAAAGCGGATTAATGGCATAAGGTCCTTTCGGGTTCTCCCGAGGTATAACCTCTATAAAGCGGGACAATACTTGAATGACCCACTTTGTTCATATTTGTTTTGATTTTGAATCTAGTTTGCCTGCCGGATTCGTACGAGGAGAGGATGGTTTTCGTTGGAGCAAACTTCGAGATGAGTTGCGATGGACCCACAATTAATTGGGACCTGGTTCGTATCAAGTGGAGCATGATTAGCGATTTTAATAGCATATTAATCTTCGTTTGTCCCTCGGAGACCCATGGCAACTGTGATGACATTGATGGCCATAGTTTGGATGATCAAAACAGCTATACCAGTTCGTTTACTCTAAAGAACGTCTCCCTGGAGGATGCAAGAGAATATGAATGTGAAATCCGCACTCTTATAGAACGAAAACTGTGCAGATTTATAGTGACAATTAAAGGTGCGTATACTTTTTTTTTTTACAATTTCATGATTTGTTTTCCGTTTCACGATGTACCTGGTTAACCCTTTCTTGGCCATGTATTCTGATTGGCACAAACAATATGATGCAGTTAGAATATGTAAACTGATTCACCGGATTAACTAGTTACATGAGCAAGTGGCGCTTGTAAAATGGCGATAGGCCTAAATGCTACCCAGGGAGTGGAAAATGTGCATGTATTGTGTGAGGGTAAGCCTGAATCCGATGACCGCGGTAATAATATGTACTGCGCATATAGAAACAAATTATTAGGCGCATTATTAATGTGAGCTATTATTATTATGAATAAACGGTTTAACCGACTAGTGATCTGACTATGATCGTAATGCATGGGACCTTTTGCCACTGTCAGATCATAGCTGTGCAATAACATATTCCTCATAAGTGCAACAAAGAGGGACAATTTCGTTGGAACTGTTCTTTCCAGGAAGATAAACTAGCAAATACCGAGTTAGAAAATAAATGATGTACCTACATGAAAATTAACATGAAAGCGACATGTGGTATACTATATATCCGTCCAGATTATGGGATGGAGGGTGGGCGGGGGGGGGGGGGGTTCCCCCTGTAACCCCACCCCTGATAATAATGAAAGTAATAATAATAATGATAATAATCGGCTTTTATATACTGCTTGATACATCAACGATGTGTCTAAGTGCTATACAGATATAGCATTACCCTGGTCATCGGATTTAGGCATGCCCGCACACGATGTATGCACATTCTCAACTCCCTGTGGAGCATTCCAGCCAGGTGTCACTTTTACGAGCGCAAACTTGCTCATCTAACCATGTTAACGTTCACATCCTACCGGGTATCCATTTCACACCTGGGTGGAGAGTGGCAAATGTTGATTAACGTCTTACGGCGGAACTCGTTTAAACAGCTTGTGATCTGCAGTCGGGTGACGTATACACTAGACCACAACACCTTTGAAGAACTGTACCTGATAAGAACTCTGTAATGATTGGTCATCTCATTTTGGCCGGATGACACTATTCTTAGAAGGGGGACGACGAGGAAGAGCTTACCTGCCTTTCAACTCCAAACTGACTGCAGGGTCAGGAGGCGCGATAGCTCAGTCGGTAGAGCAGTGGTCTCGTGATCCGGCGACCCGGGTTCGAAACCAAGCCGATGCGCTAGTGTCTTTGAATAAGGCCTTAATCCATCATTACCGGGTCTCTCGGAGAGACCTAAAGCCGTCGGTCCTATGAATGCTTACTAACAAGCATGTATGCTTTCTTAGCAGTCAGGTAAAATAACCACCACTACACGTAACACTACACACTTTTCAATTTGAATAGGAAGTATATCAGAATGTATGCCTACTATAAAGTGTTGGAATCATAAACATTAGGGTAAAGCGATCAAGTCTCGCTGTAAATTACATATACTCCACACATTAGTTGGGTATAAATGACTAGACACAACTGTTTGGTCGATGTATTTCTTATCATATGTCTTATACAAGACATTATAAAAGCAATCCTCTTCGGGAGACATGAATATCATGATATTCTTTCGAAAAACTCACACATTTTGCTTATGTTAACCACAACTCAGCCTCCTCTTTTAGTTATAAAGCAATGATGGATGTTGGGTAAACGTCATAAATATACGTTTAATTTAAGAAAGAAATATATTGGATTAAAACTAAAAAATATATGGATGTCTCAAAAATGAACTAGCAAATAAAATGATTATGGGAAAAGACAGGTATACTGTCGATAAGGACCTGAAAGAATGGTATGGCTTGGGACTGCACTATTTTTTACTGTGGAATTTCATCTCTATATGACACAATTTGCTTGATTTTGCTGACTATATTTCATATAGTCATACTTCAATGTGTCACCCTGGCTCTGTTTTGGATAAATCTGCCGCCCATGTATGCTGTGTTTCTATTTTAAATTTACTGTGAACTTTGGCACGTGAGCACACTTGGAACACATGTCCTGTTGTTACTGCCCCACATACCCGCTTTTGTGTTAGGTGGGTTAGTTGACCTGATATTATTGAAAGAACATTGAAAGATTGTTTAGAGCAATGGCAAAGGTAGCAAAGAAGTTTCAGGCTCTCCCCGTGGAAGATGGTGTTGATATCACCTCCAAGATCGAAGATGTGGTAGCTAGTGCAATGGCACTCATTCCTGATCGTCCACGTGGAAGGGGGTACTGCCGCTGCTACTCGTGATTCCAGTAAGGAGCTGGTCGGTGATATCGTGAAGGCTGTTTTGGCTGCCGTCCTGCCCATGATCCACTCTTTGTCAACACAGATTGCAACCACCACCAGCATATCGAAGGAAAAAACCCAAGTTGTTTTACAGCTTCACGACAACAGGCTCGACGATGTTGAGCAATATTCAAGACGGTATAACATAGTTTTTCGAGGGGTGCCTGAAAAAGATGGTGATTCAACAACTGCAGTGGTGATGGAAATATCAGCAAAGGCTGGTGTTACTCTCAGCGAGGCCGACATCAGCACTAGCAACCGTGTTGTCAGGCCACAACCATCAAAGCCCCGCCCAATCGTAGCCCACTTTGTGAGAAGGGATACCCGCACCGCTTTACTGCGGAAGAAGAGACAGCTGCGGGACACAGAATACAAGGACGTTATGCTGGCTGGGCATTGGGCCCCATCACGCGCCAAGCTCCTCCATGTCGTTAAACGAAATGACGAAACTGAGAAAGTGTGGACAGTAGATTGCAATATCTTCTGCACTCTAAAGAAGGATCCGCAGAAGAAGTATGTGCTTTCCTCTCCAGAAGACTTGTTTAAACAGTTAGGATGGGGGAGGAGAATCTCAAAAGCTTAGGTCTATTCATTGATGTCTCTGGCTAGGGAAACGAAAACCCCCTTTTGGCATACACAGCCGTTTCTGTACATAGCCCTATCTTGCTTTCTGTTGTAGCATTAAATGTTAATGGTTTGACCAGCAAGCTAAATGCTGGTATAATTAATGTGTATTTGAAAACTTATGATATTATTTGTCTCTCGGAAACGTTAACTGATTCTATTGATCTGTCTTACTTCTATTTACATGATTTTAAGTGTTACTGTTTGTCTAGAAGAAGTGAACAGAGATTAGGCAGGTTTCATGGCATGTGTATATTAATGAAAAAGCATATTCTTGCATATTCAGAAAGGTCATGTGATACCATTTCCCCTTCAATTATTTGGGTCATGATTCAAAGAGAAATCTTCGGTTTTTAGTTTGAATTGGGTGCAGTATATCTACCCTGCGTATGCTCAATTCATCACAACTAAGAGGTCTTTGATTGTTTGGTACAGGATATTAGGAAAATTAAAAAGTAAATTGAATGTTCCATTTTGTTTAGTTGGGGATTTCAATGCTCGTTCAGGGTTACTTGCTGATTATTTAGATATTGATGATAATGTTGTACCTGACCTAATTAGTTTGAACTTTTGTGTCGATTCCAGTCTGTCACCTATACATGTATAGATACGTCATGTATGCCCATCGGACGTACAAATATGGATGTTAAGGTAAATAACAGTGGTAGTCATGTATGTAAAGATTTAGGTCTTGCTATCTTCAATGGACGGCTGGGTAATGATAATGGTATTGGAAATTTCACATGTTTCAATAAGAATGGGGGTTGTAGCACAATTGATTATGCTATGGTTTCACATTAATTGTTTTATAACATACAAAACTTCCAGGTTGCTTTATTTGATAAGTGTTTATCGGACATTCATTGTCATATTGTTATGACTTTGCAATCAAAGCATACACACAACCAAGAAATACATGATGTTAAAGTAGGGAGGGGTGTTACCCAAATTAATACCATTTGTGACTCGTCTAAACCCAGGTACTTGTCTTTTAAGTGGGATTGTGAAAATGCAAATGAATACTCAGATAGGCTGCACAGATTAACCTTACAATTGTCAGGAATTGGTAGATCATTGCTACTCTGAGTCTTTTTAACAGGCTGCACAAGATATTGGAGTGTGCAAGTGGAAACAGTCAAAGACAGCAAGGAGTCATAGAGAACAGCATAATGTGAATTCGGCATCACAATTATGGTTTGATGCCGATTGTGAAGCTGCCCGTAAAGAGTATCTTAATTTAAGGAATAATCTAAGCATGAAAATTCAGCTAGGTAGAATATTAGATGTTCAAGTAACAGATATTGATGTTTTACAAAGTGACTTTCTTTTGGAAAGTAAGAAATATAAAAAAATGCTAAGGTACAAAAGGAGGAAGTATGGTAAAGACTTTAGTGCCTCTTTACGGTCCTTGAAAAAACAAGGAAACCCTAGATCGTTTTGGGATTTAGTAAACAGTAATGCTCGTCAAACTAAAAGTGCAATCAATGTTTCTTTGAGTGATCTTGTACAGCATCTTAAATCTCTAGGAAATGTAAGTAAATCAGAGGATAATTCAGAGGAAAGGATGCCTTTGAATGCTGATAATGTAACGTTACAAAATGATAGTCTGAATGAACCTATCACTTTAGAAGAGGTTGAATTAATGGTAAATAAATTGAAAAATGCCAAATCTTGTGGTAAAGATTTGATCGGACATGAATTTTTGAAAAGTTGCCCCTTAGAAATGCGTAGGGTTATTGTTGATTTGTTCAATTTTGTTTTAGATAGTGGAATCGTACCCTCTGAATGGTGTACAGGAGTGATTATCCCTTTTTTGAGAATAAAGGTGAAAACACAAATCCAGATAATTATCAAGGAATTACTTTGCTAAGTTACCTTGGTAAACTGTTTACCTCAGTCTTGAATAAAAGAATTTTTAGTTTTCTTGATAGTAATCGTATGTTAGATGAGGAACAAGCTGGGTTTCGTTCAACATATTCAACCATTGATCATGTGTTTGTTTTGAAGACTATTATCGATTTTTACCTACATAAAAGGAAACGCTTATATTGTGCTTGTATAGATTATAAAAAAGCATTTGATCTAATTGATAGGAAGTTTTTGTGGTTTAAATTGTTAAAAATAGGTGTGAATGGCAAAGTCCTAAATATTGTTAAAAGCTTGTACAAATGTGTGAAGTCCTGTATTTCTGCCAACGGCGCAATGTCTGATTTTTTTAATCTGAATCGTGTAACTCAGGAGTTAGACAAGGTGAAAACCTTTCGCCATTGCTGTTTGCTGTGTATTTAAATGACTTTCAAGAGCATATTGCCAACATTTATCCTGGCTTGAAAATTTTAAATGAAGAAATACATATAAATACCTTACAGTAGGTATAGCTCTCCAAAAATAATTACAAAAAACGCATGTTATTTGGTCGTTGCAAATGATCAAGCTTCATGAAAGCTTCAAAAAACAAAAAACAGAATTGAAATCGGTCAATGCGTTGGGATGTTTTTGATATCGCAAAATTACCGAAAAACCTGCCAGAAATGGTCAAATTGTCAAAAATACATAATTCGACAAAGTTGACAACTTAATTCATCACTTTCTTGGACACAAATAATAAATTAAATTATCAGACACTAAAATATCATCTTTGTGGTAAAAATTACAAAAAAGAACATTCATATATCTATTACCGTTTTGAAAACAGAAGCCAACAAAATAAGTAATTTTTGCCATTTTTGCGAATCTGCAGATATAAAAAAAAGTTGTGAAAATAACTAAGTCCGCCTAATTAATATGCGCATATGTAATCAAATCAAAACCGAACATGATACATCAGTGAAACCTATGTATATCAGACAGGTATTGAAATATATTTCATTTGAAATTAAATAAAATCATGAATATTCATCCGATATGCAAATTATATATTCGCGCACTCATTATGCAAATAAGAAAAGTCAAACTGTTCATTTTTCGGGCATTTTTTAAATCATATATTCATAGATCATATTTACACCAAATATTTACATTAAATTCCTAATATTTTTGCAATGCCAATACAATATGGCGATGGAAATAACTTGGATAACCGTCACAGTATTTCCTCATGTGTTTCACAAATTATTCAGAAAAACCGATCATATGATAAGAATTTGTAGACTTTCAGCTACATCACCGTATATTTTTCTTTTAAAAAAAATGTCAGATTTGAAAATTTATGACGATTTTCCGAGAAACCATACAACAGGCCACAACATTCCACAGGGACTGAATTTTAGAGAAAAATTAAGTTTAGTGATCCCAGTACAGTTGTGGCTACCTTGAGTGTGAATAACAAATTGATTTAATGAGTGAAACACATGAGGATATTGCATTTTTGTAGGGGTGTTTTATACATTGAGGTGCATTTTTTCACCACGCAGAATAGCAGCGCGAGTCCATGGGCGATCAGCGGGCCATGTCACACATGGCTGAAAAGACAATATTCTAATTCAATCATTAACATATTTTCCACATGCTTATAACAATGAAGCTACACAGAATTGTAGTTAAAGGTATGCTTGAAATATATGTGAAATAAAAATTTAAAAATATTGTTTAGTTTGTTTTTAATACATTTACAACAATTGCTATTTCTACCAACTGACTGCTGTTGTGTGTGTGTGTTCGCGGGGCAGGCTGTTTGCACAGGCAGTGTGATCACCCTACTTACAGGGTGACGAATTAGACCTTTTTTTCAAAGTTGTCTTGTTTATTGTACGCTGATGACACGATCATGTTGACAGAAAGCCCTGACGAATTACAAGTAGCGCTGAATGCAGTACAAGGATATTGTAATACATGGCACCTAACAGTCAATGCGAGTAAAACTAAAATATTGATTTTTTTTTTTTTTTACAGAGGGAAAGTTAGGAAGATACCAAATGTTACGTATGGTCAGGCAAAAATAGATGTGGTATATGATTTTGCTTATCTCGGAGTACAGTTTAACTATAATGGTATTTTTAAAAGGGCGATGGCAAAGCAGATAGTGCAGGCTAGAAAAGCTTTATACAGTATGTTGACTAAAGCGAAGAAAGTGCAGTTGTCAGTTGATATTCAATGTCATTTATTTGACCATTTGATTTTGCCTATCTTATTGTATGGTAGTGAAGTCTGGGGACATGAAGATATAAAGCAGATTGAAGTTTTCCATAGGAAATTCCTCAGAACGTTATTATCTGTAGGTTCATATACTCCAGACTGTATGAATTATGGAGAAAATGGACGAGGTTTGATTTTGAATCGTGTGAAGGGTAGATTAGTTAATTTTTGGTCAAGAATTTTGAGAGGTAAAGATAGCAAATATTCATAAGTCCTTTTAAAATTCATTTCTGCCATTCATAAAGATGAACATTTGGAATTTACTTCCTCATGGTTAAAATCTATTGAAGACACATTTAATCAAGCTGGTCTATCCAATATTTGGATAGGCCAAAATTATCTATGTATAATGTATGTGAATTGTATTCATAAATCATGCATTACTATTCAAACTTGTAGTGTTTGTTTGTACTCTCATACCCCGGGAGGGGGTCACATAGTCAATACAATTCTACAAACTCTACTGTTTGCAAATATTTCATCTAGCTTATAAATACAATTAAAGTGACACCAATAAAATGTAATGCAACTTAAATAAACATTTGAAATTGATTTTCCTCCTTAGTACAGGCAATCCTATTCATATGTCTAAACTTTCAAATTGTCTTTTGTAGGACATTATTAATCCTAGAAGAAACCAGTTAATATACGCATTGGCTATCATCATCAAAAGTGGGCTTTGCAAAGAAGGCCAATGTGCTTTTATATGCAAGGTTACATGGGATACACCTTTAAACTGATTATAATTGTTTTCTCCTCATAGAGCCACCCGTGGGTTTAACCCTTGTAAACGAGAACGAAGGGACAGCAATCAACTCCAGCTTTCTCAAGGTCAGAGCTGGTGCCAATACGACGATAAGATGCCTTGCCAATACATCAGTGTATCTCCAGTGGTATCCCAATTGTTCTGATCTTTCTTACCACGCGTGTCATGAGGGTGATCCACAGAACGGTAGCCGTGCATTATCATTCTCCCCAAGAGCGAGTCAAAATGGAACCATTCTAACATGCCGAATAGAGAACAACGATGAATCATCGGAAAATATGAATACCTCGATCACATTAAAAGTAGAAGGTACGCATTATGTTTCAAGAAAGTTGCCTGCAAAAAAATCTCTTATAATAATGAATAAATAACTGATGACATAACCATTTGTGAAACAATGAATGGTTATATTGTTAACATTGTGTATTGTTTGAACTAAACATGAAGTTTATTCGTCTGACCAAGTAAATTACATGAAATGTTATCATCTAAACATATTGTAGTATAACGTGGACTAAAAAGATATTAAAGATGAGATATGTAATTTAATTATCCTTCCATATTTTGTTATTGTAACATCATTGTGAGGGGGAACTCATATGTTGCCTCTCTTGACAGCATATTCAAATAACAACAACTTGCAGTCAGAATTATTTACCATGCCTCGAGTCTTTGTCATTAATCTATATTTAGTCCAATAACATTTTTGCGTTTTGATCATTTATAATAACACCAAGTAGGAATTGTCATCTACTTAATATGTCATTAACATATTCTTCTTATTTTATATTAAACTGATTTAAGTCTAACTTGCAATTTTCCCAGCCATAGACATAAAAAAAGACTATAGATTTTCACCTGCCGCATATATGCATACACAATATTTTTTTCAAAACTCTATAATCTACCAATGACCATTTACTTGCAATTTGCCTCCCTCGTCAATCAAATAATCTCAATCGCTAAATGTAAATGGTTAAGTATGCTTTAAAAAGTATTTCTTGCAGAATATTGATCTAATTTGAACCATTTTTTAAATTTATTTTTAATAATAATAATGTTGTATTTTGCGATGTTCCTGCAATCTTGTTTTGACATTTATCATTAGACTGTCTTCTTTAGGTCGACCACTAATATTCGTCACTTTCTTTCTGGTCGCTAACTACCAAGAAACGTACACATTTTTTTACAAATGTATATATATACATGTACTCCATTCTCTTTATGTAACAATTTACAAGTATAATCATACCCTCCCATGCCATAAGTATTGCAACATAGCTAAAATGCATGCATTTTTATTTTATTTTACAAGCCTTTATATTGTTATATTTCATTCATAACCATAGTGTTGTCGACCATTTTTGTATATTTTGAGAGGGAAAACTAGTCCCTTTTCATTCCTGAGAGAAGTAGATGACCAGACCTGGTCATTTCTGAAACAAATTGGAAGACAAATGAACAAAGGCAAAACAAATGAAATTTTGGGAGATGGGGATTATCAGTGAACGAAATCATGAAACTGTTTCATATTTCTCCCAAAACTGTTTACAGGTCTCGTTTATACTTGTCGCAAAGAAATAATGGCCATAAGGTGCCAAGACAAGGGCAGAGGAAAACGGCAACACCCAGAGAAGACAAATTTATTTGTGCCGTTGCCAAGGAGGATTTAGATCTGTATTGCAAAGACGTTTTAATGCAACTTTATTCCACCGATATATTAAATTATAGTCAGTTTCTAGAGGTGAATATATTGTACTAGTTTATTGAAAGTAAATTTTCACACATTTATTATATTTTGTTGGATTAATCACAACCTCTGATTTTGGCGCGCATCCTCCTTAGCAACGGCACAAAGAAATCTTTCTTCTCTGGGTGTTGCCCTTTTCCTCTGCCCTTGTATTGGTACCTTACGGCCATTATTTCTTTGCGAAAAATACAAACGAAACCTGTAAACAGTTTTGGGAGAAATATGAAACAGTTTCATGATTTCGCTCACTGATAATCCCCATCTCCCAAAATTTCATTTGTTTTGCCTTTGTTCATTTGTCTTCCAATTTGTTTCAGAAATGACCAGGTCTGGTCATCTACTTCTCTCAGGAATGAAAAGGGACTAGTTTTCCCTCTCAAAATATACAAAAATGGTCGACAACACTATGGTTATGAATGAAATATAACAATATAAAGGCTTGTAAAATAAAATAAAAATGCATGCATTTTAGCTATGTTGCAATACTTATGGCATGGGAGGGTATGTATGTTGTGTGTTTTTTTAGGTTAAATGAAATGTAATTGATTTTTTTCTTTCTCGCAGTATGTGTTCAGCATCTTGAAATCGTCATAAACGACTCATTGGAGTCTACCGTCGGCGGCCAGAGTGCAATGGGATGTCAAACCAATACTAGTTATTTCAATGTGACATTGTCATCACTCTTCTTCACCACATCTTATGTGGATGGTGTACGAAATAAAAATACAAATGCTTCGTGGGAAACAGCAGGAGCATTACATTTGGCTTACTTCAAGGTTGATTCAAATTTTCACTCTATGTCCTGCTGTGTGTCAAATACCTCTCTATGCCCAGGAGTTTGCTCAAAAAAATTCTCCAACGTACCAAATGGTAAGGAATAAAACAGGAATATTCTACATGTACTTCAACTACATTACAATATTTCATTGAAACAAGCTTTCAATTTTTACACGGTAAAAAAGAAATTATTTGGGTATGAAAACACAGTCCTATTGATGTAGGATAGTACTAGCATCTCTTAATTGAATACTTAATTTCAGAAATTGCAATGAATATGGCCACAACTTAATTCGATCAAATGCTGATAAAGAAACTAAACACAGATCTTTCTGTCTTTAATTAGGTTCAATATATTTAGCATCTACAGACCATCCTGGCATTACAACTTTTGCTAATACCAACGGATTTCCAGGTAAGATGGACTAAACAAAATATTATTTCCTGTCGGGTAACTTTTAAACATTCCACAAGATACAATGTTTTGTTCTTCATAGATGGTCCTTTAAAGGTCGTGTTACTATGCCATTTTGATATTTGTAATGCGAATTTTCTCTCGGGTTGTAAAATGTCCAGGATTCTTAATCCTGAATTGGCTCCCCCAACTTATTGAAAGATAGTTAATTGTCTGTTGCTTCTAGATTTATATGTACATATATTATCTATAACTTTAATTCATGTATTTTGTCTTGCTAGAAATTTAGAAATGTAGAATGAAAATGTGTGCTATAAGTAAGCGGAAAATTGTAATTCTTTGTTTAAAACATCAGATTTCAATGTACATGTATCGTTTTTTGTTCGAGTGATTGCTTCTTGTCAATTTAATAATGACACATAATACGTGTGTCCTGCAAATCAAAATTGTACATCTAAAATATTTATTGCATGTGTACGTATGCATTAATGAATTGTGTTTGAATTTTGAGGCATGAGTACATCTCATTACTTGAAATTGTGTGCAGTATGATAATTATAAAAGGTAGTCAAATTATATTTAAATGTCTACATTATGTACTTGTTATCACTTAAGCTTTTAAAATAAGTTTACATTTCCAGGTATGCCCTTGCAACTATGTATTTGGGAAACTCGGCGTAATAGTTATTCTTTAGATGATAACATAATGGATGTCTTTTACAACGATATTAGCATGAACATCATTTAACAATAGACACAAGCATCCATGTACTCAAGCTGTTTAGGGTGATGCTCTTCTTTATGAAATATATCTTCACTAGCTCTTAAGGTATTTTCTTTTCTCTGCAGAAACAGTGTCATTTGCCATGTATGCTGTAGGAGCAACATTATTTATCATCATGATTGTCATTGTTTTCAAATTCGTCTCCCGGAGATGTAGACAAAAAACCAATGGTAATAATTTTGTCATTATAAAAGAAAAAATGATTGTCAGAATTCTGTGACCAGGTCAAAATATTGGCTAAACAAAACGCCATAAGGTAAATGAAATGGTTGCCGGAATATAGGAGATTCGAACTAGTGGATTATACTGGTGTATTAAATTCAAATTTGATTTTAAATCTAAGATTAAGGCATTGATAGTGTTGGGTGATCACACATGGAGAAACATGAATTATAATCCATGTAACCATGACAAATGTAGAGGGATTTTCCATTTTATTCCAAGGTATAAACCAAATGTTTACACACCGTTGGGTTGGGTGGGATCATGGGCGTAAATCTGCAATTGATACCTATTGTTCAGGGGGGACGATCTATTCATTCATTCCCCCTGAACAATAGGTATTACGTAAGGATTTACGTAATAAAGGTGCCATTTTTGGTCAGATTTTGGAGAAATAAGCGAGCTGTCAATAGATTTAAAGGGCTGAAAGGAGAGAGGAGGGGAATATGAGGAAACAGCATCTGAAGAAACAAATCAAGAATCGCAGAATACAATGCTAATTGGTTGACAATATAACATTATTTACTGTATCAAATTAAGATGTTCATATTTTCAGGACTTTTGTTACATAATATGTTCACTGATATATTTCGTTAAAAAAATTATGTTAATGTGGTTATATCAAGATAAAAAATGAGTAATCAATCGTATGTCAAACCTGTATTTGTGGGTGTATAATCCTTACAGGAAGAGTTCCTGGAGAGTTTGACAACGTTCATGGTCCAGATACCCACTCAAAGGGGCATGGCCGAGGGGCTCTTCCCCCTATCCCAACCATCACAACTGACCCGTCTATACACCATTCACCCGTTCCATCCCACGTGACTCAAACCAATCGCCGAATGGCTCAGATGAACCAGAACCGGATTCCGCTTCAGTCACTTGTGTCTCCTGTGGATGATACCATCGAGAGAGATCAGACCAGCTCCATGGGAGCCAGGTCCAACGCTGGTACCAGGGTCAAAACGGTAAAAAAAAAAAACATCTTCTTCTTCTTATCAATACTTATCAACTGTTATCTTCTACGGAAAAACAAAACAAGTTGTGGAAATTATTTGCAACATGTACAATCTCAAAACGTCCACCTGGGTAGAAAACCTCTTAAGGATTTCTTTCTTTACACTACCCCACAGTAAACCCCAAAGTATTTTATTTACTTAGAACAGCCTATACCCCAAGCAGAACAAAGTTCTGTTATTTATGTTGTATCAAACAGAGTGGAAAAACTAATTCTTTCTCTCGACAACAAAAATATAATTTTGTCATCTATTTGATACAATACCTAAGCTGTGGGAATCATGACACTGTAAACTGCCGAACCGGAAAATAACTCATCTGCAAAAGCTAGTTGTTTTAATCTTTTTGAAAAAAAGAACAATACTGTGATTGTCTTTTCACCTAATGAACTCATTCTCGCATTTTTTTGTTATCGAACAAATGCTTATTAGTTGAGAACGGACTCTTATCAGATTATTTTTGTCTTGATCTATGATTTCCTTTTAAATAAGAACAGGTTTCAGATGCGGAAGACCAGGATATGTGTCCCGGCTACATGGACATGTTGCCTATAGCACCGGTCCAGCAATACATGGCGCTAATCGGTGATGGAGCTACTATTGATGACAAACTCGGGTCTTACGTGAGCCCTACAGTCTCACGGAAGCACATCCCGACAACCGCAGAAAAAGCTTTGGTCTGTGAACCTACGTATGTGAATACAGGGGAAATCTTTTATGTCAATACGATAATGAAAAATAATGATGAAACATTTCATAGTGAGTTAAGACTATGAACAGTCCCATCCGCTTCATGATATTGAGGCAATGCAAACGTTATCCATATACATGTACTATATTGTAAACAGTCCTCTCCAATAAAAAAAATAAGCAAACGAATACATTAGGAAACATAAAGCGCCTAGGTACATCGTTGTATCGATGCACTGGGCACTTTATAAAAGCGGAATATTATGATTAACATAGAAAGACAGAACGACAGAAATACAGATCTACAGAAATAAAATAAAAATTAAATCAAATATGTATAAATTAATGAAGAAACAAAATAAACAAATAACATATCATGTTGATATCCCATGAATATTATAAGGAAGTTTAATAGAAATAACAATCTCTGTGCTTGAATGGTGTATATATCAATATTCTCTGTAGTTCTTGAGATAAAACAAGAGACGAGGTAGAGTGTATTTGAAGTGGGAAGTTTCAGTCTCTATAAGCCGTCCCGGGGGGGGGGGGGCTCGGATATTAATATGTTAAAGATATTTTACTCGCACGCAATTTGCATTTGGTAGAGAATAGTTAATATCATGGTGTCTGCTAGGATTTCTCGAAAATGCTCATTACTATATGAAACCAGTACACTATATATATATATATATATATATATATATATATATATATATATGTGTGTGTGTCTCTCTTTCTTATTTAATTAAGCAATAAGGCAATTAAGACAACACAAAGCGATACCCTAAACATGGGTGTCGATCCTTACGTAATACCTATTGTTCAGGGGGGATGAATGAATAGATCATCCCCCCCTGAATAATAGGTATCAATTACAGATCGACACCCATGACCCTAAGTGTTTTCTCACAAAACCCGCCCGCTAATTAGTTTCGTATTTACATTTTATATGTCTGTTCTTACATTTGTATCCTTGTGGTTGACCTTCATTGACCTTGCTACTTGTTTCTAATTAGTTGGGATCCATGTTCTAGTCTCGGAAGTTGTTTAAACAGTAAGAGGAAATGAAAAGCCTCGGATTTTTGCACTTAAGTTTTCAATTGTGGTATTAAGAAAATCCTAATCAACTGAATGAGCATTCTTGAAAGTATTTGATAGAGTGTCAATCATATACATGGATTTGAGCGATGCACTTCCCATTCTTGACGTTGAATAATACGTACATTGAAATATTATGAAATGAATGGTGTTTTAATACAGTCGATTAAAAAATATTTAACGAATAGAAATCAATACCTGTAGTATGATTTAACTGAAACAAGGTGATTGCCAATAGAATATGGGGTACCACGCGATTCAATACTTGACATGTTGTTATCTGATATTTGTTATTCACCTACTGCATTACAATTTTATATTAACTATTATCATACCACAGGGCTAATCCCCATTGTGCCAAGCCCCAAGTGATTAACGCGATGGTTGTATGAATAGCGCGTGCGAAACACACAGCACAGTCCAATAAGCATTAACAATAACTGATATTATGAATGCGTGCAAGCATGCACAAGGCAGCGAAGCAATGGCTCGCTCGCATGTAGAAAGTACTGTAAACGGTAGCGTGCATACAGCCTTATGGCAGGCTATGAGTTAATCGATGATGACAATGTATTTTGTTACCACTCAGATCTTCAAACCCTTAACAACATTGCAATACCTAAGTTATCAAAATGATTTAATGCAAATAAACTATCTCTTAATCTTAGGAAAACAAATGTTTATACTTTTAAAACAATAAAGGCAAAATTAATGTACTTTAGATAAAAGAAACAAGTGTACCAAGTTCCTTGGTATTCTAATAAATGATAAGCTGAGATGGAATAACCAGGGGAAGTATATCTCTCACATAATTTCACGCAATGTTGAAATACTCTTAAAATTGAAACATTATGCCTCATTAAATGTTTTGTTCACTGTCTTGTGATTCCTTAATTCTGCCATATATTTCATATTACCATTTTATCCAATTCCAAGTGTAATGTAGATTCCATTTTACTACTGCTTTTTACAAGTTCTTTTTACCGTGACCACTATAAAACTGTTACTTTTAAAACAAAAAGCATTACAAGTCTATGATATCAATATTCTACAAATGGCGTTTTTGTGTTCGATCCGCTTACAAATTGGTCGACTACCTTCATACTTTGATCAATTGTTCAATTTAAATGAAGATTTACACCCTTATCCCACTATACAAACTGACAAATACCATCTCAACGTAGTTGCTCTTGCTACTTTGCGACACACTGGACCAGATAAGTTGAACTCTTTCCTTATTTTAATTCGAAATTTACATGCTCTTTTTTAAATGGTGTTAAAAACAAGGCTAGTTGAAATAATTAATGGCTCGTATTTTACTCTTCATTTCGAATTGTGTATAAATTTATGTTCATTCAGATGATATTATCCATGACCTGGTATCATAAACTTTGATAAACCTGTTACTAAACCTGTTACTATTGTTGTAGTTACCGTTCTCCTCCTTTTTCTATCTTTCTTAATAGCGGGTCATTCTCTTATTTCATAGGTAAATGTCCAGTTAATATGAAGGCTGCAAGCATATTTAATTCGTTTTAACTACGCAGGAAACATGTAACTTATTATGATTTAGTTTTCTTTTCTTTTCTGTATATTGTCATGTACTCAATTGGGAGAAAAGTTTTATGGAACTCAAATCTATAAATTGGCACATTAATGCACGTGAATATATAAATGTTCCCAAAAATTATGAAATATATGAAAGAAATTAATAAATCTATTTCTAAATTACTCAATTTTTCAAATGTATGGTAGAAAAACTTATGAAACATTTAAAAGAGAGGGTTGTTAGGTAACAATTTACTGAAAAGATGTTTTGATCTAGTGGTCACATGAGGTGAAGGGAAACAAACTGACAGAAAGAGAATGAGAGAGAGAAATAGAGAGAGAGAGAGAGGAAAAATGTGAGAGAGAGAGAATAGAGAGAGAGAGAGAGAGATAGGGCGATAAAGGGGATGGGGATGGGGGGAAAGAGATGGATGGGGAGAAATGGGAGGGAGTGATGGAGGGAAAGAGGGAATGAGAAAAGGAGAGAGAGATTTCAATATGTATGTGTACACATTTCGTGTTTGTTAATTGTGTGGGCGGATGGGTGTGTTTATGTGTGTTATGTGTGTGCGGGGGAGGGGACGACGGGGGTATTTCTTCATCTCGTATGTCGACACTTCAATAGAATGGATAGTGAAAGTGATATGTCATACATAATCAGTATTAGAGAATATTATAAATAAACTCGTCTTTACAGGGAGGAGTTCATATATCCAAACTCATCAAAAGAGGGAGCACTTCCAATAACCTAGGCAGAGCCAACCAGATGGATATATAGTTCTCAAAGGGGAGGGGGGGGGGGAATATATGGGCTTGAATTTGACGATTCCTTAACGTACAAGTAGTGAGGCCTACTCTTTTTTATCGAGGTCTCCTGTTTTTATCTTAAAAAATAAACAAAACAATATTTTTTTTTAACAAAACTAAATTCAGTTAAAATCATGGCATCAATTATTCTTGGAATATATCACAATTAAAACAAGACGCCTAAAAAGTTCATACTTCAAGTGGTTTTCAGAATATCGCTGCAATAAGCCTATAACCTGTCTTTTAGAAAATTGATCTCTATGACCTTTGATCTTTAACCTACTTACCTCAGAAATTTATCAGATCGCTTTCCATTGGTGATAACCCTCCCCCCGCAAGGTTTAAAACTCGATCATACGTCTACTGATTCTTGAGATATTGTGATAACAAGACTATTTACTTCAGAATCTCATCAGACAATCTTCTATCTTACCACGAAGTTTCGAGTTCACACCTCAAGTGGTGCAAGATCGTTGACAAAAAACATAAACATCTACATTTAAAATACGATAGTGCCTGATCAGCAGTGGTGTTGATGTGAACAAGCCGAATAATTTGCTTCAACTTAGAGGGAGACATTCCATTTATGAGAATTCATACTTTGACAAACTTTGAGTATACATACAAGAATGAGAATGAGAGGTACAAATGTCGTAAATTTCTATGTTCTTATTTTGAAGGATTTATTTCACCTGGAAATAAGAAATTATTCATCGAGGTCAAGCCTTTATCAGTACAAAATCGTTCAAAAACTATTCTCAATTTCACTGAAACTCAAAATAACGGATTTTGCAGTGCAACATTGCTCATTTCTTATCATAGTACGTGTAAAATGATTTATTAAATAATTAATTTCGATACAAAATATATAAAATATATTTTGGTATCTCCCTGTTAACAAAAAATGATTTTCCTGGCTGCTTGAAATCAAGCTGTTATTAACTTTTGGGAGCGAGCTAGCGAGTGTCTTTATTATCTTAAAACTGCTAATTCCTCGTGAAATTATAAACTCTTGCGGGTTTGAACCTTTTTATTTTTTTTCATTTAATCGACGTTTTTTCATCTATGTATTTGTGTAAATAACCGATTTTTGCTCGTGGCACCCTAATGGATGTGTTTCGGCACCCAGGGTACCACGGCATCCTGGATGAAGAACGCTGTACTAGAGGGTCTTAATTTGAGGGGCATATCGACCAAGCCGGGGGGGGGGGATATATTTCTTGCCCCTTTAAAGTAGGAAAATACTGCATTTTAAAGTGAAACACAAAAACATACACTCTCTGTCTCTTTTTCCAGCTGTAAGTACTAATTCTATTACTCCATATCCGTTTAGATTTTTTTTCTCTGCAGCTTTACACCCCAAAACTTTGTCAGAAAACTTGACCAAAAATAGGTATTACCAAAATGACGTGACATTTTACAGCTAGCATCTACATGTTATTACTGGAATGATGAATACCTTGTTAACTATTAATTATAGTAGTGATTGGGTAGGCCCTCTTGTGTCTTGACTAAGCTTTACTAGGGGACGCATGGGGGACGCACATCAAGCGCATTGGAAATTTGCAATTTTGGCCAGTGCGTTGTCGTTCGCTAGTTGTGCGTCATCATTCGTTACTCGTTTGTCGAGCGCGCTGGACCAACGCTGGACCAACGCTATGCATTCGTCGTCATTCGCTGTGTGCGTCGGGATTTTTTGAGCATGGTCAAAATTGTGCGCGGAGCTCGACGCATAAATGTACACGCCAAAAAGACGCCAGACATGCGCGGAGCGCGCTAGACCAACGCCAGACATACGCGGAGCACACGCCCTATATACGCACAACGCGCTAACAACACGCTATGCATTCGGTGTCAGCTCGTTAGCTTCTCCTAAATCCTGACAAAAAGTCAGGTTCACGACTTTTTCCGATTTCCAATGCGCCGGCCGTGCGTCGTCTATGTGTGACCGGGCCATAAGTTTTCAAGTTTTGAGTTTCATACAGAAGACCAAACAAATCAGATTCTTTTAATGTGTTTAGGAAGCTTATTAAGTGGGCTTTGAGAAGTTGCTTTTAGAAACCTTATTTTGCTGTCCTACTTTGTTTTCCAAAGGAGATTGAATAAAGATGAGGAAGGGATCTGACAAATCAGAAAAAAAATAATGCCTGCTGTTTAAGGAAGAGGGATACTGTAAGTGCAGAAATTATAGACTAAAGAGCCGCTGAGTTCAGTGACGCGGGTTTGTTTAGAAATTAAAAGCAGAAGTGAGACGGACATAAGTGCTTTTATTAATTATTGTGATTGTGGTAATTGTCCTAGAACCTTTTTAAACAATGCCATTCACCAGAGTCGTTTTCAATATGCATAGAAAAATTGTATTTTATATTGAGAAATTTCGCTCGTCGTAAATTTTCTTTGTTTTGTTTTTGACGTAAAAGTCTACCAGTCGTCTCAATGAAACCAAAGGAGCTCTTTGGTCTGAAACCTTATTCTGATCATTTGAGGCAAGGATTTTTTAATTTTGTATAGTATAAACAGAGAGTCCAAGACAAAATAATGCGGTGAC
This sequence comes from Strongylocentrotus droebachiensis, assembly GCA_035222895.1. Lineage (NCBI taxonomy): Eukaryota > Metazoa > Echinodermata > Echinoidea > Camarodonta > Strongylocentrotidae > Strongylocentrotus > Strongylocentrotus droebachiensis. The sequence goes on along the minus strand of JAVYIG010000460.1, from coordinate 421,235 downwards.
CATCACATTCAGATCAATACCAAGATCAGTTAAATGTTTACAAAACCCATTTGTTTCGGGAATTTATTCTTAGAATAATGGGATTGATTAAGACTGCAACGTAATCGTTTCATGTTTTATATACATGCAAGTGAATAGTCAGAAGTGACATTGTGTACACGTGCAGACAGAAATGAATTTTAACAGGATAATCGAAAGACAGACAGAAAGCGAGAGAGAGGGAGAGAGAGAGGGATAGAGGGTGAGAGACAGACACGGGGCCAACGAAAAATAAAGACAACAATGGGGAAATTTCATCTGCCTAATTTAACTTTGTAATCATAGCCAAATGATGTGTGGTTAGGATGTATAAAGCATGTTTGATGAAGAAAAAAAAACAGACCCAGATATTAATAGCATACAAAGGAATGAGAAATAAGAGCATAACGAACATGTCTTTCTTATATAAATGGAGTTTGACGAACGGCCCTCCTTAAATGGTAGCATGGTATGCTGTGTTGACATGCATTCTGTGTAATCGAAAATACGTTTTCAGAATGATCCATTCTGATTCGATGAATCCCTTGAACCACTACGCGCAAGATGATGGATAAAGATATTGGTGAGCAAACGTGTATATGATGCTGGGAATCTTTAACACAGTTTGGGAGCAGTAACGTACAAAGATCAGAATGTTGTGATATTTCTTTTGTTAATACTACAGTTCTTGTGAGCTCTCATTCGCACTGTCTATCTTCTCATGTTTGTTATAATTGTTTCCTTTAATAATAACATCCTAGATGATAATGACCATTAGCTCTTATATTTGTCTTTTCGGTAATAATTTGCTAATCAATTTATAATCGATATTTTGGGTAATCATCATTATTATCCCAACAATGCACACAGACAGAGACGAATAAAGGATAAAACATTTTGGTGATTGTACCCTGTATTCCCATCTATTTGCAGATCGCACAAAACAAGACTATTAAACTACATGTACCTATCATTGGCGTAGCTTAGCAAGGGAGGGGGACACATGTACATGACCTAATCAAACTGACTAAAACTAATAGATACCCCCAAAACCACAACAAACAAACAAACAAACAAACACCAAATGATAAGGAAAAACTACAGGACCTCCTCCTCCACCCTACCCATATTGGAACGATCGACGCAACCCCACGATGACAGTACGCACTTATTGGCAAGACCGATACCACGCCAATGGTACCTATTGTTATATAATAATTATTCATCTAAATAATTATTACACCTTAAGAACAAAAGAATATGAACAACTTGAAACAACCGCAATAAAGGTGTTCTAACACTTTGAAAGCTCTCCACTAATGCTGGATTAAATTTAATTTACACATGTTATAATGAATACATTTTTATAGGGAATGTGAATAATTATATGATAGACATATTACACCTTGCTTTAAATTATAGTTTGTTTAGATCTAACGACCAATGCCTTTACAATCTATCAGCAGCTGCCATTTCAGGGCCGCACTTGCACATTGTAAGAAGCTACCAGATGTGGGAACACCTTAGTATAGTGGTACATTCACTGGATTCTCGAAGGGGTTGCAGAATAAAATATATACATGGTGCATTTTACTTGGCACTCAGTCTATAGTTGCCACTTTCAACCCAGGTATTATTTTCTTCTTTGAAATACACTAAGCCCTAAATAAAAACTGCTACAGCAGAACCTATCCGCAGAGTAATATTTTTCAAAGGACTTGTAAATCCTTGCCATATTTATATAGATTTAGTGATAAAAAAGATGATGCTCCTATGCCAGGCATTTACACAACTGAAGTATGCCGTGTTTTTAATATTCAATAGCGCCATCATGCTAAATCCGAAATTAGCTCTCGTTTACCAGTTATTATTGGAAACTCTTATGAGCTATGTTTTGACACTCCAAACACATTGACGTCGTTAGCGATTGGAAAGGCCTAGGATACTCTGATCGCTATGAACATATGTTTGTATTTAGTATGGCTAATATGTTTCTTTCATATAACATGTAAGTTATCCTTTCAATTTCTAACTTCATCGACGATATTACTTTGAAAGAAAGCATACGTGCTTTAAAACTTAAATCTAGCATGTAATCGTATTATGTGCAGATATTACTTATATTTGTTTTTACTACAACTTCTTTAAATCTTGTCTTTGTGTTTGATGATGAACTATTAATAAAACCGTCAGAAAAGATTAGTCTAGTCGGCCTATTTTCACATTCTGTATTGAAATGATTATTTACCTAGAATACACCTTCTTCCTGATGAATCGAAATGGGGTCAAATTATAGAAATTAACAGTATAAAACAACCGTGTAAGCATTGATCTGGCCATACAAATAACTAGGTGTTCAAAAGGTTTTCAATGTCAATAAACATGATTGAAAGATCTTGAGACTGACGGGATTAAGAGGGGAGGGGGGCTGGAATGGCTGCCACGCCCATTTTAGAAAAATAAGGGCAGATAGAGAAAGAGAGAGGGGTGAAAAGCAGCTCATAGGAATTTAATGTGTTCACCTAAGCTTGTTTTCCCTATTAACGCGTTAATATAATATTTAACCCTCGCACGTTTAAATAGAGATTCCCACCCACGATAGACACCACTATGACGAAAGCTGAACGGTGAGGATTAATTGCAAGATATCATCTAGGGTTCTTTTAATGTATAAAATCTTTATAATGGCACAATTTTTAGATACCCAACTGCTAGACTCGTACGAGGAGAGGAGGGTTTTCGTTGGAGCAGATTTGAAGATGAGATGCGATGGACCCCCAACTTCAGGGACCTATCTTGAGATTGAGTGGCGCCTGATTAGCGGTGAAAAAGAAACAAGTATCTTCTTCTGTTCCTTGCATACCCATGGCAGCTGTAAGGACATTGGTGGCCATATTCTGGATGTCAACACAAACTATACCAGTATCTTCACTATGGAGAACGTTTCCCTGGAGGATGCAGGAGAATATAAATGTGAAATATTCACAGCTAGCCTACAAAAGTCGTGCAGATTTATCGTGACAATTAAAGGTGTGTATTAGTATACGCATTTGTGTGTGTGTGTAAAATGCCATGATCTGTTTTCTGTTTTACGATGTACCCGGTTAACCTTTACTTGCCATGGACTCTGATCGGTAAAAACAATACGATGCAGTTAGTATATGTAATAGGATTAATCAGATAATTATGAATTCCCTCACTAATGACCTGTTTCTGATCATAATGCATAGGACTTCTTGGTACTGTCAGATCAGAGCTGTGCAGTTTGCATTGTCAAAAATTGGTCGGAACTGTTCTTTTCAGGAAGATAGTGTGGCAAATAATGAGTTAGAAAATAAACGATGCACCTACAGGGTATTAACGTAAAAGTGATATGTTATAATATAGGATTTCCCGGCGAAATTCGCGAGTTTGTCATTCGAATTCATTTACTTTGAATTTAAGTTAGCGCAGATCGGCTTTGCCATGCTAATTATCATTTAATTTTTCCCGTTTTGATATTCAATTCATAATTTTGGTCGAAGGGTTTCATAGATCTGTCATTTAATTTAGAAACTGCTCAACTAGCATTCAAATTAATCGTCACTTTTCGAGGCGTCATTTTTATCATTCAAATTAACACCTGTAATTCGTATTCGAATTATGTTTATTCAAGTTAGGAATGTTAGGGGGAAGAAATACAACCCACGTTTACAGTTTTAAAAAATGCAATTAAATGCATGATTTGCCATAAGGGTCTTTTTCTGTTATTCCATTTATTAATCTTGAGGACAATGCACATGGGTGTAGTCAGACATTAGGTAAAGAAGGGGCGAAATCAAGGGATATGGCATTTCTGCACGGACATGTTCATATACCCCGGAAAAGTGGGGACACAAAAATACCTACCTCAGTCACAATATTGTACCATTCCTCCATAATGAAAATGTGATTAAGGTATGATGAAACACAAGACAAACAACTTCCATACATGAAAATTTATAAAATATTGAGACCATGAAGTCCGTAGATGTAAGTCTTTTTTTTTTTCTTCTTAACAATCAAACTTAAAGGATGATGAATATCAGATAAATCTAAAAGTATATAAAGTGTATGAATGCAAGAAAATAAAATATGTTGATATACACATGGAAAAAACAATCTTGAAAGAAAAAGAATGAACTATAAAAAGTGTGTAATAAACGAGAAATGTATATTGAACATCAATTTAAGTGCACAAAGTGCTAATTTTAATGCTACAAATGAATTCGAATGCTAAAAGTACACCTTCACGATGTCAGAAATCGTGTGGCGCCAAAACGAATGACCAAATAGCGAAATAAGTACAATATTCATTAATTTGAATGAAACATACATAGATTCTAACGAAAACTTATTAGATTTGAAAAGGAATATAAACCCAAGATATATCTGACAGCACTAAAACCGTCGAATTTGAACGCAAGACAAATTAATTTAAATGACAAACTCGCGAATTTGGCCGGAAATCCTATATATTTCCGTCCACATTATGTGGTTGAGGAGGTGGGGAGGGGAGGGGGGGGGGGTTCAACTTTTCTCCGCCTTCTTGTAAAAACTCTGTAATGATCGGGCATCTCACTTTGTGGGATTACACCATTCTTAGAATGAAGAGGAAGAGGGGCTTACCTGTCTTCACCTCTGGGGTATATACTCTCACATGTTATAAACTGACTGCAAGGAATTGGGATAGGTTAATTATGTAGTAAACAAGGATTGATGCCTACTATGAAGTGATGGAATCATAACAATTCAAGTAAAGCGACCAAGTATCGCTTAAAATTACATGCGCTCGATACATTCAATGGGTATAAGGGACTGGACACTAATATTTAGTCGAGCTTTTTCAATTATCATCATATTTCGTATAAAAGGGCATAACAAAAGCAATCCTTTTCAGGAGAAATTCACATCATGATATTCTTTCGAAATGACATACAAACAATAAACAACTTAAACTCCTCTTAAAGCTATGAAACAATGGTGGATATTGGACTTACGACATAGATATACGTTAAATTGAAACAATTAAATATTGGATTAAATAAAACTTTTTGTTTTCAATTAGTTGTTTCAGTCAATAAAATGCGTATGTCTAACCTTTCAGAATAGGGATTTTTAAAGTAATGTGATGTCCTTTTAAGGCACTGCCGGGCACGGCCCAGTGCCTTAACACAATGTCACACGCGGCAGTCCACGCTCTCGTCGTGTAAATCTAAAAGTCCCTAATCTATTTTAGGACATCGTTACTCCCAGAAGATAACTGTAAATATACGCATTGGCTATCATCATCAAAAGTAGGCTTTGCAAAGTAGGCCTAATTGCTGTTGAACGAAAGGTAACACGGGTTATACCTTTTAAATGATTATAAATGTTCTCCCCTCACAGAGCCACCAGTAAGTTTAACCCTTGTAAACGAGAACGAAGGGACAGCAGTCAACTCCAGCTTGCTCAAGGTCAGAGCCGATGTCAATACGACGATAAGATGCCTTGCCAATACATCAGTGTATCTCAAGTGGTATCCCAATTGTACTGATCTTTCTTACCACGGATGCCGTGAGAGTGATCCACACAACGGTAGTCGTGCATTGTCATTCACCCCAAGAGCGAGTCAAAATGGAACCATTCTAACATGCCGAATAGAAAACAAAGATGAAGCATCAGGAAATGTTAATACCTCGATCACATTACAGGTTGAAGGTATATCTTATGATTCACTTTTATTGAGAATGTTATTGATACATGTACATTCTCTATCCCCCCAAAATAGTGATGTATAATTTATGTCAAGTATTTACCCTATGCATTTAAATACGATGTTGTATCACTTGGTTATCAATCTTCATCAAAAGAACATAGTATAAACATAACATAATTGCACAGTCACAGACATATAACAAGAATAATTCTTGTCATGGCTCATAACTGCCAAAGCAGGACATACAAAACAACACATATAAGACATAAATATGTTATAAGACATGATTTCCGAGATCTTTAACAGTAATTACTGTGTTCATGCCAAATAGTTTCGTTTCAGTTTAAGAAAAATAAATGATATATTATTAAATTTACTCAATTAATATATAGAAATGCTTAATCGTTTCGGAGGAATAGAGGGCTCATAATGATGCAATAAGATCTAACAGTGGCATGCATTCAGCCTACGGATGCACCACGATAGTCCTCGTTTATTAAAATCTTATTGGATTATCACAAATTACTACGGTCGTGCCATGAGGGTTCTAGGACACATACCCCCTGGACATCCACACCAAGATAACCACCCCAGTCAACTACCCCCTGGGACAACTACCCCCTAGGGCAACCACCGTCTAGGACGACTACCCCCGGGACAACTACCCCCCCCCCCCGGACACTACCCCCAGACAACTCCCCCCTCGGACAACTGCCACCTAGGACAACTACCCCCGGACAACCAACCCCTAGGCGAACTGCCCCCCTTAAAACTTTCTTTGCTTGATTAAATTTATGAATTGGTCATTTGGTAAGGATTATGATGATTATAACTTTGATAAATATATCAATACATTCAAAAATGTACATGACATAATCTTTTCCTGTATAAATTAATACATTTTTTTGTTTTGCTAAATAGCAACACTATTCAAATCAATTGCACGACTCTGAAAGTAGTATTAAGAAAACACGGGATGTTTTATATGGTGGTATCAGCTACCTATGAATGACAACAAATTATCTCTTTCTCTGTATTTAAATCAAGGGTAATATAAATATTAATTCACATTTCGTTCGTTTAAATATCTATTTATATAACTATAAAATATTTCAAGTTCAAGTTTTATTTATCTTTCTTTCATAACACACTTTACAAATAAGACATGAATATAACAAGTTAACAGAAAATGGCGTTACAATAGAAAGATGAGATGACCTTGGTTGAAAGCAAGGCTTGTGGATGTAAGGTCCCTCATGAGTAGCTTATGAGTATGTCCTAAAAGAACAAACTCGTCAGATAAGGATAATGCATACATTTAAATGCTGACAAACTAAACTAACTAAACAACTAAACAACTGAGAAAATATAATCATAAATAAGTGTAATGAAATCTACTGACTACTAAATAATGGCTTTAAACAAAACGGACTTAAGACTCTTCCTAAAAATATATTAAAGATCATATATAATTCAATTATCCTTCCAAATTTATATGAGAAAATCATTGGCTAGGTAACTCATGTGTTGCCTCTCTCGAGAGAGAATAGTCCAATTACAAACAATTGCATTCAGAATTATTAACCATGCTAAAGAATCACCTACATTTAGTTTATTCAACATTTTGCGTTTTGATGATTTATAATAATACCAAGTTGGAATTTTTATGTCATAAACATATCCTTCTTGACTCGCTCTGATCTTATCTTAATCTAAATAGCAATTTTTCCAAGCCATAGACAAACGAATGATATGGATTTGTACTTGTTCAACAAAAATTATAATGAATCAAGGACTCATCTCTTGGAATTCGATTCATTCGGAATTCACTTCATTCATCAATTCAAGAATCTCAATCTCTTAATGTTTTTATAAGTAGATTTTCTCAAGTTATTCTGGCAAATTATTAATCTAATTTGAACCTGTTATTTCATTTATCTTTACTATTATATGCGTGACACATATTTTTGGAGGTAATGTTGTATTTTATCATGTCCCTGTAATCTGGTATTTACATTTGACGGTTAATTATATATCTTCTTTAGGTCAAATGCTAATAAGCATAACATCCTTTCTTGCTGTTCCCTCCCAATCAAGTTATATATTATTTTACAAAGTATATACATGTTTTCTCTTTTTTCTGTAACGATTTATAATCATATGTACATATGTACGTTATTTGTTGATTAATTAGTATTACACAACAAAAAATGAAATTATTATCTTTTTGCAGTATGTGTTCAGGATCTTGCAATCGTCAAAAAAGACTCCTTTGAATCTACCATCGGCGGTCAGAGTGCATTGAGCTGTCAGACCAATACAGGTAACTTGAATCTTACATCGTCATTACTCTTCTTCAACATATCTTACCTGGATGGTAGAGTAAATGAAAATACGAGTGCTACTTGGGGAAATGCCGGAGCATTAGATTTCCATAGCTTCAAGCTTGATTCAAACGTCAGCTCCCTGTCCTGTTGTGTGTCAAAGACCTCTCTATGCCCAGGGAATTGCTCAGAAGAATACTTCAATGTGTCTCATGGTAAGTTATGAAAAACGAATGTTCTACATGTACTTCAACCACTTCTACCGATAACGTAAAATACTACATGAAAAGAAGTTTCAATTGTTACATGATAGAAACTTAATTTTGTTGGTATGTATTGTATATTATTGAAATCTCTTAATTGAAAACTTAATTTCAGAAATTGCAATGAATATGGCCAGAGCATAATTCGATTAAATGCTGACAAAGAAAAGAAACCCTCATATGTCTGTCTTTTTATATAGGTTTAACAGATCTAGCATCTACAGACCATCCTGAAATAACAACCTTGGCTGATATCGACAGATTTCCAGGTAAGGTGGATTCACAAATTAGTTATTACCTGTCGGGTAATTTGCAAAAATTCAATGAGAAAGGACGTTTTGTTCTTCATGGATGGTCCTTTAATGTTATTTTGATACTTTTGATATATGTTTTCTTTTGGGGTGCGAAATATCCTAGATTCTTATCCTGAATGATATGGGCTCCCCCAAATCATTGAAAGCTAGGTAACTTTCCGTTTCTTCCAGATTCAAATGGGCAATTATGATATATAACTTATTTGCTAGAAATGTAGTAATGCAGAAAACATTTTGATGAGGTAATTGGAAAATCTGTAAGCGGAAAAGTGCATTTTTTCTTCAATATATCAGGTTTCAATATACATGGATCGTTTTTAGTTTAGACGATTTCTCCCTGACCATTAATGTCGACACATATCATGTGGTCTGCAAATCACCTGGAAATGTTACATTTAAAATATTAATTGCATAATTATGTACGTATGCTTCAATGAATTGTGTTTGTATTTTGAGGCAGGCGCGTACGCAGGGGAGGGGGGGGGGGGGTTAGTGGTTGACCCCCCCCCCCCCCACCTTTCACTTTTTTATGTGTGTGTTTTTGAGGAAACCCCCCCCCCCCCCACTTCGTTTTTTTGTAATTAAAAAATATAAACAAAAATATTTAAAAATATTTAAAAATGTGGTAATGGATGTCTAAAAAAGGGTAACCTTACCCCCCCCCACCCCCAACGAAACGAAATACCCCCCCAAAATATATATATACTCTTACATTTTCCATTTACGAAACTCGGCGTAATAGTTTTTATTTCTTCTTCTTCTTCTTCTTCCAGATAAGTACAGACCGCCGTTGGCGTATTATCATACTTGTGCTTGTCGAGTGCCCAGATGAATAGTGCAAGTAAAAATCTGAAAAAAGAAAGAATGGATGTCTTTTACAACGATATCAACACGGAAAGCATTTAACAATAGACACAAGCATTCATGTACTCAATCTATTTGGGGTGATGCTCTTCTTAATAAAATAAATCTTTCTCTCTAGGAATGGTGTCACTTGCCTTGTACGCTGTAGGAGCCACAGTATTTCTCGTCATGATTGTCATTGTCTTCATATTCGTCTTTCAGAGATGGAGAAAAAAGTACAATGGTAACAGTTTTTTCAATATAAAATACAAACAAATTATTGTCAGAATTCCGTGACAGGTTGAAAATGTTAGCTAACCAAGACACCATCAACGGCATGATGTGGTTGTCGGAATATAAGAGATTCAAACTAAATGGCCCGAATTCACAAAGGAGGTTTGTCGACAAACCTCCTTTTGTTTTTTACAAACCAGGTTTGTAAAAAACGCGTCATATGACGTATATAAACCTTGGTTTCTCGACAAACCTCCTTTGTGAATTCGGGCCATAGCGTACATTGGTGTGTTCAATTTGAATGTGATTTTAAGTGTACAAGTCCGAGATTACAAGCATTTGCAATGCTGGGTGACTACACAAGGGAAACATGAATTATATATAATCAATGCAACCATGACAAATTGAGTGGATTTTTTACATTTTCTTATAAGCTAAACAAATGTTTACACACCGTTAGGTTGGGAGGGATGAATGTCCTTTATTTTAGATAAAGGTGGCTCAAAGTTGCCATATATGTTCACATTTAAATAAATAAGTGAGCTGTCAATAGAGGAGGAGCTGATTTAAGGGACTAAATGGGAATAGGAAGGGAATATGAGGAAACAGCATCTCATTAAAACAGATCAAGAATCTCAGAATACTTATCTAATTTTTGATAATATAAAATGATCTACTGCATTACAGTTAGATGTTCGTATTTTCATAACTTTTGTAAAATAATATGCATTTTTATATTTTGTAAAAATCTCTGTTAGTCTAGATAAGAAAAAGATTAATAATTCGCCACTTCTCTATAAGAGTCACCTGTCTATGTATGCCATGTATTTGATGTATTTGTGGGTGTATAATCCTTACAGGAAGAGTTCCTGGAGAACTCGACAACGTTCATGGCCCTGGTGCACACTTAACGGGGCATGACCGAGGAGCTCTTCCCCCTATCCCAACCATCACAACTGACCCATCTATTCACCAATCACCCGCTCCATCGCACGTGGCTAAAGCCAGTCGCCGTATGGCTCAGAGAAGCCAGGACAGGGTTCCTCTTCAGTCACTTGTGTCTCCTGTGGATGATACCATCGAGAGAGATCACACCAGGACCATGGGAGCCAGGTCCAACAATAGTGGTATAAGGGTCAAAACGGTAATGCATTGTTTTTCTGTTCATCAATACTTTTCTACGGAATTAAAGAAATAAACAATTTGTCGAAATTCTTTCCAACGCTTACCTGTTCATTTCCCCCTACCCTCCTCGGCCAAACATTTCTTACGGATATTTCCTTTAAACAAACCCATAGTAAATAACATTATATTTCATTTACTTGGAATAACAGATACATGTACCTCAAGCAAAACAACTTGTTTTGTTATTAATTTCATATCAAAGGGATTAACAAGATTTGTTTCCCCATCGACAACACAAATATCATTCTTGTTATCGCTGTGATACCATACTTAAGATGAGGGAGACGCGTTGTCAGGAAGGATAAGAACTGACTTCTTTCTTTTATCGAGATGGATGGCTAAACTTAGAGTTTACTACTTGTACACTAGTTATCAATTATTCTGAAAAAGAACAGAACTGTGATGTTCTTATTACCTTTCATGCCTAGTGCACTCTTTTTAACAATTGTATATGGACAAACACGCATTAAGAACGGTATCGAACTCTAATTGGAAACTTGTTATCTTGACCTATGCTTTCCCTTTAAATAGGAGCTGGTTTCAGATGCGGAAGGCCGGGATATGTGTTCCGGCTACATGGAGATGCGGCCTGTAGCACCAGTACAGCAATACATGGCGCTAATCGATGATGGAGCCACAATCGATGACAAACTCGGGTCTTACGTCAGCCCTACACTCACACGGAAGCACAACCCGACAACCGCCGAAAAGACTTTTCTCGGTGACCCTACGTATGTGAATACAGAGGAAATTTCATATAACAATACAATAATGAAAACGAATGATGAATCATTTTATAATAAAGATAAATAAAGACTTTAAACAGTCCCATTCGCTTAAGTAATTTACCTGAGACAATGCAAACGTTAAACATATCTGTTAATGTAAACCTCCTCAATTATAAATTAGCAAGCAAATAAATATATAATAAAGAAGACAGAAAGACAGAAATGAAACGAAAAAATGCAATTAAATATATAGAAACTAATAAGCAAATAAATGAGGAAATAGCATATCAATATTTGTTAATGAGTACATAGCAGATATCACGGGTGGTTGATATAGACAACAATAAGTGTACTTAAGCTCGGGTTATATGGATATTGTCTGTTAAGTAGTACTTGAGATAAAAAGAAGAGACGAAATATTTGAGTGTATTTGAAGGGGGACAGTTTCAGTCTCTATACGCCGGGGGGGGGGGGGGGGGGGAGGTTGGATTTTGATATGCTAGTTATATTTTACTCGCACAAAATTTGTTTCGGCAGAGAATGGTAGATATCATGTTTTTTGTAAGGATTTGATGAAGATACCTATTACTGACTCCAGTACACAATATATGCATTTGTTTTCTTCATTCAATTAACAGCAAGGCCTTTTTTTGCTCATATAGCGTTTAATATGTGAACACATGTTATATAGAAATATTATGATAATATCTGTACGATAGATTTGTTGTGACTTTGGTTGAAACAAAAATAACCTGATCAATGTGTGAGAGGTAGATTTGCTTTTCAGAATTTGCACTTTAATGAGGTATAAGGATATTCTTACCTATATGGCACCGGGATAGTATTTCTTAAAATGCCCACCTAAAATATTTGGTTGTTAAGGGACTTATTTCTTAAATTTTGCATTATAATATAGCGTCTGTATATTACCGTTTTAAGAAGAATTTCTCTTTTAATTGTTTATGATGAATTAAAGAAACATACCAACCCCTCCACCCCTCAAACCAAAATAGGCCTACATATAGATACATGTAGTACGTAATGGAACAATCGTCCCATTATGTTGAACGCCGCATATCTGGAAGGGAATATCAGAGATATAATGTTCCTTTCTTTAATCGTGAGATCACTTCAAAATACACTTTTACATTTTTTAAGTAGAGGACAATTAGGAAAACACAAAACTATATCCAAGTGTTTTCTCACAAAACTCGCACGCTCTTTGATTTCGCATTTACATTTGTATATTGATGTTCTTAGATTTGTGTCCTTGTGGTTTACTTCGATTGCTTCTTGTTTCTAATCAGTTGGGATCCAGGTTCTAGTCTCGAAAGTTGTTTAAAGAGTAAGAGAAATAGAAAGCCTCGGATTTTTGCACTTAAGTTTTCATTTGTGGTATTAAGAAAATCCCAATCTACTGAATAAGCATTCTTGAAAGTATTTGATAAAGTGTCAATCGTATACATGGATTTGAGCGATGCACCTTCCATTTTTGACGTTGAATAATACGTACATTGAACTATTATGGAATGAGTTGTGTTGTAATACAGTCGATTAAAAGATATTTGACGAATAGAAAGCAATACCTGTATTATGATTTAACTGAATCGAAATGATTGTCAATATAATATGGAGAACCACACGGTTCAATACTTGACATGTTGTTATATGATATTGATCGCTAGTGACACCAATGTATTTTATTTCAACTCAGATCTTCAAACCCTTAACAACATTACAATACCTAAATTCTCAAAATGAACATATAGCTCCGTTTACTCTCATTTAAGAACGCCCCCTATCGGCAGAGTCCAGTGGCCTAACATGTACGTTAGCCTATGGACTGTTACCACCAAAAAAAAATCGTTAAAAATTCATTTTTTGTTTAAACGAAAAGCACATCCACCCCGACGTACGTTATCACTAGCTCTTTCATTGGAACCCTTATGTCCAATTGACTTTTTAAAAAAATTCATCAAAATAGGTCGCAAACTCGCCATTGCCAATATAACACATGTACAACAAGTCGAACTTTGGACTCAATTTACCACGCGATTGTAAGGTTATAAGTCAAGCACACGAAGAATAAGAAGCATGAATTATCATAGATCAGTTCTGATTTGTTCATTATGTCCATTTTATCAAACCCCCACAATATTTTTTCCATTTAGTATAGGCAAGCATTTTGTCGAGGTAAGCAAAAACATGAATATTCATGAACACCATGGACTATTCGATTATTAACAGAGGGGTGCAATTGTGCACCACATCAAACTCCTCTACTTTCAGTCAAGTATTTCATTGTATTATGTAGTTTGGTAGGTTTATTTTACTAACTGTTTAATTATCAGATATCAGTGATAGTTTAAAGATATGGAAAAGATCTTGTATTTTATATTTAGCAAAGTAATCTCACATACAAAAAATCTATCAAGTGTCGTCTGATCCGCCGATTGTCGTCTGCTATATACGCGAACTAGCTACCTTTGCGCTGGCGAAAATGAGACAACCGGAGCAATATGATACCAAAATTATTCAAATTAAAAAAATCTCTCAATCTTAGGAAAGCAAATGTTTATACTGTATGTACATTTATGCTCATTCAGATGATATTATCCATGACCTGGCATCCCTAACTTTAATAAACCTGGTAACAGGTTTAGTAACAGGTTTAGTAACAGGTTTAGACCTGTTACTATTGTTGTAGTTACCGACCCCCCCCCCCCCCTTTCTATTTTTCTTAATAGCGGGTCACTCTCTAATTTTATAGTTAAATGTCTAGTTAATCTGAAGGCTGCAAGCATATTTAATTCGTTTTAACTACACAGGAAACATGTAACTTATTATGATTTAGTTTTCTTTTCTTTTCTGAATATTGTCATGTACTCAATCGGGAGAAAAAGTTGTATGGAACTGAAAGCTATAAAGTGTCACATCAATAGACGTGAATATATACATTTTCTAAAAAATGATGAAAAATATGAAATAAATAAATAAATCTATTTCTAAATTACTAAATTTCTCAAATATATGGTCGAGAAACTTATCAAACATTTAAAATAGAGGGATGTTGTGTAAAAATGTACAGAAAAGATGTTTTGATCTAGTGGTCACATTAAGTGAAAGGAAACAAGCTGACAGAAAGAGAGAGAGAGAGAGAGAAAAAAAAGAGAGGAGACAGAGAGAGAGAGAGAGAATAGAGAGAGAGAGAGAAAGAGAGAGGGCGATAAGGGTGAGGGGGTTGGGGAGAAAGAGATTGATGGGGAAAAGTGGGATGGAGTGATGAAGGGAGAGAGGGAGAGAAAAAGGAGAGAGAAAGAGATTTCAATATTTATGTGTACACATTTCCTGTTTGTTGAGTGTGTGGGCGGATGGGCGTGTTTATGTGTGTTATGTGTGTGCGGGGGAGGAGGACAAGGGGTATTTCTTCATCTCGTATGTTGACACTTCAATAGAATGGATAGTGAAAGTGATATGTCATACATAATCAGTATATTAGAAATAAACTCGTCTTTCCAGGGAGGAGGTCATATACCCAAACTCATCAAAAGAGGGAGCACTCCCAATAACCTAGGCAGTGCCAACCAGATAGATATATAGTTCTCAACGGGGGGGGGGGGGGGGGGAGATATATATGTGGGCTTGTATTTGACGATTCTTTCACGTACAAGTAGTGAGGGCTACTTTTTTTTTTTTATCAAAGTCTCCTATGGTGACCTTAAAACATAAACAAAACAATATATATTTAAACAAAAGGCATGGGACTGTATTTCCGATATGCCTACGCCTAAATTCAGTTAAAATCATGGCATCATTTATTCTTGCAATATCACAATGAAAACAAGATGCCTAAAAAGTTCATACTTTAAGTGGTTTTCAACATATCGCAGCAATGAGCCTATAACCTGTCTTTTAGAAAATTGACCTCTATGACCTTTGACCTTTAACTAGTTACCTCATAAATCTATCAGTTTTCATTGGTGATACCCTCCTAATTCACCAGGTTTGAAGCCCGATCATACTTCTAGTGATTCTTGAGTTATTGTGATAACGAGGTATTTTTATACAATGAACTCCATGACCTTTTGCCTACCTACTTCAAAATCTTAAAATACAATATTCCTATGAAGACATAATATATATCATCACGAAGTTTCAAGTGCACACCTCAAGTAGTACTAGATTGATGGAAATAAACATTAACAACATTTAAATTCCAATAGTGCCTGAGCAGTGATGTCGATGTAAACAAGCCGAATAATTTGCTTCAACTTAGAGGGGGACATTCCATTTATGAGAAATCATACTTTGATCAACTCTGAGTTTATGAACATGATAGAATAAAATGTCGTAGGTTTTTGTGTTATTTATTTTAATGATAACTTTTGTCTGGAAATAAAGATCTAAACACTTAGGTCAATCCTTTAAAGAAGAAAATATTTCAAAAAATACTCATGTGGCTGTAATTAAATGCCTAAAAAACTTGAGCTTCCAGGGGATCTGCCCACTGGTCCCCCCGCAAAAGGGCCCTAATGCAGCCCCTTGGATGCTCATCTGATCGTAATGAAATGCCTAAAATACTGGGGGCAAGGCCCTCTTTACCCCACTCAAATTAGTGCCCTTCATGCCAGTGTCACAAATAAGTTATCAAAATATGCTCATCCGACCGTAATTAAATGCCTAAAACCCCTGAGCCTCATGAGGCTACACCCCTTCAAACCAGACAGGGCTTTGCCCCCGGACCCAACGTCAATTTAGGCTCTTCTTGCTTTGCTCACTTTGCTCTGCCTGATCATAAATACTTTAGCCCCATCCCCCTTTTTGTAACAGTGGGATGATGCGGATTTTTGTTCAACCCCTTTACCTTTTTGGTCATAACGCCACTGCTCCCTCTCCACTTTGAAAAGTGCCCTTTTGCTTTGTAATAAATGTCCCATCTCTTGTGTAAAGTGCCCACTTTTCCTTTCTCCATAACTCGTGCCCCTGATATAAAGCGACTTGATTAAAGCCCCTTTCCCTTAATTTCCACTAAAGCTTACTCACTGCGCTCGCTCCAATTTATAGTTGAAACAATTATCTTTCACGGTTGTGCCTTATACTTATCAGGATTTGATGCTGCTTGTAAGTATCGGCTTGCATTGTGATGTAGATATACAGTAGGATTGCGGGCCGGGTCACCATGTGAGAGAGAGAGAGGATTGAGGAGTCCTGGAAAGGACTCTTGGTAATCTTTCTTGAGGGTGTGTAGTCCTGAAAAGGACTGTTGAGGGTAGTCTTGAAAAAGACTGTTGGTTATCTTTCTTAGCTTATAGCTCTAAGGAAAACTATAGCTCTCTGAAAGGATGAGTGGCGGGAGTGGCTCAAAGTTTCGAACAGGTTGACTATCCGTCGTCAGGAGTGGAGAATAGCTGGCGTGCGAGAGCTTAAGTCACCGGGGTACGGACGTCGGGGACGTGGAGTGCTGATTGAAGACTTGAGTTGTAGTCCGGTTGGGGGTGATGCTTGAGTCACGGCAACGCTTGAGGAAGGTTAGGTGATTCTTGTGTTTGGCTTCTTTAACGTAGTTACACTGCAGTTGTCGGGATGATACTTGGGTCGGCTCCTGCCCCGTAGAGCTGGGTTAGATGCTGCTTGTAAGTATCGGCTTGCATGGTGATGTAGATAAAAGGTAGGCTTGCGGGTGCACCATGTGAGAGATAGGGAGGATTTAAGAGTCCTGAAAACGACTCTCGGTTATATTTCCTCTCTCTCACATAAGTGCACCCGCGAGCCTACTGTTTATCAGGATTTTTTGTTTTAATCTTCTTTATAATTATGATGAAATTGTTTCACTGCGGCCTCACAGAACTCAAAATGTTTGCTTGCTCTCTCGATCGCTTAATATTCAGACCATCACACCCAAATACAAAGTATGATGCTTAAGAAGTATCTTGGACTATATGTAAATAGATAAACAAATATTGATATCATCCCTGATAATGTAATCACATTTTAACAATGAAAGGATTTCTGATGTCTACAATTGGTAAATGTCTGCTTTGTGGTCTCTATTTGTAGATGCCCCCTTTTTTTTCTCTAAAAAGTGCCCTTTTTGATGCCCCCACTTTGGAAGACGCTCCGCCGCCCATGTTATACAGATGTCAATGGGTACCTGACAGTGGCGTACCTGGGGTACTCCGTCAGGGGGGGGGGGGGGGGGGGGCTAGCGACCAAAACAATTGCCACTTAAACTTGGTTCAATTGTCCCATGCCGGGTGTGGGAACAATATTGTGTTTAGGGTGATATTATACCCATTTTAGCTAGCGAGCGAAAATACATCTTTCCTCAATGAATTGCTATTTAAAATTTGTTTCATTGTTGCAGGTCGGGGGCGGCCACAATCGTATTTAAAGCAATGTCAATCCCATTTTGGCGGGCAGGCAAAAAATCCCACATTTCTCTGTTTAATGATAGTGTAGCAGGTCAGTGGTGGGCACTAGCGAGCGTTGCGACCGAGCGAAAAAATCAAGAAGATTTTGTCGAAAACATTAATGCAATTTTTGTCACGATGGTATTTGTAAAAAATTAACCGATGAACTGTTTTACTCCAGCAAATTAAATAAAGCGCAGGGTGACAATTATGGAATATAGTATACTTGCCTTAACACTATTATCATTATCAAAATGCAGGACTTAAATTTCAAATTTTACGTCGGTATTGTTTCATTGTAAATAAACTTGTGTCACAACACAGTGTTGTTTTTTATATTTTGGTACGACTAAGGATTGCTTTTACAAAGTTTGTTTCAAAGGAGCATATATGTTTAGAAATAATGATAGATATTTAGATACAAGTATACGAATATGTGCATTGATATCGAAATGTTTCGGTAATTTGTTTATAATCTTGAATTTCTCCTATTCAAGACCATGTCAATATCTCGGTGAGAGATAGAGAGATAGAGAGTAGAGAGAATGCTTAAAATGCACAAGCTGTTTTCAGTTTGTGTTATATATCATGCAACATTTCAATTTCGAATGAGAGTGGAAGAAAATTAAGTATTAAGGTTTGTATAGCAAATAAATGAGAATATAAATATGATGTGCATGGTATGATAATTACGTCACACGGATAATTGTTTTACTCTAGGAAGTGAAAATTAAGCGAAAATTGATAGTTATGCAATATAGTATACTTGCCTTAACTTTATTATCATTATCAAAATGCAGGACTTAAATTTCAAATTTTGCGTCGGTATTGTTTCATTGTGTCACAAAACAGTGTTGTTTTTTTATATTTTGGTATGACTATGGATTGCTTAGCACATACATTTATCGTTATTAATAAAGGCAACAGCTAAAACTGCATGTAATATTTGCTCGTGTTGATATGTCATCAGCTCTGCTGTCCCTTTATCAAAGTTGTTTACCGAGAAACAAGGTGAGAGAAGAGAAAGGAAGAGAGAGAAAGATAGAACGAAAAAGAAAGATAGAAAGAGAAAGAGAGATAGATGGAGAGAGAGAGAAAGAGAGAGAGAGAGGGGGAGGGGAGAGAGGGAGAGGAAGATAGAAAGTGTATGAGAGAGAGAGAGAGAGAGAGAGAGGGGGAGAGAGAGAAATTATTTTTTCTTGGGTGAGAGGATTGAGGGAGAGCAATAGTAAACGATATACTTATAAATCAGGCTAGAGAAAGAGACAAACAGGCAAATAGCTGATATAAAGTGAAGTTCATGGCGAAGAGTTAAAAACATTTCTCTATTGGCTATTTATAGAGCAATAGAAAACTTTACAGATCAACATATTTTCGTTCTCAGTATAAATTGGTGGTTAGTTAATATTACTAACAAATTAATGTACTTTAATGTTTGAACTGAAAAAGTAAACAAATTGACACAACTTCATTTTGTAGTTTCTATGGGTCGCTCTCTTGAATATCGCGAAGAAATTATTAACAAAAATAAACGGCAATATTTGCGAAAAATATACACAACAATGAACATACACACAAATTCAAAAATGGTCGGTTGTGTGAAGGGATATATATTTATATATATATATATATATATATATACGTATATATATATATATATATACCTTACAGCGTGATTAGAAGAACATATTTAGTTTAACAAATTAATCTATAAGTAGACATGGTCATTAGCAAGACATTTTCATATCATGTTAACGATTAAATATTTTAATTGATGCCATCTACGTACGTTTGCTGGCAGAGGAAACTAATAGGCCTCCCAAGAAACAATAGACCTCCCATGAAACAATAAGTTTATTCATTAGTTTAATTAGTTATATTATTTTGAATTTAAGGTTAGGGAAATATACCAGTTTTTATAATATCCTGTTCATGTACCATTTAGGGTTATATGTAAATGTCTTGTTAATACAACATGTAATGTTATACAGGGTGAGTCAGAAAAAAATTCCCATTTTGAAAAGTTTTATTGTTTGAAGTATGAATATTTAATTAAGGGGTTTCATGATATGTCTTGATAGAGTTATCCTCCCAGTACATTTTGGTACCATTTTCATTTGAATCCCTTCATGAATGACTGAACACACGCAAAAAATCGCACACACACGCACACAAACACACGCACTTGCACACACACGCACACGCACACAGGCACACACTCACACACAAATACCGCAAACGTCGGTGAATAAAAAAAAAAATTTGTTGTTGTATTTGTTGAGGTATTTCATTGTGGTACAACAATGAATCTGTTTCCCCAAAGTTCTCCATCTTCCTTACTCAATCCTCGACATGGCCGCCATTCCCCCCTGATGCACAGTTGTGCACGGTAAAGCATTCCTTGAAAAGCTCGCCGGATCATGTTCCCATCTTGGCGTACCACGTCTGTCTAGTCGATTCTCCTCGGAAGCTCCTCGATGTTCACATGTGGGCTGCTGAAGATCCTTGACTTCAAGTGCCCCCACAAGAAGAAGTCGAGAGGATTTATGTGCACTTCATGATGATGATGATGATGATTAAGATTAAGATGATGACAATGATGATGATATGATGGTGGTAGTGAATGTGTACTAAAGGAAAAAGATTGTCATGGAAATGCCACTTAAACATTCAGGGATCTTTATAAAAATCAATGCTTAATCAGAAAAGGGGAAATTATGAGACAATTGTAACCGTGTGTGTTGTCTTTGTTTGTGTGTTTGGGTATTTGTGCGTGTGTGTGTAAATGCCTAAATAAAGACGAATAATGAGGATTAATAGCAGAATGTCATCTTGGGTTCTCCCGAAATATGACATCTTTTGAAAACGGGATGAATCTTAAATAACCCACTTTGTTTATGTCTTTACTGCTTTTGAATCTAGTTGGCCTGACGTATTCCTACGAGGAGAGGATGGTTTTCGTTGGAGCAGATTTGGAGGTGATATGCGATGGACCCCCAACTTCTGTGATCTTGGTTTATATTAAGTGGCGCATGATTAGCGATGTTAATAACACTCTTATCTTTGCATGTCCCTCAAAAACCTATAGAAACTGTAATGGAATAAATGACCATATTCTGGATGTCCAAAACGTTTCTCTGGATTATGCGAGAGAATATCTATGTGAAATACACACATTTATATAACTAAACATATGCATTTTTAACGTGACAGTTAAAGGTTCGTATGCTATGCATTTTCTTTCCTTCAAATGTAGAGATCTTCTTTCTGTTTTACGATGTACCTGGTTAACCCTTTATTTGTAATGCATTCTGATTGGCATAAACATAGAATGCAGTTAGTTCATGTAATAGGATTAACACGAAAACAAACTTAATTCACCCACAAGTGATCTGTTTCCGATCCTAATAATAAAGGTATGTTACATAACAGTTTTCATAGCACCTATCCATGATATTTGTTAAATCTAGGTCGTTATATAGACCTACTATAAAGGGAAACTCCCCTTTATTAATTCAATGGGTTTTTTAAAAGCAGAAAAACTAGAAGCACATATCAGTGAGATGTTTAGCAAACTTTCATTTAAAAAGAATTAGACAACTTTTGAAATTGAAATTAATGAAACAAAATTGACATCTCTGTATTCTCTTTTGAAAACCTGTTCAGTTTCCCCATACTGATACTTAATTTAGTAAATCAATTCCAATTCTTTTTCAAAGTTCGTAACGGAGGATTATAGTTGTTTCATACAAAGGTTGGATAAAAACATATTTTTTATGAAAAATTATTATTTAGTTCTTTCATTTCGAGGCAAATATTGTTACGTACTATGATATAAGTTTCTCCTTTCCTCTTTTCAGACCGCCTTTTTAAAGTTGGGCGTAAACATGACAAGACAATGCTTTTCCTGATGGTTACGCATTGTGTGAACTATTCGTAAATACGTGACCCTACGGACTGCGTGCTACTAATGGGCACGCATTGGCACGCTATAGAGCGGGGCGGTGCGGGACAAAAATGCGGGCAAGTGTCGTGTACGTTAAAAGATTTATTCCGGCATAACTCACAAATTCATACTTATAATAATAATAATGATAATAATAATATTGGATTTTTATATAGCGCACATATCGACCTTGCGAAGGTCCTCAAGGCGCTCCAACATTATCCGGCTATGCTAGGCTGCCGATTTCGACGTTCACAGCATTTTAAGGAATTCCTTCCTACCGGTACCAATTTATCACCTGGGTGGAGAGTGGCAAATATGGATCAATGTCTTGCCAAAGGACATTAGTGCCGCGGCGGGACTCGATCCGCGGACCGTGTGATCGACAGTCCGGCGACGTACCCACTCATCCACGACACCTCTACACGTCGAAGGTCTTATTCATCAGCATTTCGCAAGAGCAAATATCACTCTAACCTCTTTCCATATCTCTTGCATTAACCCTAATAAGGCCGGGGGGGCCATTATGGCCCCCCCCCCCCTCCACGATTTTTCTGATTGTTCGAGAACGCAAATGGATGGCGCCTCACCGCTCGCTGACTTTTTTCTTTAGAGTCTTGCGCATCTTTAAAAAAAAAAAAAAAAAAAATCGGACCTATAGTTACAAGGTCACGTGACCTTTTGTCTTTGCATGTCAGCCCGAAAATCGCTCATTTTTGTGATTTGTGTACAAAACATATGGAAATGTAATTTTTCCTAAAAATAGATCAAACATTGGTTATTGGGTCTTGTTTAAAGTTTAGGTGGTTGTTTTGGGAGTCAAAATAGTTGAATTGTAGGAAGAAATGAAAAAAAAAAAACAATAACATAAATAAGTTAAAAAAACAATGAAATACATAAGAAAATATCAAAACAAGAGATAACATAAGGAATAAGCTGGCTCTTCCAATTTTTTTGTCGTATTATTGTTCCAAATGGTCTAATGAATATATGTAGTGAAAAAGAATGCTTAAATATGAATAATATAGGATTTATGGGTAAAAATGTGATTTTATGACGTTATTTGCATAAATTACCATAAATATGCAAATGAGGGATTTTTTTCAAAAAATTGAAAGTATCATATTGTTCTATACACTTCACTTGACATGTGTGCAAATTTTCGCGGAGATCGGCCGTTTCACGGCCGAGATCTTAGGGGGGGGCCATAATGCCCCCCCCCCCCGGCCGTAGTAAGACTTTAAATAGCCCGGCCTTATTAGGGTTAAAGAATGGAACAGGTTGCCTGGCGATATAAACAGATAACAAGATAGTGTCTTATACTGGACTAAAGTTAAAACAAACATAAGAATACGGCTACTTATGTTTGTAGGTAATTAGTACCTTATAAAGTGTATACTAGTTGACGAGAAAACAGCACCGCTATCTGTTGTGGGTCAACAAATTTGCTCAAACTCTTTTGAGACACTAAAGGTACTTGTGAACAAAAAAGATCCAGATTGACTTATGGAAAACTGTAATGTTTTATTACAAACTGATAATAGGAAAATGAATATTATCTACACACATTAATAATTTTACAATCAATGCCTTCGTAATTATTAACTGCCATTTATGGACAAGAAATGGACCAAAATGGACTATCAAAGGGATTGCAGGTTAAAATATCTCCATGATGCATGCCATTTTACTCGGCATTCGGTTTGTAAAGATGCCTCTTTCAACCTTGGCAGTAAATGTGTATCTGGCAGGATTCCTTGAAATACACTAAGTCCTGACAAAAGCTGGTAGGGCAAAAAAATTAACAACAGATTAAACATTTCAAAAAAGCACTTTTAAACCCGTGCCATATATATCCAGCTTTAGTGACAAAGCGACGATGCTCTCATGTCAGGTATCTACAAAACTGAAGTATGCAGTGTTCAAATATTCAACAGCGCCAGCATGCTTAAGTTCGCTATCATTTTAATTTTACCAGTTATTAATGGATACTCTTATAAGCCTTGTTTTATCTGTCTAGCGCATTGGCGTCGTAAACGATTGTACAGGACACTCTGATCGCTATGGACATATGTTTGTATGTGAAATGGCTAATCTGTTTCGTTCATTTAATATGTAAGTTATTCTTTCAACTTATAACTTCATTGATGATATTAATTTAAGAGAAATCATTCATGCCTTGAAACGTAAATCTATTATCTTATCGTATTATGTGCAGATATGTAATCGATATATTGTACTTTTCTTCTTTAAATCGTATCTTTGTGTTTGATGAGGAACTGTTAATAACTTTCCATTCTACTGTTAGGAAAGTGCATTCTTTTGAGCAGATTCTTACATTTTGAATTGAAATGATTGTTTAAAGGTATATAATTTAACCTGCGGTAGCATTAACTTAGACATATTAATCCTGATAAATCTAGATTAGGTCAAATTATAGAAATCAATACTTAAAAGATATTACGTCCCTTTTGCAGCCAACATCAAATTCTGTAGAAATTTTCAGGAATTATAATTATGTCATGTATGTCCTATCTGTGAAATTTAAACGTTAGCAGTGTCCTAATATTCAAATTATGCAAAGAACCCCGTTTACTTGCTAGCCTTTACTGTCAGAGACTGTTGAGTGACTGACTGTTTTTTTATTTTACATAACATGAACTGCAAAGGGTACATGAGCATTTGTCTACATCAATAACCCACTTCTTGTAATGGTTTTCGATGTTAATAAACATGACGGAAAACTCTGGAGACTGATAGCATTAAGAGGGGGAGGATGAGGGGGGGGGGCTGAAATTACTGCCATGGCCATTTTAGAGAAAGAAAGAGAGTTGGAGAGGGTAGAGAGGGGGAGTGGGTAACTTTCAGGCTATACAATGTATAGCGACCTGGGGCCTGGATTTTTGGGGGGAATTCTTTTTCTGTAGAAAGGTAAGAAGAATGTATAACTTTTCAGTCCTTTCGATCCTGTAACCCTCTGCACGTTTAAATTGAAATTTCCGCCAACGATTGACACTACTATGACGAAATTTGAATAATGAGGTTGGATTGCAAGAAATTATTTCGAGTCTTTCTAATGTATAACATCTTCATACATAAATGACCAACCAATTTTGTTTATGTGTTTGCTCTTGAATAAAGTTTGTCTGGAAAATTCCTACGAGGAGAGGAAGGTTTTCGTTGGAGCAGATTTGGAGATGACATGCAATGGACCCCCAACTTCAGAAACCGTTTTCATAGAGTGGCGCAGGATTATCGATGGTAATGTCTCAGTTATCTATGCCTGTCCTCCGGATACCTATGGCAAATGTACAGGCTGTATTGTGAATGACAAAAACAACTATACCAGTACGTTTATTATGGAGCATGTTTCCCTAGATGATGCAAGAGAATATGAATGCACAATAACCGCATTTGAAGATGAAAAACTGTGCATATTTAACGTGACAATTAAAGGTGCGTATCCTCTTTTTTGTTTTGCTTTACAATGTGTTTTGTTTAATAAAAATTGGCATTAAACGGCATCAACATGAAAATTAACATATATGTAATGTAACGTATTGCTGCCAAAGTTATTGGGACGGAGGGGGGGGGGGGGGGTTAACACTGTATCACCGCCTTCTGATGAGAACTCTCTTATGATTAAGTATGGGACATTCTTATTTAACGTACGCTAGGTGAATGTGTCTACAAAAAATACATAATTATATATTGTCCATAAGTTTATGCGCGACCACGTGGGTGGCGTACTGAACGTATACATACAGTGAAGGGCCAAGAACAGAAGTGTTTCCCTTTTCATATTTTGATCAAGACTTCTGTCAACATGGCCGGGCCCGGTCGATGCTTGACGTGCTCGTCCGGTTTTTTAGTCCACGTGTGTCGTGTGGTCACGCATACATCCTAGTAAAAAAGAAACGTAGTACAGGCTAGGGTACCTATAAGATTCATACTGTTTTTTCAGACTCACAACGGCATTTTGTTCTTCTTTTGGTGGTGGTCAGATGAGCCCTCCAAGGTTCTGTCAACTATTTTTCATGTTTGTCTGAAGATTTATGTTGTGTGTTGTATGTTGTTTTATGTTCACCACTTTTAATATTGTTTTGTCCCATGTGACCTGTTTGTCGGTGTGTATGTTACTTCGTTTTCGTGTTTCTTACCATTTTTCATTACCTGCATTTAGTCTTTTATTTTCCTCATTTTAATTCAATCCTTATCTTTTCTTTCATCTTCTTTCCTATTCTACTTTTTTTCTAACTGGAGACCCCCTTTTAACAACCCTTGCCAGAATGGCGGCGTATACGTTTGATAACACAATATGATGGCGTACCAAAAATACTTTCAATTTTACTCTTTGGGCGATGACGAGTTTTGCGATGCCGTTACCACTAATCGAAAACTAAATGGATTTTTATCCTTTACACTTCTTTTGACGATTCGGTTTTACAGGCAATGAATGCACGGTATGCTAATTACGATCATGATTTCGATCCAAATGTTGATACTTACCGAACTTCGCTGTAATATACAAACAGATAAATCGCATCAACATTTTAAATCGAAATAGCGATGATTTTCACTTTTAGTCTTACACTGCAATATTTGCAGTGCAACAAAACATTTCGATGATTTACGAACCTTATCATTTACTACAAAATAACATCTGTCTGCGATTGGTGACTGAAACGGGGTTTGTTGACGATATGACTCATTTTGTATGCTCAACACCAGGTTGAGATATTATTACAACATCATAGATTAAATGGGGAAATGAGGTAGTGTCGCTAGGTATATGTGTCAACAATATGAATACAAGTTAAATTACATTGAGACATTATTTGTTGGAGTCATTATGCCAAACAAATCCTAATATATCATTTATAGACCTCCAAATTCGAGCCAGGAAAATTATTGTGCTTTCCAAGAAATACTATTGCATCTATCAATGTTAAATAAAATGTGTTTTCTATTAGGAGATTATTAAATAAATTCACTGAACAACGCCACTGGAACATTTGTTCAAAATGTTGTTGACACCCTCAGGCTCGTAGCTATTCTTGAGCTTTGGTTTGGGCATCGGTTGTCGAGAGAACATGGCCATAGTTCATTATGGATTTGTTTATACTGCAGGAGATTCGTTTTTTTGATCCAGTAAAGTAAAAACAACCTACAAAAACTTGCTAGAAATAATCTTCAATAACAAAAATCACAACTCTCATTTGCATATAAGGGCCTGTGATAAACACATGGTGTCGGGCCTACTTACTTTGATTTCATTAACTTTCCTTGCTCATTACTCAGCCCATATACATTTTGTAACAAAATCTTTTGGCACTTGTCACTTCATTCAGTGTCAGTTTTGGGGAATTCTGTGAAAAAAAAAATTCTAACATTACCAGACTTAAAGGTAAAGACCAGTATTGGAAACGCCCCAATTTCAAAAAATGAAATGGAAGCTCTCATTACCAATCATGTGAAAGAATATGTTTTGACTAATACATGATGATAAAAAAATTGCCGGGAAACCGCCTACTAATTCATATATTTGGTAAATTTGTTTCTCTCATGGTCTGTGAGAGATATAAGGTAGTCCCATATACATCTTTCTGTGTATAGTGCTTGTAACTTTACGAAGAATGGGCCAAATTTCTTATCATTTTGACGATTCCAGAACCTTGCAGATGCTAGATGCTAGATGATCAACCTTTTCTGATCGATTCCACAACGTTTCTTTCAAAATGCAATCGCATGACCATAACTGGTCTTTACCTTTGAAGCTTATCTTTTACAAATGCTGATTCTTTTCCCTCTAAATCAGGTTTAATGTTGTCTTAAAATCTCAAATCATTTTTTTCTTTTGTAGTCACTTTCTAACCTGAATTTTGTTCGCTTACACATGCCAATGTCGACAATTCAAATTGGTTTCTGAACAAAATATTGGTAGGTTTAAAGTAATACTCGGAACTACTGACTGGTCAGCGATATATAACATTGATAATATTATTCAATCTTAGGAAGGTTTCATGGATTTTTTAAAACGTGCTTATGATACGGAACGTTGATTATTATATAATTGATGCATGCTATGAACTGTTATAAACACTAAAAAAGAAAGTAAAGCGACCAGGCTTGCTTTTATTTACATGTAGTTTTTATGTTTTTACATGTTTTTACTAGGTCATGTCGGTCAACTTTATTCTTGAATATATGAAATATCTAAACTAATTTATGTTTGTACAGGTCAATTAAACACACAATTGAGCTGATGAAATGAAATTGCATTCGATACAATATATGAATCTAATCTTCCAAAATATTTATTTTAGTACAATGTTACTCCTAATGCAAACATTACGAGGCAAACATCCTCAAAAGAAAAAGAAGATTCGCAAGGAAGGGCAATGAGTTTTTAAATCTAGGTAAAATGGGTTACACCTTTTAAATCATTATTATTTTTTCTTCGCCGTCACAGAGCCACCAGTGAGTTTAACCCTTATAAACGAAAACAAAGGGACATCAGTCAATTTCGGCTTTCTCAAGGTCAGAGCTGATGTCAATACGACGATCAGATGCCGTGCCAATACATCAGTGTATCTCCAGTGGTATCCCAATTGTTCTGATCTTTCTTCCCACGCGTGCCATGAGAGTAATTCTCACAACGGTAGTCGTGCATTGTCATTTAACCCAAGCCCGAGTCAAAATGGAACCATTCTAACATGCCGAATAGAGAACAAAGATGAACCATCGGGAAATGTTAATACCTCCATTACATTACAAGTAGAAGGTATGTATTATGATTCACTTTCTGTTACTGTTGAATCGAGAATTTTACCAATTAATGTATGACGTGTACTAGATTGGAGTCACCTCTTTTCTCATCCTACTGTACTTAACTGTTCTCGTATCATTTTGTATTTGTATTCATTAACATTAATTTCCTTCTCAAAAGTACAATATGAAACACAATGTTTATATAAATTATGTATGTAACAATTATTTCAACATAGAGTATACAGTAAATAATTCAGATACGGAAACCCGGAAAGTATACCTTGAGTTGGGAACGCCCATAATAAGTAAACACAGTTACCGAAAGAACATCATAGATATTATTATAAAAAATTACATTTTATATAACAGAACGTTGATAGGAAAGAAAAAAATAGTGAATGGAAGAGGGGACAAAATGAGAAGAGAATTAAGTATAGAAAGGCATGTTATAAAGTAATATGTTGTAATTATAACTTCATTCTTTGTAAAACAAATTAGTATTGTAGAATTAAAGCCAACCATTGAAATATTTGATAGTTATGTATAGTTGTATTTAATGTAAAGGGCATTGAAGTGTATTGTGTAATGCGCTATATGATTGTAACATAATATAATACTTAACAATATGTTTTTGTATACACCTTGGCCCGAATTCACAAAGGAGGTTTGTCGACAAACCTAGGTTTATGTGCGTTATATGACGCGTTTCGACGCGTTAAACGCGTCATATGACGTTTGTCGACAAACCTCCTTCGTGAATTCGGGCCAGAGTGTTTTCTTGTTTAATGTGTATATATTACCAAAATCCTGAAATTAATTCATGTACCCTGCAAGAATTGTTTACTTCAGCTCATTCCGAAAGTGATCATGGTCATATAAAAGCCTACTACACACCAGATGAATATAACAATTTTGTCAGTTAAAGGCTCTCACTTCAGATGAAAATGCTTTAAAACAATTATTGTGTGATATTAACTGTAGAAGCTTATGTTGTAACTTTAATAATTTGTCTGGATTTCTTAGATCTTTGTCGATGTAACCTTATTTTAAATTATTTAAAATACGAAAAACATTGATCAACGATAAATCTCCGCTATTTCTTTACAATGTTGACAATTGTGACTTTGTTAACAATAATATAAATAACAAGCGTGGTCGAGGTGTTATTAATTTCATTTAGACTGACATTAGCTACAAACGTTGTCTTGATTTAAATTGAAACACACCTCTTAATGCAAGTCTTGAAATTTATTTTATTTATTTATTTATTATTATATTTATTATGTGCGATTTCGATATAAATTCTGTAAATGTTTGCAAGGTTCAAATTGTACATTTTTCTGTTTCTTGAAATCGTAATGCTTTACTCAATGTTTCCTCTCATAAAATCCCCACCCGAGTTACAATCGGCTTCTGTACTCGATAATATAATAACAATTGTTACTTCTTGAATCGGATCGGGGATAATTATTACAGACATTTCTGATCATTTTACTGTGTATAGCTATTCTGACTCTTACTTATATAAATTGATAAAATGTCTCAATTGTTCCTGCTTAATTCAATTGATGAACTGTTAATATTATGTTTTAAGTGGCATAACATTGAACGCTCATATGTTTTGTTTCATACAGTAATTACATTCATGATGCTTCCATTATTCTACAATGTATTTTGTTTAAATAAAAATAAACTAATCATTATGAAGAAAATCCTTTTTTTCTAGGAAGAGAAAATGGCACTAATAGAATTATAAATGTGGTTCAAAGGTACAGCTTATGACTTCACTTACATTTTGGGATATAATTATCAAAAATGAATTAAATTGGACTGACCAAGTAAATTATGTATGCAAAAGATAATTTAAAAAAATATTGGAATGTTACATAGACTAAAAAACTCCTTCTATTTAAATATTTAAACTGATAAATAATTCAACTGTCAGATGCTGCTTGTAAGTGTCGGCTTGCATGGTAATGTAGATATACAGTAGGCTTGCGGATGCAACACACCATCGAATGGGATAACAGTCATCTCATCTCCATAATGAAGCACTGGCATACACGCCGTATTCGAGAAGCCATCGAAATTCACCGCAACAACACCGTGCCCCAAGACTCAGGATTTTACATCAACGACATCTGGAAACCCCTCATCAACAAGTATTCGGTCACTACTCCTCATCCACCACCTACACCACCGCCTTAACCACCCCCGCAGACACACGTACATCAACTACCGCCACCCGCCGAACCCTCAAAGCAGCCGCCAGCCTCACAGCTACAATGCACAGCAGACGACAGCAGACTACAACGCCGCCTACGTCGGGGACACACACAGCGTCTCGCCGACAGCACACCCCACTCATGGATTCAAAACTCTCCGACGTCCGCACCCCGGAGACTCCAGCTCAGACGGACTAGCAGACCATTCATATCCACTCTCCGATGACTGAAGCCCGCACGGTCATGTATTTGTTTCCCCGACGTCCGCACCCCGGTTACTTAAGCTCACGCACGCCAACTTTATTCTCCACTCCTGACGACGGATAGTCAACCTGTCCGAAACGTCGAGCCACTCATCCTCTCCAAGCGCTATAGTTCTCCTTAGAACCATAAGCTAAGAAAGACAACAAACAGTCCTTTTCAGGACTACACACCCCAAGAAAGATTACCGAGTCAGAGTCCTTTTCAGGACTCCTCAACCCTCTCTCTCTCTCTTTCACATGGTGCACCCGCAAGCCTACTGTATAATTCGACTGTCCTTCCGCATTTATGTTATAAAATAATTGCGTGGGAGAACTCGTCTATTGCCTCATTAGGTACAATAGTCAAATTAAAAAACGTGCACTTATAGTTATTATCCATGCCTCATTTTTTTGCTCATACATCATCTATATCTAGTTCCATCAATCCCTTTTTTTTAATGATCTATATAATACAAAGTAGGCATTTAAATGTACCTTTCTCAAAAACATGTTCTCCCTGAAACACTCTTAATTTACTTTAATCTAAATTGCAATATTCATATCCATCTAAAATATACCAAGGACACATCACTTGGAATTCGCTTCTCTCATCAATTAAGGAATATCAATCGCTGAAAGATTTTATAAGTAGGGGTAAACAAGATATTCTTGCAACATATTAATCTAATTTGAACCAGTTATTTGTCTTTAATGTTAATATGTGCTAGGCACCATGTGGTGCATTATTATGGGGGTAATGTTGTATTTTGTCATGTGCCTGCAATGTGTCATTGGCCTTTATCTTTTTAATTATGTATCTTCTTTTGGTCAGCTACTTTAATATAGAGGTCACTTCCTTTTTGGCGACTACTGACCAAGCAACTGTTATATTGTTGTACAAATGTATATAAATGTCTTTATTCTTTTTATGCAACAATGTATACGTAAATGCATGTATGTTATTTTTAATTTATAAGTTGAAATAAAATTTAATTCGAAGGAATGTTTTTGTTCGCAGTATGTGTGCAGCATCTTGAAATCGTCAAACAAGACTCATATGACTTTATCTTCGATGGAGAGAGTGCATTGAGCTGTCAAACCAATACCAGCAACTTCAATTTGACGTCGTCATCACTCTTCTTCAACACATCTTACCAGGACGGGAGAGAAAACGAAAATACGAATGCTTCGTGGGAAAATGCAGAAGGATTACAATTGGATATTTACAAGTCTGATTCAAACGTAATCTCTCTGTCCTGCTGTGTGTCAAAGACCTCTCTATGCCCAGTGGTTTGCTCAAGAGAATACCTCAACGCGCTTAATGGTAAGAAATAAAACACGAATTGTCTACATGTACTTCAACCACTTCTACCGATAGCATTAAATATTTTAAGGAAAAAAGCTTTCAATTTTTACACTATAGAAATTATATTATGTGGGTTTAAAAATTCAGTCCTAGTGATGTGGGATACTATTAACATCTCTTTAATAATTTTATACTTAATTTCAGAAATTGCAATGAATAAGGACACAACATAATTATATCGAAGGCTGATAAAGAAAATAAACTCAGATCTTTCTTTCTTTTATTAGGTTCAACATATCTGGCATCTACAGACCATCCTCAAATTACAACCGTGGCTAATACCGGCGGATTTCCAGGTAAGATGGATTCAAAAATGAATCATTTCCTGTCAGGTAATTTTAAAACACTCCATGAGAAACAACGTTTTGTTCTTCATGGATGGTCCTTTAAAGATCGTTTAACTATTTTTTTTTGATATTTTTTATATATATTTTCTTTTGGGGTGCGAAATATTCGGGATTCTTATTCTGAATGGGCTCCCCAAAATCATTGAAAGCTAGAAAACTTTCCGTTTCTTCCAGATTTATATTTAAATTTATAATATATCACTTATTTGCTGGAAATGTAGTAATGCAAACATAATTTGAATGAGGTAATTTGAAAATCTGTAAGCGGAAAAGAGCATTTTCTCTTTAAAATACCAGGTTTGAATGTATATGGATCGTTTTAAGTTTAGATGACTGCTCCCTGACCATTAAATGATGACACATAGTATGTGGTCTGCAAATCAACTGGAAATCTTACATCTAAAATATTAATTGCATATGTACGTATGCATGTGTCAATGAATTGTGTTTGTATTTTGAGGCATGAGTATATCTCGGTACTTGTATTTATTAGCGGTAATTAAATGATATTTGAATTATAATGTATTTGCTCTCACTTAACCTTTAGAAATAAGTTTACCTTCCCCGGTATGCTCTAACGAATATATATATAGGGAACTCGGCGTAAAAGTTATTATTTAAGTAATAAAAGAATGGAGGTCTTTTACAACGATATCAGCACGGACAGCATTTAACAATAGAGACAAGCATCCATGTACTCAATCTTTTTTGGGGTGATGCTCTTCTTAATAAAATAATTCTTTCTCTCTAGGAATGTCTTCACTTGCCTTGTACGCTGTAGGAGCCACAGTATGTCTCGTCGTGATTGTCATTGTCTTCATATTCGTCTTTCGGAGATGGAGAAAAAAGTACAATGGTAACAGTTTTTTTCAATATAAAATACAAACAAATATTGTCAGAATTCTGTGACAGGTTGAAAATGTTAGCTAACCAAGAAACTATCAACGGCATGATATGGTTGTCGGAATATAAGAGATTGAAACTAATAGAGTACATTGTTGTGTTCAATTTAAATGTGATTGTAAGTGTACAAGTCCAAGATTACAAGCATTGATAATGCTGGGTGACTACACAAGGGAAACATGAATTATATATGATCAATGCAACCATGACAAATTGAGTGGATTTTTTAATCATTTTCTTATAAGCTAACCAAATGTTTACACACCGTTAGGTTTGGAGGGATGAATGTCCTTTGTTTTAGATAAAGGTGGCTCAAAGTTGCCATATATGTTCACATTTTAAATAAATAAGTTAGCTGTCAATAGAGGAGGAGCTGATTTAAGGGACAAAATGGGAAGAGGAGGGGAATATGAGGAAACAGCATCTCGTTAAAACAGATCAAGAATCTCAGAATACTTAGCTAATTTTTGGATAATATAAAATTATCTACTGCATTACAGTTAGATGTTCGTATTTTCATAACTATTGTAAAATAATATGCATTTTTAAATTTTGTAAAAATCGCTGTTAGTCTAGATAAGAAAAAGATGTATAATTCGTATGTCAAACCTGTCTTAGTTGCCAGTTCTCTATTAGGGTCACCTGTCTATATATGCCATGTATTTGAGGTATTTGTGGGTGTATAATGCTTACAGGAAGAGTTCCTGGAGAACTGAACAACGCTCATGGCCCAGGTGCTCAACCAAAGGGGCTTAACCGAGGAGCTCTTCCCCCTATCCCGACCATCACAGCTGACCCGTCTATTCACCATGCACCAGTTCCATCCCACGTGGCTCAAACCAATCGCCGTATGGTTCGGGGAAACCAGGACCAGATTCAGCTTCAGTCTCTCGTGTCTCCTGTGGATGATACCCTCGAGAGAGTTCAGACCAGGATCATGGGAGCTAGGTCAAACCCTTGTACAAGGGTCAAAACGGTAAACAAATTATTATTATTCTGATCAAGACTTTAAATGTATTGTATCTAAAACTGTTATCTTCTACGGAATTAAAGAAAAAACAAAACAAGTTGTAGAAATTCTTTGCAACAAGAACCGTCTCAAAATGTCCACCTTGATAGAAAGCCTCTTAAGGATTTCTTTCTCTACACTACCCCATAGTAAACCTCATAGTATTTCGTTTACTTAGAACAACCTATACCTCAAGCAAAATAAAGTTCTGTTATTAAAGTTATATCAAACAGAGTAGAAAAACTACTTCTTTCTCTCGACAACAAAAATATAATTCTTGTCATCGCTTTGATACAATACCTAAGCTGAGGGAATCATGACACTGTTAACTACCAAATCAGGAAAACAACTCATCTGCAAAAGCTAGTTCTTTTAATCTTTATGAAAAAGAACAATACCGTGATTGTCCTTTCACCTGAAATGCCTAATGCACTCATTCTTACATTTTTTCTCGAACAAAAGCTTATTGGTATAGGACTATTATCAGATTATTTTTGTCTTGACGTAATTTCATTTCAAATAGGAGCAGGTTTCAGATGTGGAAGGCCAGGATATGTGTTCCGGTTACATGGAGATGCAGCCTATAGCACCGGTCCAGCAATACATGGCGCTAATCGGTGATGGAGCTACAATTGATGTCAAACTCGGGTCTTACGTGAGCCCTACACTCACACGGAAGCACATCCCGACAACTGCAGAAAAAACTTTTGTCTGTGATCCTACGTATGTGAATACAGGGGAAGATTTTTATGTCAATACAATAATAAAAAATAATGATGAAACATTTCATAGTGATTAAAGACTATGAACAGTCACAACCGCTTTATGACATTAATGCAATGCAAACGTTATCCATATACATGTACTATAATGTAAACAGTCCTCTCCAATCAAAAATAAGCAAACGAATAGGAAACATAAAGCGCTAAGGCACATCGTTGTATCGATGTATTGGGCACTTTATAAAAGCGGGATATTATGATTAACATAGAAAGACAGAACGACAGAAATACAGACTGACAGAAATAAAATACAAAATAAATAAAATAAACAAATAACATATCATGTTGATATCACATGAATATTATAAGGAAGTTTAATAGAGATAACAATCTTTGTGCTTGAATGGTGTATATATCAATATTTTCTGTAGTTCTTGAGATACAAAAACAAGAGACGAAGTAGAGTGTATTTGAAGTGGGAAAGTTTCAGTCTCTATAAGCCGTCCGGGGGGGGGGGGGGGGCTCGGATATTAATATGTTAAACATATTTTACTCGCACGCAATTTGCAATGGTAGAGGATCATAAATATCATGGTGTCTGCTGGTATTTTCCGAAATGCTCATTACTCTATGAAACTAGTACACACTCTCTCTCTCTCTCTCTCTATATATATATATTTATATTTATACTACCAGACACCATGATATTTATTATCCTATATATATATATATATATATAGTGCCTCCTAGAAAAAACGAAAACAAAAAATATCGATGTTTTATCATAACTTAGTCACGTTTATAATTAATAAATGACACATATTTGGAAAGCTTAGATTCTTCTCTTTCATTTGATGCAACTCACATGATGCATATTTCATGCATGAATGATTAAAATGAATTTGAAGAGAGGGGGAAAAAAGCCATTTGGCGGGCGGTATCTGAATTTCAAAGAGAAATCACATTTCTAAAAAGTTGAGTTTCTTCCATTTCATATGACACCTCAATCTTGAAAAATGAGCAAGGAATGACAAAGTTCTCTTTGTTTAAAGTAGTGCTTGCACTTCCATAATTTTAACAAACGAATTCGTTTCCACTGGCTCTCTTCCGTAGCACCAAGCAAAATTGACAAAAGACTTAACTCCGTTTCGTTGACAATCAGCCATGCATGAAGTATTTCGTCTACGGCTGATTGTCAACAAAAGGAGTTAAGTCTTTTGTTAATTCCGTTTAGTGCTACAGCAGACAGCCAGTGAAATAGAATTCGTTTAATAAAATTATGGAAATGCAAGCACTACTTTAAACAAACGGAACTTTCTTATTCCTAGCTCTTTTTTTCTGACTGAGGTGTCATATGAAAGGGCAGAAACTGAACTTTCTAGAAATGTGATTTTCTTTTTGAAATATCGTCCGCTAAATGGCATTTTGTTTTCCTCTCGTCAAATTCATTTTAATCACTCATGCGTGAAATATGGATTATACGAGTTGCATCAAATGAAAGGGGAGGATCGAAGCTTAACGAATATGTGTCATTTATCAATTATAATTGTGATTAAGTTAAGATAAAAAATCGATAATTCTCCGTTTCGTTTTTGCTGGGACGCACTGTATATCTCTCTTTCTTATTTAATTAAGCAACTAGGCAATTAAGACAACACAAAGCGATACCCTAAGTGTTTTCTCACAAAACCCGCCCGCTAATTAGTTTCGTATTTACATTTTATATGTCTGTTCTTACATTTGTATCCTTGTGGTTGACCTTCATTGACCTTGCTATTTGTTCTAATCAGTTGGGATCTAGGTTCTAGTCTCGAAAGTTGTTTAAACAGTAAGAGGAAAAAAAGCCTCGGATTTTTGCACTTAAGTTTTCAATTGTGGTATTAAGAAAATCCCAATCAACTGAATGAGCATTTTTGTAGGTATTTGATAGAGTGTCAATCGTATACATGGATTTGAGCGATGCACTTCCCATGTTTGACGTTGAATAATACGTACATTGAAATATTATGGAATGAGTTGTGTTGTAATACAGTCGATTAAAAAATATTTGACGAATAGAAAGCAATACCTGTATTATGATTTAACTGAATCGAAGTGATTGTCAATATTATATGGGATACCACGCGGTTCAATACTTGACATGTTGTTATATGATAATTGTTATTAACCTACTGCATTACACTTTGATGACACCAATGTATTTTGTTTCCATTCAAATCTTCCAACCCTTAACAGCATTGCAATACCTCAATTCTCAACATTGAAATAACAAAATTATCAAAATTATTTAATGCCAATAAACTATCCCTTAATCTTAGGGGAAAAAATGTTTATACTTTAAAAACGGGAAAGGCATAATCAATGTTCTTTAGATGGTGAATTATTTGAAAGTTTACCAAATTCCTGGGTATTCTAATAAATGATAATCTGAGATAAAATAACCAGGAGAAGTATGTATCTCTTACATAATTTCACGCAATTTTGAAATACTCTGTAAATTGAAACATTATGCCCCATGAATATTCTTTTCATGTCGTATGATTCCCTTATTCTGCCATATATTTCATATTATCATTTTATCCAATTCCAAGTGTAATGTAGATTCCATTTTACTATTGTTTTTTCACAAATTCTTTTTACCGTGATCAATATAAAACCGCTAGTTTTAAAACAAAAGCATTACAAGTCTATGATATCAATATTCTACATATTGCACTTTGTGTTCGATCCGCTTACAAAATGGTCAACTACCTGCGTACTTTAAATGAAGATTTACACCCTTATCCCACTATACAAACTAACAAATACCATCTTACCGTAGTTGCTGTTGCTACTTTGCGATACACTGGACCAGAAAAGTTGAACTCTTTCCTTATTTAATTTCGTAATCTACAGGCTCTTTTTCAAAAGGTGTTACAACTTCGCTAATTTGAAATAATGAATGGCTCGTGTTTACTCTTCATTTTGAATTCTGTATAGATTTATGTTCACTCAGTTGATATTGCCCATGACCTGGCATCACGTTCTCCCCCTTTTTTCTA
Organism: Strongylocentrotus droebachiensis; assembly: GCA_035222895.1. Lineage (NCBI taxonomy): Eukaryota > Metazoa > Echinodermata > Echinoidea > Camarodonta > Strongylocentrotidae > Strongylocentrotus > Strongylocentrotus droebachiensis. The sequence continues at coordinate 382,628 of JAVYIG010000460.1, read as the reverse complement.
TCTTTCTTAATAGCGGGTCATTCTCTAATTTCATAGTTAAATGTCTAGTTAATCTGAAGGCTGCAAGCATATTTAATTCGTTTTAACTACCCATACAATATGTAACTTATTATAAATTAGTTTTCTTTTCTTTTCTGTATATTGTCATGTACTCAATTGAGAGAAAGAGTTGTATAGAACTCAAATTTATGAAGTGTCACATTAATGCACGTGAATATATAAATGTTCTCCCCAAAAATGATGAAAAATATGAAAGAAATTAATAAATTTATTTCTAAATTACTCAATTTCTCAAATGTATGGTCGAGAAACTTATGAAACATTTAAAGGAGAGGGTCGATTGGTAAAAATTTACAAAAAAAGATGTTTTGATCTAGTGGTCACTGGTCACATTAGGTGAAGGGAAACAAGCTGACAGAAAGAGAGAGTGAGAGGAAAAGAGAGGAGAGAGAGAGAGAGAATAGAGAGAGAATAGAGAGGGAGAGAGAGAGAGAGAGAGAGAGAGAGAAGGGGCGATAATTGGGAGGGGGTGGGGGAGAAAAAGATGGATGGGGAGAAGTGGGAGGGAGTGATGGAGGGAGAGAGAGAGAAGGCATCATTCACTTTAATAAACCTGCTACTAAACCTGTTACTATTGTTGTAGTTACCGTTCTCCCCCTTTTTTCTATTTTTGTTAATAGCGGGTTACTCTCTAATTTCATAGTTAAATGTCTAGTTAATCTGAAGGCTGCAAGCATATTTAATTCGTTTTAACTACGCAGGAAACATGAAATTTAGTATGATTTAGTTGTTTTTTTCTATTATTGTCATGTACTCAATTGGGAGAACAATTTGTATGGAAGTCAAATATATGTAGTGGCACATTAATGCACGTAAATATATATATGTTTCCAAAAATGTTGAAAAATATGAAAGAAATGAATAAATCCATTTCTAAATTACTCAATTTCTCAAAAGTATGGTTTAGAAACTTAATAAACATTTAAAAGAGAGGGTTGTTGGGTAAGAATTTACAGAAAAGATGTTTTGATTTAGTGGTCACATTAGGTGAAGGGAAACAAGCTGACAGAAAGAGGGAGAGAGAGAGAGATAGGGCGATAAAAGGGAGGGGTGGGGAAAAAGAGGTGGATGGGGGAAGTGGGAAGGAGTGATGGAGGGAGAGAGAGAGAAGGAGAGAGAGAGAGAAATTTCAATATTTATGTGTGCACATTTCGTGTTTGTTGAGTGTGTGGGCGGATGGGCGTGTTTATTTGTGTTATGCGGGGGGGGGGGGGGGGGAGGGGTACGAGGGGTATTTTTTCATCTCGTATGTCGACACTTCAATAGAATGAATAGTGAAAGTGCTTTGTCATACATCATCAGTATATAAGAGAAAATTAGAAATAAACTTGCCTTTCCAGGGAGGAGGTCATATACCCCAACTTATCAAAAGAGGGAGCACTTCCAATACCTAGGCAGAGCCAACAGATAGATATATAGTTCTCAAAGGGGGGGGGGGGGGAGATATATGGGCTTGAAGTTTACGATTCCTTAACGATCAAGTAGTGAGGCCTACTTTTTTTTATCGAGGGCTCCTGTTTTGACCTCAAAACATAAACATCGCAGCAATGATCCTATAACCTGTCTTTTAGAAAATTGACCTCTATGACCTTTGAAATTTGACTACTTACATCAAAGATTTATCAGATCGCTTTCCATTGGTGATACCCCCCCCCCCCCCCCCTTCACCAGGTTTGAAGCTCGATCATACCTCTAGTGAATCTTGAGTTATTGTGATAACGAGGTATTTTTATGCAATGAACTCCATGACCTTTTGCCTACCTACTTCGAAATCTTATAATACAATGTTCCTATGAAGACATAAAATATGTCATCACGAAGTTTCAAGTGCACACCTCAAGTAGTGCTAGATTGATGGAAATAAACATTAACAGCTACCTTTAAATTACGATAGTGCCTGAGCAGTGGTGTTAATGTAGACAACCCGAATAATTTGCTTCAATTTAGAGGGAGACATTCTATTTATAAGAAATTATACTTTGAACAACTCTGAGTATGCATACAAGAATGAATATAAGAGATTCAAATGTCGTAAGTTTCTGTGTTTTTCATTTCAATGATTAATTCACCTGTAAATAAAGAATTATACACTTAAGTCAATTTGTTTTTAATTTTTTGTCTACAAAAACTATTCTTAATTTCACTGGAAGTCAAAACAACAGATCTTGCAGTGCAACATTGCTCGTTTCTTATCATAGTACATGTAAAATGATTTATTCCATAATTGGTTTGTATAGAGATGATATATATAAAATATATTTGGGTACCTCTCTGTCAAAAACAATGATTATCGGGCACCTCGCTGTCTACATGAGGAAGTAAACAGGATCTCGTCTGCCTGAAATCATGCTCATTTTTAAATGTTGCGAGCGAGCGAAAAAAGTTTCTTTATTATCCTAAAATTGCTATTTCCCGGTGAAATTAAAGACTCTCATCATGGTTTATAACTTCTTTTTGTTTTCTTAATTTAGTCTATCAATATATTTTTGAAAATAACTTCTTCTCTCGTGGCACCCTTTAAAGCTGTCGTTCGGCACTCAGGGTTCCAGGAAACCTCGGTTGCAGAATGCTGGACCAGAGGGCCATAGAAAGAGGGGGCAGATCACCCAGGCGGGGGGGGGGGGGGTCAACTCTTTGCCCCATTAAAATGGGAAAATGTTGCATTTTAAATTGAAAAAAAAAATCTCTTCATGTCTCTTTTCCTCGCTGTCTGTATTATTTCTTCTACTCCTAATTCCATTTATTTTTCTTCTCTTTTGTACAATACAACAAGGACGCCAATTTGGTCACCAAAGAACATTTTTTTAGAAATTTGACCCCAAAAAAGACATTACGAAAATAATGTGGGTTTTTATACCTAACATCAACCTGTTATTAAGGTACTGATAAATAACGTGCTAACTATTTATGTTAGTGATGATTGGGATGACCCTCTTGTTCCTTGACTAAACTTTAACAAATTACCAAGTGTGGGTTAGCGTCTTGATATTATATACATAAGAAGATCAATCAGTTTAATTTCACCTGTTTTGAAAGTTTATTAAGTTTGCTTCAGTAATTTTACGCCTTTTTGAAACTTTCTTTTCCTGTTCTACTTTGTTTTTCCTAATTCCTGCTGCCATTTTTGTCATTACATCTGTAGCCCTTCCTTGCTTGATGTCATTATAACTAATCATCAAATAACATGTGTTTGTGTACCTATTTTGTTGGTGTTATACATATTAATACTCTCGTGTCAGCTTGTATTAGGTTGCGGTATGCGTTAAACCCCTAGCCAGATGCAGTTACGTGTTATTTTGGTATTGCGGGTCTTTATTTAAACACCCGATATTATCTTTTAAAACTGAATTGAAACAGCAGCGGTTTCTTATTGGATTATTTGTATCTTAACCTATGATTTCCCTTTAAATAGGAACAGGTTTCAGATGCGGGAGACCAGGATACGTGTTCCGGCTACATAGAGATGCAGCCTATAGCACCAGTACAGCAATACATGGCGCTAATCGATGACGGAGCTATAATTGATGACAAACTCGGGTCTTACGTCAGCCCTACACTCACACGGAAGCGTAAGCAGCAAACCGCGGAAAAGAATTTTCTCGGCGACCCTACGTATGTGAATACAGGGGATGTTCCATATGTCAATGAAATAATGAAAAGGGATGATAGGGTATCTCATAGTGAGTAAAGAACAGTCCTATTCGCTTTTGGAATTTAAGGCAATGCGATCGTTCTCAATATCCTAGCATTTAAACCTCCTCAATCAGAAAGAAGCAAAGAAAGAAAGGAAGAAATGCAGAAATAAACAAATAAAAAAAGCGACAGAAGCAGGAACTACAGAAAGACAGAAAGACAGAAAGAAAATAAAAATTAAAAAATATATATATAAATGAATTAATATGTTGAGAAGCACACCTCACATATCACATAAACTTTATCAGGAAGTTTAATAAAGATAATTATCTGTGTAATTGAGCTATGTATACATAGATATTCCCACAGTAGTACTTTAGAACATAATAAAAGGGGAAGTAGAGTGTATTTGAAGTTGGACAGTTTCAGTCTCTATACGCAGGGGGGGGGGGGGGGGGGGGGGGTCGGGTGTTGATATGCTAGTGATATTTTGCAAGCACACAATTTGCTTTGGCAGAGAATCGTAGATATCATGTTGTCTGTCAAGATTTGATGAAGATGCGTATTACTGAAACCAGTACACAATATATACATTTGTTTTCTTCATGCAGATTAAATTAAGGCCTATTTTTGGAACGTTTTGCATTGAGCATGTGAATATATGTTCTATAGCAATCTTTTGATGATAGATGTATACTCGCTTTACTGATACTTTGTTCATTTTGGTTTGCTTATCTACATGTAAGAGGCGTATGAGAATTTGTACTTTGAGAAGGTATTAAGACATTTCTTACCAATGTGACACCAAAACAGTATTTCATGAGATTCCCGCCTAAAATATTTGGTTATTTAATGAGATGAACGTATGGCAAACAAAACAACCCCTCCATCTCCAAACAAACAAGATATATGTAGATAATAATCATACACAGCACTTCTAGGCGTTTAATACTGTTGTTTCTAAGCGCTCCATTGTCTTATTAAAAATTACCAACCAAAACTTATAATACACACACAAATTATGAATCTGTTCTTTGTTCAATAAATCATGCATAAATAATAATACAAATAAACATGAGATCAAACATAATGTACTGGAAAATTCGTCCCATTTTGTTCAAGGCCACATATTTGGACGTGAACATGAAAGATATAATATTCCTTTCTCAAATCGTACTTTCACTTCTTTCACTTCTTTTTGAAAGTACATGCCAATTAAGACAATACAAAAATTAGTGGTTTCTTACAAAACCCGCACAGTCATTAGTTTCGCAATTACATTTTACAACTATCTGTTTTTAGATTTGTATCCTTGTAATTGATCTCGATTGACCTTGCTACTTGTTGCTAATCAGCGGGGTTCTAGGTTCTAGTATCGAAATTCTGTAAACAGTTAGGAAAAGAAAGCCTCAGATCTTTGCATTTGAGTCTCAATTACGGTATTAACAAAATCGATTTCAAATTAAAGCATTATTGCCAGTATGTGATAGAGTGCCCATCGTATTTATTGATTAGAGCGATGCATTTGGCACTCGTGACGTGAAATTATACGAACATTGGAATATTATGGAATGAATTGTGTTGTAATACAGTTGCTTAACAAATATTTGATGAATAAAAAGCAATATCTGTATTATGATTTAACTGAATAAAAATGATTGTCAATAGAATATGGGGTACCACACGGTTCAATACTTGACACGTTGTTATATTTGAGTTTGAGTTTGAGTTTGAGTTTGAAGTTTATTATCCAAAACAAAAAGTACATCAATATATAACAATCAAATGTGAATGATTAATTAACATTGAAAGGATAAATGGGACCAGAAAATAGCATTTAATGCTAATCGTGTCTAGTACCACTAACACAAAAAAGTATCACAGCAATAAATGAGAATGTAATGAATAAATATGAATAACTATTGAATTCCTACCTAAGCTACAAATTATTCTACATCTAGGGTAAATATGTTCTGTGCTTATATACAAAGCTTTGGTATTTTACACTAAATAAAAGATGAAGAATTATATAACATAATATTTACAAAAAGGCAAGAGCCTTGGTTCTAAGTTATAAACAACTATTCTATTAACATTTGTGATATAAGAGTTCTACGAAAGCAAGATACTGATGCTTTCTCCCGTACAGAAAGGGGTAGATCATTCCAAAAGCGTGTGCCTCTGTATGACATGATATCTATTATTCACCTACTGCATTACACTTAGCCTTTTGACAAGGCCTCATGACTCTGGCTATTTTCCGCCTCAACCATGTCTCTGAGATGAATCTATAGACCCAGGATTAAGCGCGATCGAGTGGCGTTAGCCGCGAGGGCTATTTGGATTCTGGCTTATACTGCTCCGCATGAATTATTCATAATTTTGGATTTATTGACCAATCAAAACGGCCACCTCCCAGTTGGCTTCGTTCGTGATTCTTTCATTATCAAAACATGTAAGAAAAGATAGAAGACGTAAATAAGTTTTGCTTTAATATGAGATGAACATATGAATGATAAATACAAAATATCACATTCAAATCTACTTTACATGCAAAATTACAATACAATAGGAAGCATTTTGATGACTAATAAGCTAAGTCATTGTTATACATAAGTCATTGTTAGTAGGTTCATGTTCGTACTACGTAGAGTCTACTGTATGTGTGTGTATGTGCGTGTGCGTGTGTGTATATGTGTGTGTGTGTGGCTGTGTGTGTGGATGTGTGTGACAATATTTTTGAAGGATATTGATTCGGTTAGAAGGTTGCAATATATTTTTGAATCATTTGAACAAATTAGTGGTCTTAAAGTGAATAAAACAAAGACACATTTTATGTGGATGGGTGAGGATAAGAACAAACCTGATGGGCCTTTATTTGGAAATTTGGTTAAGGAAATACATATTTTAGGGGTTAGTTATTCATTAGATCGAAGATTAAAAGATGATTTGAATTATAAAGAAATTCTAAGTAAAATAAAAAAATTGCTTGTATGGTGGAAACAAAGAGATTTAACTATTATGGGTAAAATACATTTGCTAAAAACTTATGCGCTTTCAAAATTAAATTATATTTCATCTCTCGTTATTGTCCCTCATTGGGTATACAAAGAAGTTGCAAAAATTACATTTGAATTCATATGGAGGGGGAAAGATAGAATTAAACGGGCAATAATGTATCAAGGTTATGACTTTGGAGGATTAAGAATGATCAATGTTGAAACGTCCGTTAAAATACAGCGCATAATGTGGATAAAACGTCTTTTGTATGGAGAGAAAAGTTTGGGATGGAAATTGTTTTTTGATCATTGCTTACAGTTTGTGGGTGGTAGATTTATTTTTTTATGTGATTATGATTTAAAAAAGATTAAACTCGTTTTAGATATTCCACCATACTATATGGAAATGTTGCAAGCATGGCAAGAGACAAGATATTTGGAGGGCTATATTAATCCAATTATTTTTAATAATCAGAATATATGTATCAATGGAAAAAGTATATTTGATAGATGCTTGTTTGAAAGAGGGATTGTTCAACTGAATCATTTGGTTGAGAAAGGTCATGTTAAGTCTGTTAAATATTTTATGAACCTCGGTATGAAAGGTAATAATTTGCTTATGATTATTGATATTTATGATGCGATACCCAGGTTATGGAAGGATGATTCAGGGTTAATAGAATTCCTCGAGGTTGATTTGATAAGCTTTAAAGGTAATACAAAGTTTTGATATGGGGTCATAAATTTGGTTCAAATGAATATATTAGAAGCATATGCGATCCTACAATATTTTGCAATCGTTGTCGCGGTTGAAATCTAGTCTAAAAGTATAAAATTGTAAATAATAAACTCTTTATGTTGTATAGCTCCCTCTCAAGGTCAAGATATTAATTAAGCTATAACACAATGTTTCTTGACTAAAATTGACCGATTAGCTATTCCCGTTTGGAAATTATATATCACAGCTACATATTCTGAGATTTTCATGGTCGCAGCTACCATTGTACGGCCGTAGGCGCTATTTGAAATTTATCAAAATTTACCGGGAGCACCGGTAAATTTTTATAATCAATTTTTCTCGAAAGCAGAAGTGTTTTAGGGGCTAAAATTTCTGGTGCTTATAATACATCGACAGGGGCATCCAAATATATCAAAATGGTAAAGATTCACTATCCACCCAATTTTCAAAATTTCCCAAAACTTTGTATTACCTTGAATACTTATTTCCATATTTCTAGTAAAAAAATACAGTTTGTGGATGTCGGTTCAAGAACAATCTATGATTATTTTATCAAAGCATTGCAACAAACGTATGATTTGCAAGTAAGGGATGGGCAAAATGATTATGATTTTATAGATAAAGAATTAAAAGAAATATTTGTTAGACCAAGAATTACTATACTCATTAGAAAACAACGTGAATTTCAATTTAAATTATTGCATGGAGCCATATACACTAATGAGCATCTTCATAGATTTGGTTTTGTTGGTGATAATTTATGTTCGTTTTGTAAGCAGGAAATAGAAACATACAAACATTTTGTTTTATCTTGTGGGAGCGTTCAAAGGATATGGCAGGCTTTAATACAACTTTTTGAGTTAGATGAAATTAAAGATTTAGAATGGCGAGATATATTTGTTGGGTTGGTAGGTAGTTCATATAGAATAAAAATGTGTAATACTATCATTTTCATGGTGAAGTATGTTACATTTATGTCAAGATCGGGGGGGGGGGGGCGAGTACTAACTTTAGAAAAGATGAAAAAAAGCATTTTTAAGTATAGGGATGAGGAAAAGAAAATAGCAATTAAAATGGGAAAGCTGGGATCACATTTCTTAAAGTGGGAGCAGCTTAAGATTAATTAAGATTTGTTTTCTTCTCCACCGTGAGCCTGTTAAAAGCGTAACTCTATTTTGCGGCCTGGATAACTTATTTAGTATATTTTTCTTGAGTTGAGAATGTTGGCAGACATCCACTGAGTGAGTAGTGTGTGTGGGGGGGGGGGGTGGGTGGGTAGGTGGGTGAGTATGTGTGTGGGTGGGTGAGTATGTTTGTGTGATAGAGGGTGAGTAGGTTTGTGTGATGAAGGGGGCAGGGAGGGGGCAGGGAGGGGGCAGGATTGTTTCAGTAAAATTACCTCCAGATTTTTTTAGTTTTTTTTTTGGTAATATATAAGTGAATAACATTTACAATTGACATATTATGTTTAGGTATATGATGTATAAGTTGTGTGTTTATTATAAGTTTTGGTAAATAATTGTTTAGTCAGAATATGGTGCGCTTAGAGACACCAGTATTAAGCTCCTTATAAATATTGTTTATTTCTTATTATTATTATTAGGTACTTATACGTTTACTTTGTTGCTAAGTTATATTATACTGCAAATAAGTTTGTGTTTAATTATGTTTATGTAAAAGCATCAATATTGAACACGTTTATTTTATTCAATTGTATGTCATGGTTTGTATTACACATCTGGAGAAATAAAAAAAAATTGTTTTAACAAAATTTAAAAAAAGTGTGCGTGTGTGTGCAATGATACGTTCGGTGATTGTACGCTACCATTTCGGTAGAGAATTCCAGTCGGAAACAATGGTTTAGGTAATACAACGTTTTGGTACGGGGTCATGAATTTGGTTCAAATAAAAATATCGGAAGCATATGCGATCCTACAATATTCAGTGATCGTTGTCGTGGTTGACATCGAGTCTAAAGTTATGAAATTGTAAATAATAAACTCTTTATGTTGTATAGCTCCCTCTCACGGTCAAGATATTAATTAGGTTATAAAACAATGTTTCTTGACAAAAATCGACCGATTAGCTACTCTCGTTTGGAAATTATATATCACAACTACATATTCTGAGATTTTCATGGTCGCAGCTACCATTGCACGGCCGTAGGCGCTATTTGAAATTTATCAAAATTTACCGGGAGCACCGGTAAATTTTATATTCAATTTTTCTCGAAAGCAGAAGTGTTTTAGGGACTAAATTTCCTGGTGCTTATAATACTTCCACAGGGGCATCCAAATATATCAAAATTGTGAAGATTCACTATCCACCCAATTTTCAAAATTTCCCAAAACTTTTTATTACCTTTAACATTAAAAATCTAAACCAGATTACTTAAGGCTACTTGGCTGGGCCACACGCCGTTCACTAGGGTTTTCGCGATAAGTCACTTTTTTATTTAGTCGCTCTGCGTCTATCACACACGAGGCCTGGTCTAAAGGCCACATTACACTATATATTAATCGCTGATGACACCAATGTATTTTGTTTACACTCAGATCTTTAAACCCTGAACAAAATTGCAATACCTAAATTATCAAAATGGTTTAATGCCAATAAATTATCTCTCATTCTTAAGAAAACAAATGTATATTATTTCAAAACAGTACTTTAGATGGTGAATTATTTGAAAGAAACAAGAGTACCAAAGTCCTTGGTATTTCTTATAAATAATAATCTGAGATGAAATAACCAGGGGAAGTATATCTCTCACATAATTGTACGCATTTTTGAAATATTTTGTAAATTGAAACATTTTGCTTCATTGAATATTTTGTTCATGTTTTATGATTCCTTAATTCTGCCATATATTTCATATTATCATTTTATCAAATTCCACGAGTAGTGTAGATTCCATTTTATTATTGCTTTTTCACAAATTCTTTTTACCGTGACCACTCTAATCGGTTACTTATAAAAACTAAAAGCATTACAAGTTGATGATATCAATATTCTACAAATTGTAATTTTATGTTCGAACCGCTCACAAAATGGTCGACTACCTTCATACTTTGTTCAATTGTTCGATTTAAATGAAGATTTACACCCTTATCCCACTATACAAACTGACAAATACCATCTTACCGTAGTTACATTTAATACTATTCGACACACTGGACCAAAGAAGTTGAACTCTTTCCTTTATTTAAATTCGAAATCTACATGCTCTTTTTCAAAAAGGTTTTAAAACTAGGCTAATTTGAAATAATTAATGTCTCGTGTTTTTCTCTTCATTTTGATTTCTGTATGAATTCATGTTTATTCGGATGATATTATCCACGACCTGGCATCACTAACTTTAATAAACCTGCTACTAAACCTGCTACTATTGTTGTAGTTACCGTTCTCCCCCTTTTTTCTATCTTTGATAATAGCGGGTTACTCTCTAATTTCATAGTTAAATGTCTAGTTAATCTGAAGGCTGCAAGCATATTTAATTCGTTTTAACTACGCAGGAAACATGAAACTTAGTATGATTTAGTTGTTTTTTTCTTCTATATATTGTCATGTACTCAATTGGGAGAACAATTTGTATGGCAGTCAAATATATGTAGTGGCACATTAATGCACGTGAATATATAAATGTTTCCAAAAATGTTGAAAAATATGAAAGAAATGAATAAATCCATTTCTAAATTACTCAGTTTCTCAAAAGTATGGTCTAGAAACTTATGAAACATTTAAAAGAGAGGGTTGTTGGGTAAGAATTTACAGAAAAGATGTTTTGATTTAGTGGTCACATTAGGTGAAGGGAAACAAGCTGACAGAGAGAGAGAGAGAGAGAGAGAGAGAGAAATAGGGCGATAAACGGGAGGGGATGGGGGGGGAAGAGATGGATGGGAAGGAGTGATGGAGAGAGAGAGAGAGAGAGAGAGAGAGAGAGAGAGAGAGAAAGAGATAGGGCGATAAACGGGAGGGGATGGGGGAGAAAGAGATGGATGTGAAGGAATGATGGAGAGAGAGAGAGAGAGAGAGAGACAGGGCGATAAACGGGAGGGGATGGGGGAGAAAGAGATGGATGGGAAGGAGTGATGGAGAGAGAGAGAGAGAGAGAGAGAGAGAGAAAGAGATAGGGCGATAAACGGGAGGGGGTGGGGGAGAAAGAGATGGATGGGAAGGAGTGATGGAGAGAGAAAGAGAGAGAGAGAGAGAGAGAGAAAGAGATAGGGCGATAGACGGGAGGGATGGGGGAGAAAGAGATGGATGGGAAGGAGTGACGGGGAGAGAGAGAGAGAGAGAGAGAGAGAGAGAGAAAGAGATAGGGTGATAAAAGGGAGGAGATGGGGGAGAAAGAGATGGATGGGGGAGAAGTGGGAAGGAGTGATTGAGGGGGAGTGAGAGAGAGACTTCAATATTTATGTGTACACATTTCGTGTTTGTTGAGTGTGTGGGCGGATGGGCGTGTTTATGCGTGTTATGTGTGTGCGGGGGAGGAGGACGAGGGGTATTTTTTCATCTCGTATGTCGACACTTCAATAGAATGGATAGTGAAAGTGCTTTGTCATACATAATCAGTATTAGAGAATATTAGAAATAAACTTGTCTTTCCAGGGAGGAGGTCATATACCCCAACTCATCAAAAGAGGGAGCACTTCCAATAACCTAGGCAGAGCCAACCAGATAGATATATAGTTCTCAAAGAGGAGAGGGATATATGGGCTTGAATTTGACGATTCCTTAACGAACAAGTAGTGAGGCCTACTTTTTTTATCGAGGTCTCCTGTTTTGACCTTAAAACATAAACATCGCAGCAATGAGCCTATAACCTGTCTTTTCTAAAATTGACCTATATGACCTTTGAAATTTGAGTTTGAGTTTATTAACAACAAAAATAATAACAAGTAAAACACAATGTATCAAGCATGATTACATAAAATATAACAATATAACACAAGATCGATAACATTACACATGAATAATATAAATATTGTTTTACAAAGTATGTCGTATACAAATGGAATAAAATATTATGTGTACACTTTTGTTGTCAAAGGGGGTACCAGAAGTTAGCACAAGTGCTAGTCGAGTCTGGTTCCCTGTCTTTGGCAAGAATTTTAAAACTATTTTTTTTATTTTATTTTTTATTTTTTACTATACTACATTATATACATGTAACATAAACTATATAAGTAAACAAAGAAATAGAATAGTCCTTTAGAAATATTCCTTACTTAATATACATGGAAGTCAAATGTGTGTCAACTTCCGTATCAATACTAAACATACAGTAAATAAAAAATATATCATTATCTAGTGATCTTTTTAGAAATTCTCTTATCTGAGATTTCTTTTTGCCATTTTATGAAGTTTTAACTTTTGTTTAACTCAAAGTATTTAGATGTTTCGTTAACCCCTTCCGAAAAGCATTTTTAGATCGTATTCCTCTTAAATCGTATGGTATACTATTCCATGATTTGACTACTTACATCAAAGATTTATCAGATCGCTTTCCATTGGTGATACCCCGCTTCACCAGGTTTGAAGCTCGATCATACCTCTAGTGATTCTTGAGTATTGTGATAACGAGGTATTTTTATGCAATGAACTCCATGAACTTTTGCCTACTTACTTCAAAATCTTATAATACAATGTTCCTATGAAGACATAATATATGTCATCACGAAGTTTCAAGTGCACACCTCAAGTAGTGCTAGATTGATGGAAATTAACATTAACAGCTACCTTTAAATTACGATAGTACCTGAGCAGTGGTGTTAATGTAAACAAGCCGAATAATTTGCTTCAACTTAGAGGGGGACATTCCATTTATGAGCAATAAAACTTTGATCAACTCTGATTATACATACAAGAATGAGAATTAAAGATCCAAATGTCATAAGTTTATATGTTTTTTATTTGAATGATTAATTCGCCTGGAAATAAATAATCAAACACTCACGTTAATCCATTATCAGGAAGAAAAGAAAAAGTTTCAAAAACTACTTTTAATTTCACTGGAACCCAAAACATCGAATTTGGCAATGCAACATTGGTCATTTCTTATCATATTACGTGTTCAATTATTTATGTTATAGTAAGTTTTGATAAAAAAAGATATTCTAGATATTTGGTCACCATCCTGTCAAAAAAAAATACAAGGGCGCAGATCATGTGTAAGTAGTTATTGGGTAGGCCCTCTTGTGCCTTGACTAAACTTTATCAAGTTACCAAGTGATGGGTTAGCGTTTTGTGTTTCATATACAGAAGACCAATCACCTTCAATTAATCTGTTTTGGAGGTATATTTAGTTGCTTTAATAAGTATACATCTTGTCCAAACTAAATGTTTCTGTCCTACTTTGTTTTTTTCAAAAGTCGGAGATGGAATAAAGATGGGGAAGGGATCTGAAAAATCTGAAATTAATAGAGCCGCTGTGTTCAGTGACGCTCGATGGATTAGGCAAATATGAGTTGAACATAAATATTTTGATAGATTCTTGTGACATATTCACGGAATTACATTTTATCAGATATATGTTATAATCACGAATTAAATATTTGTCCTTATTGGTAAATATTGGATCATGTAATGAATTTGGAATGTAAGCTGTGAAATCATAAGAATTGGGTTTGAGAGGTGTATACAAACGGTAATAACAATGTTTTTACTGTTAGGTTCTGTAAGTTAACTAAATAGAGATTAAGCTACATTATTCATACAGGGAACTTCTCGTGGACTATGTGAACATATTTAATTGTTACGTACATGCCGACTCATCCACTTTATTATTAACAATGAACTCAAATCCATTTATAGTACATGAAACGTTGAAATAATTTGCTATCCAGGTTTCTTTTAAAGGCCCATTGCACTATTTGTAGCTACTTGCGCCCTCTATATAACAAACCATGCCTAATCGGTGACCATTGGTCCCCCATGATCCTCTTTTTCTTATGTTAACTGAGAGCTGAGTTGATGAGATAACCACCTGTCCAGTGACCTTGCAGGGCAGTCTAATCCCTCCTGTAAACTACGGCAGATAAGCTTTAAGCAAATGGAAATCTGCTGTGAGTTTTCTACAACAAAAATGCAAGTTATCGACTTTGTTCTTTATACTTCTTACATTCAAATGCAATAGTGAAATCAATATCCTCTGCAAGATATCGTTAAAGGGATCCGGTAACTTTGTCTCAGATTCTGAAACAAAATCCTGGGTTTAGGTTATGCTGCAATGATAATTATACACCTTTAGGTCAGTCAGGACCCCCATGATTTTTAAAAGCCGATCGCCTGTCTGATTATCAAGATATTTATGATTGGAAATCGAAACCAAATTTTGCGTTTGCCTGACGGTTTTCATAACACTACAGTCTATTGGGGGAAATGAGTATGTTAATACTGGTTACCCGGTGGGATCACTCAATGTGACTTCCGGACCGCATGACCGTTACCAAAGTCCCGGAAAAAGGGGTCAATATCAAACAATGTCCGCGAACAAAATATTCCTCGAAATATAGAAAATAGGGGAGCACAGGTGTCCTCGAAATTGATAAATAGGGGTCAGGAATAGGGAAAAGAGAAAACAGGGAAGAAAAATTATCGGAGCCGAGTCTTGTCCTTGAAATATGGTAAAATAGTGGTAAATTCGTGAAAATATCCTTACAATCTTAAAATTAGGGGTATTCCAAAGTACGTTTTTGTCCTTGTTTTGACGTAAAAAAGGGGGTTACATTTCACAAAATGTCCTTGAAATTGACCGCAAAAGGGGGTCATTTGTATTTGTGGTAACGGTCATACGCGTCATTCTCTACAAGGGAGTGACCCCACCGGGACTGGTTACTCAAAGATATTTATTTAGTGATTTGTTTAATTGTTGCGTAGACTGCCTTGGATTAGGTAGCATGACGTGAGGTTTCCACTTTTTGCATAGATCTTGTATCCATTTGTCTTTGCAGCCTTTTGTTTTCCTTCGTATTTCTCTGTTAAGGAAGTTGTATCTCGGTCTTTTGTGTGGGTCTCTTTGTTTGTAATGTTTAGCTTCTTTTCTCTCATCACTCTGTCGGAGGACTTCCTCACTTATCTAGTGTTCTTGTTGTTTGGATTTTTGTTATATCCAAAAAACTTTCTGTGAGGTTTCATTAAAGGCTGTTTTTACTTCTTTCCATAGGTTTTCCACATCTGTGTCATCTTCCCCCAGCAGAGGGCCAAACTTTCCACCTATTTCTATTTCATAATCTGTCCTGGTTTTGGGGTCTGTGAGTCTAAAGACATCATACCGTTTCAGGTACTACCTTGTACCTTGTGTTCGTCTCTTCCGAAAGGTCCGCTAGGAACTATAACTGGAAGTATAACTTGGCGTGACGAGCGTATAGATTTGTGTATTTCAGGGGTTATGCTATTTGATTTAGATTTTGGGTTGCAGATTTGAAGACTGTGCTGGATTTGATGTCCACATTTAGTTGAGGTAGGTCATTCCATAGTTTTACAACTTCAGGGAAGAAGGATTCTGCAAATGGTGTTGATGAGCACTGAAAGATAGTCAACTGTTTGTCATGTGTCCGCCTACTTCTTGATCCTTTCCTCTGGAGATAGTCTTCTAGTGGGATATCTAGTTCTGCATTAATCATCTTGTCGAGTGTAGTTAGCCTTTGGGTTAGGCGTCTCCTCTCTACGTTGTCCCATTTCAGTGTTGTCAGCAGTTTGGTCACACTGGACCTGGAGTGAAGTCGCCAGACACAAACCTTGCTGCCCTTCGCTGCACTTTTTGCAGCAGATCCCTGTTTTTCTTGGTTCCGGGGTTCCATGCCGAGCTGGCATATTCTAGGTGGGGTTGGACTATTGTCTTGAAGAGGTTTTCCTTCACAGTTCTTGAGCATGAAGAAAAATTCCTTTTAAGGAAGTTGAGCATCTGTGTTGCTTTAGTTGCAGCATTGCTGGACTGCCTGTCCCATTTTAAGTTATTTTGGATGATGACTCCTAGGTACTCGTTCTCTTTGACTTCTTCAAGGGGGCTATCTTTCATCTGGTAGTTAGTCTTCCCGGGTTTACGTTTTCTGGAGACCCTCATTACTTTGCACTTTGATGAGTTGAATCTCATATCCCACTTGCTTGACCATTCTAGCAAATTGTTAAGGTCGGTCTGGAATGAAACTTCGTCTTCTGGGTTAATGATAGGCCTGTAGATAATACAGTCGTCTGCAAATAGCCTTGGGGTTGATGTGACACACTGTATTATGTCGTTAATGTAGAGGATGAACGGATGTGGGCCGAGGACGGTCCCTTGCGGAACTCCGCTGAGGACTGGCATCCATGGCGATGTTCTCTCATTCACTATGACCCTTTGGACTCGGCCGGTTAGGAAGGACTTGATCCACGCAAGGGTTTCACCTCGTATACCGTAGAAACCTAACTTCTGAAGAAGGCGTCTGTGTGGGACTACATCGAAAGCTTTGCTGAAGTCCAGTATAGCTATGTCTGTAGTTTGGTACTTGTTATTATTTGAAGATAGGTCATGGAATGTAGATATCAGCTGAGTCTCACAGGATCTTGATTTCCTGAAAGCGTGCTGTGCGTCGACCAAGATGCTTCTTTGGGTCACGTGTTTCATGATATGACTGTCTAGTATATGCTCTAGAACTTTACAGCAGACACATGTAAGTGAAATCGGTCGATAGTTACTTGGATCTGACTTGGAGCCTTTTTTGAAGATGGGTGATATGGTAGCTTGTTTCCAATCTTCAGGCAATTCACTGTCCTTCATGCTCTGTTGGTAAATGAGTTGAAGTACAGGTGCTATTTCTGTGGCTGCTAACTTCAATGCAGCATTGGGAATATTGTCTGGCCCAGCTGCCTTGTTGGTTTGGAGATTCTGTAAGAGTTTCTCCACTCCCTGTACGGTGATGTTCACGTCTAATATGTCTTGATGGGGACTATTTGACAATGTTGGCAGTAGCGGGTCTTCCTGGGTGAAGACACTCTGGAACTGTTGTGCTAACACTTGGGCCTTTGAGCTGTCGTCAACTACAGTTACGTTGTCAACCTTAAGTGCGTGGATACCAACATTATCTCTCTTGCGGGATTTGACGTACTTCCAGAACCTCCTTACGTCATGAGATATAGATAGTTCTGATATGTACTTTCTCCTTGCCTTACGTAGTTCCCTGTCTACTTCTTTCCGGACGGTCTTGAACTTGTCCAAATACTCTGGTTTAGTGCTGTTTTGTCTTGCTTTGATGTAGTAGCGTTCCTTTCTTCTACAAAGCCGTTTGTGTTTCTGGGAAAACCATGGTGGTTGGAACTTTTTCCCTATCCTTTTGCTGGGGACATGTTTCTTGATAAGAGCAGTGATGGTGTTCTTGAAGAGGCACCAGTTCTCGTTAACCGAATTCTCTTCAGGCTTGCTGTTGATGAATTCTGTGGCGGATGTTCGGATGTCATCTTTGAAGGCTGCTTCATCCACTTTACTCCACTGATACACTGTTCTGGGAGGCCTTGCCGAGATGGAGAGCGTGGCTTCAATTTCCATCATAACTATGCAGTGGTCTGCTAGAGGTGTAAGTGGATAGACATCTATAACATGTGCAGGATGAGTTGTAAAGCAGAGGTCAAGAGTGTTCTCGGTACCACTACTATCCTGCCTGGTTGTGAAGTTGACCTGTTGCTCTAAGCTATGGTCGTCCATTAAAGTCACGATCTGTTCTTGGAGGCGGCCCTTAGAATTGGTGTTGTTTTCAGACAAAGTCATATTTGGGATGTTGAAATCACCACCCAGGATGATGTAGGGTGTTATGATCTCTTACTTGATCTTCTGTAAGGTAAGGTCTAACTATGAGAGGTCGTCCATTGCGGTTGGTGGCATGTAGTAGCAATCGATGAACCTACTCTGACTTCCAGGTATTTCGCACCATACCTGTTCGCTGTTGTCCTGGGCGAGATCCGGTCTCTCAATTATTGGTAGGTGGTTTATGACTGCTATAAATACTCCACCTCCTTCCCTTTCGTCCCAGTCTTTCCGTACAACGTTATATTGATTTGGGAAAATCTCCGAAGATAATATACTTTCATTAAGCCATGATTCAGTTCATAGGATTATGTCAGGGCATTTATCTGTAATGAAGCTTTGAAATTCTGCCACACGTTTCTTGATACTGCGAAAGTTGATTGTTGCAATTGACAGTTTGCCTAGAATAGGTTTCCTTGCAGCGTTCTTATTCCTTGTTACGTTGTTATCAACATCAGCAGAGGGGGGATTATCTTGCGGGCTTCTCTTTTCAACACTTGTGTCCAAGAAAAGTGAGTTGGATATGTTCATTAAGGAGCATAGTGGGCAGTACCATAGTTCATCTTGGTTTAGTTGATGAAATTCATACGAGGTGTCGGATACATCTGTACACGATGTGTGGGCCCATGTATTACATCCACAGCATAGCATAGCTTTATCTTGATTTTTAACAGAACATTCACACATAACGCATGGATATTTTGGTTTGCGTCCCTTCTTAGGTGGGCCTGGGTTGGGTTCGATATCTCCGCTACGAGCTCTAACATTTACTGTCTTGTAAGAGTCTATCTTGATTTTTGGTACACGTTGTGCCGGATGCAGGTGAGACAAGTATAATACTATGTCATGTACATGGATACTACTAGTCATATGATTCAGGTAATTTATTCTAGCAATACATTTGTTGACACTAGTACTAGGTATACTTGCAGGTGTAGTCACCAAAGTCGTATCAGGCCTATAAATAATAGGCTCACAGTTACTAAGTTCATCATCATGAGAAAGATCAACATCAACGAACACATCAACATCATGATCCAGATCAAAATTTTGGCGATGTCAAGTCGACAATGTCAATGGTGGAGAATTGGTAAAACAAATCAGAACATTCCTACCGTAGTGGTGGGTGAATCCAGTCAATAATCCAATTTGAATGCTAACGGACTCCGTACCTCCGTAGTCTATAGGTTGATGCCGTGGTGTAGTAGTGTGTGTAATTGCACGCGTAGAAGTAGGGCGAGTGCCAAGCCGGCGACCGTGTGATACAGCATGGTGTGCGTGGTGTATTGCAGTGACGAATGGGTATATATACAGTTCACATCGATCATAAAACTATCAAAATTTGCAAGTTTTCAAACGAAAAATCCAAACAAAATTTGGTTTAACAGGTTCACAAATGTTCAAAGAACAGGATTTTAATAAAACCAAATGAAAATGTGCAAGTAAAAAGTGGATTAAAAAGGATAAAAATCTCGCGATTGCGAGCGATAATCTATACACGTCTACTCTCGTCGGGCGCCATCTCTCTTGAGGTCTAGCTTTTGCTTTGAGCTTGAGACGTAGGTTGGTTATATTTAACTGATAGTCTGATCCTACATCAGCATTTGGAAAGCTTCTTGCATTACTAATTGAGTTTTTACAATTGTTGTTGATCATAATAAAATCAATTTTATTATGGGTGTTTTGGTCTGGTGATTCCCCCTTCCACGGGCGGCTTCCTTTGCTTTTGTAAAGCGTGTTAGTGATGATCAGGTCGTTTGCTGCACAAAAATTAAAAGCTTTTCTCCCCTGGGATTGGCCTCCTCAAGCCCGTATTGACCTATAACCTGATCCATTGCTTGAAGTCTGATCCTACCTGTAAAATTTAAGTCAAGTAATTTTCCTGTACATTGAAATATTTCATAGTCATGTATCATTGTATTTAATATAAAACGAAATTGGAGAGTGTTATGTAATGCGGTCAGGTGATCGCGTCATCCGACCTTTGATGAAAACAGCCCCTTTTAATTCACGAAATGTCCGTAAATCGAGGGTAATATAAATGGAACTTTTGCCAATTTGTGCATAGACTAATCTTTTAACGCGAACACTCATGAAAAAAGAAATACCCTTCGAGTGACGAAGTGTCGGATAAAGTCAGAATAATATTTGTGTGTATAAGGTAGAACAATTGGAAGCGGTTTTAAATCATGACCTTTCGAATTTCTGTAATAAACTACTATGATAAAGTAAAGAAGTTAATTTACCATCTGGTCCAAATGTCATAATTTCGTCCGAATGACCGATTCGTCTCTAACCCTTTTGTGTATTACCCATTCGGCCTTGGCCATTTGTTTATACCCAGTTTGTGTAATTAACACTTAGTTTCACATCCAGTTACTCCAATTTGTCTTATAGCCATTTCGTTTAATATCCACAAGGTGCACTTATCACTTCGTATAATTATCAAGCAATCATTTTTTAATCTAATCTACACGTCTGTGCAGCTCAAGATTTGTTGAATGTTCTCTCATTCTTTCTTTCTATCTCTTTCTTTACCCCCCCCCCCCCAATTTGTGTTCTCTTTCTTTCTCTCACTGTTCCTCTCTTTTATCGGAGGAAGTTGCGGTATTGTTACTATCATTTATCAGTTTATTATTTATGTATAGAGGCATTCATGATGTGACCCTGAATAATGTTCTTGTTATATACTGTCTGCTGAGTGCTGGATAGGCGTTGACTCATTCTTGTTCAGCATTACATTCTGGCTCTCAGCAAATGATATTTTGTTTATTGCTATTTTTGTAGTGAGTGTAACATCAATGGGAAACAAATTTACGTATTATTATATTTGGACAATACAAACTGAATCTTGTATCTTGAATATTGAATCTTTTGGCAAAAGCGGATACAATTTTACCGGTTTTGGGCAGTTGGCCAGATTCTGCATCTAATACCTTACAAATATAACAACTTGCAAATTGGATACAAATTTCATTTTCTTGTATATAGAATGACCACAACTGAGAATTTGATATAATAGCAGATCACTTGTCGTCCATGCCAACAAAACTATGGTTTAACTTAGACAGTACCTAAAATGTGTTTAAAATAAACCAGACTTTCAGGTACATAAATTGAGTTGAACCCGACTTTAATAGTCTGGTCTTGTGGTCTAACCCACGTTAGATTAAACCCTGGTTAAACTTAGACTAGCGTTTAAGATAGACTTTATAATAGGACAAAATATATTTCACGGTTATTGGTACTTCTACTTCTACTACGATACTCAGCAGGATCCATAAATCAGGATGTAGTGCTGATGCATCAACTTAGGTGCTCATTTGCAGTGCATGCTTGTTGGTGCATTTAAAAGGTTGTGCAAGTAAAACATATAGTTCTTGGTCTAGATGCTGGGTGGAAGCGCTCCCTTGAAGACCTCCAGTGAAGTAGCGTCAAGGGTGATCTTCGGAAGTACATTCCACGCAGTTACTGTCCGAGAGAAAATGAGTTCCGGTAGAGTTGGGTGCGGGATGGGATAGCCAACAACTTCTTTGAGTGATACTGTCGTGTGTTGCTGGCAATCATGGGTGCTGTGTAATGGTGTGCATTGGTGGCTAATGTGTTGTTTTGGATCTTGTACATGAGGTGGAGGCTTGCAGCATTTCTTCTCTTCTCCATGCTCTCCCATTTCAGATGTTGAATCATGACCGAGACACTGGCCATACGACGATATCTCTGGAGGGTGAATTTTGCTGCTCGCCTTTGTACTGCCTCGATTTTTGATATATGCTTGTTTGTGTGAGGGTTCCAGACCGAGCAACAGTATTCCAGATGTGGTCTAACAAGAGAGAAGTAGACTTGTTGGCGGATCTTTTGTGAGGTTTTGCTGAGATTTCTGCTGACTAGTCCTAGCATCCGATTGGCTCGGGATGTGATGTTGTTCATGTGGCCCTGCCAGGACAAGTTGGATGAGAAAGTCAGTCCTAGATACCGGAGATCTGTTACCAACGCAAGAGGAGTGTCTCCTAGCGTGTATGTCGTGGTGATGGCTTTCCCACGTAGGGAGAATGTGATGTGGTAGCATTTCTCGGTGCTGAATTTCATCTGCCATGTGTTAGCCCATGAATGCATCCTGTTGAGATTTTGTTGTAGGGCTTGGCTATCAGTGACATCAGTGATCGGACGGTATAGAAGACAATCATCAGCAAAAAGTCGGATTTTGGAAGAGATCCCATCTTCTATGTCATTGATGAAGAAAATAAACAGAAGGGGGCCGAGAACTGTGACCTGTGGTACCCCAGAGTTAACTGAAACCCATTCAGATGACTCTCCATCCACAACAACACGTTGTAACCTTTCAGTTAGGAACACCCTGATCCATCTGATAAGGTTGTCATGGATTCCATAGTGATGGAGCTTATGTAGGAGGCGGTTATGGGGTTCACGGTCAAAGGCTTTGGAGAAGTCTAATGCAACTGCATGAACTTGCTCGTTCTGGTCTGGAGAGTGCAACATCTTGAGATGTAATGATCAGCTAGGTCTCAACTAAATGGTCAGGAAGAAAGCCATGCTTAACATCATTGAGAATATTATTTTCCTCATAGTGATCCATGATATTGCTGAAAATGACATGTTCGAGCAGTTTACTGCAGATGGACGTGATTGATACAGGGCGGTAGTTGGAGGCTTTGCTCCTGTCTCCTTTATTGAAGATTGGTGAGATGTTTGAAAGACGCCAGTCAGATGGTACTGTTCCTGTGTCTAGAGATTGTTGAAAGATAAAGGTCAGGATCGGTGCAATGTCTTCAGCTAAGAACTTCAAGATCCTTCCTGGTATGCCATCTGGCCCTGTGGCTTTGCTAACATTTATAGCTTTCAGTAGCGTGACAATGCCTTCCACAGAGATTTCAATGCGATCCATTGAAGGAAACACGGGTTGTCTAAGATCTGGAATGTTCAGGTGATCCTCCAGTGTGAAAACTGATTGGAGTTGATCGTTCAGTGCAGTTGCTTTTCCTTTACTGTCGGATACAAGCTTTTCACCACACTTGAGGGACCTTGTAAAATATATGCTAGTTGACAAGATAGCAGCAAAATGTTGTTGCTGTGGATGTGGATAATAATTTTTGCTCATACTCTTTTGAGATTAAACCAAAAAAAAGTACATATACACACGAATGATCCAAGGTAACTTATAACAATCTGATAACAGGATAATGAATATTATCCCGACATATTCATTGATCTTACGATCAATGGCTTCACAACTTGATAACAGCTGCAATTCTATGGCAAGAAACTCGTATACATCTTTTAAAATGTATCAAATTGTGGGAACGCCATAGTATTCATTTAATGGACTCTCAAGGCGCTTGTAGGATAACATACATGATGCATGTAATTTTACTCGGCATTCAGTCTGTATAGTTGCCTCTTTCAACATAGGCATAAGGCATTACATGGGTATTTTACAGGATTTTATTCCTTGAAATACACTACGCTCCTAATACATCTGCTAGAACAAAAGCTACCAACAGAGTAATAATTTCAAAAGCACTTTTATACCCATGCCATATCTATGCAGCTTTAGGAATAAAAAGAGTTCTTTGTTGCTCTCATGTCAAGTATATACAAAACTGAAGTATGCAGAGTTTGAATATTCAACAGCGCCAGCATGCTTAGATATGAAATTTAATTATCGTTTGACAGTTATTTTTGGAAACCCTTCTTAGAACCTTTGTTTTTACGCTCCAAACTCATTGACGTCGTTAACCATTGTAAAGGACACTCTGATCACTATGGACATACGTTTGTATTTAGGTTGGCTAATTTGTTCCTTTCATATAATAGGTAAGTTATTCTTTCTAATTATAACTTCATGAAAGAGGTCCCTTTGAGGGAGATAATGAATGCATTAAAACGTAATCTAATATATTATCGTATTACGTGCAGATATTATATCCAAATGTTTTTCCTATAACTTTTTAAAATCTTGTCTTTGTGTTTGATGTGGAACTGTTAATAATCTTTGTATTTCTAATGTAATCAAGGTGCAGTCAAGTGGGCCGATTTTCATAGCCTGCATTTAAATGATTATTTAAATGTAGAGTATTTTAATGTGCAAAAGCAATTTGTTGGACCTTTATCCTGAAGAATAAAAATTATGCTAAATTATGAATATTAATAGTAATGCAACAGCATAATCATTTGATATGGCAATACCAATAACTCAGTGTTTAAAAGGTTTCCGATGTCGATAAACATGATGGACACATTTTAAGACTGATAGAATTAAGAGGGTGAGGGGATACTTTACAGGCCAAAATAGGTATAGCGACCTTGAGTCTGTTTTCTTTATTTTATTGCTCTTCTGTATACAGTAAATAAGAGAGACATAATAAAATATTGTATGACTTTCCCTTCTTCATTTTGTGTTTGCTTGTCAGGGAATTTACATGTATCCCCGGCACGTTTAAATAGAGATTTCCGCCCACGATATATACCACTTTGACAAAAGCTTTATAATGAGGATCAAAGGCAAGAGATCATTTAGGGTTCCCTCAATTCTTAAATAACCCACTTTGTTCATGTCTTTATTGATTTTGAATCTAGTTTGCCTGAAGGATTCCTACGAGGAGAAGATGGTTTTCGTTGGAGCAGATTTGGAGATGATATGCAAAGGACCCACAGCTTCTGTGAACCTGACTCGTATTAAGTGGAGCGTGATTGGAGATTTTAATGACAATTTGATCTTTGTCTGTCCCTCCGAGACCTATGGCAGATGTGAGAACATTGATGGCCATAGTTTGGATGATCAAAACAGCTATACCAGTTCGTTCACTATCGAGAACCTTTCCCTGGAGGATGCAAGAGAATATGTATGTGAAATACGCACAATTGTAGATCAAAAACTGTGCATATTTAACTTGACAATTAAAGGTGTGTATACTATGCTTTTTGTTTCAATGTCATGATCTGTTTTATGTTTTACGATATACCTGGTCAAACCTTTATTTGCCATGCATTCTGATAGTCACAAACAATAGGATGCACTTAATATGATTAACAAGATAATTATGGATTTACCCATTAGTAGGTAAGACCATAAGTTTTAATATCATGTTTTGCATTTTTCATGTGCTTCCTCTTCTTCCTTGTTCTTGTTAATATCCTACTCTCTTCTTCTTCTTCTTCTTCTTCTTCTTCTTTTTCTTCTTCTTCTTCTCTCTCTCTCTTTCTCGTTCTCTTGTAATATGATTTAAAGTAAATTGCACTGTAGGTGAGTGACTGAGTATGACTGAGTGTGTTTGCAAGATATTTGTAATTGTTTTGTAATAAGTTTGATTATACATATATGTCTTTTTTGTTTTTTGTTTGTTATAGTATGTTTTTATTATATTTTTATTTAATTGTATGTTAATGGGCCCCGTTTACAAGCTTTGCTTCTCAGGGGTCCATAGCCTGTATTCATGTTATAATTGTACCAGTAGGCCTACCAGTGTGATCGTAAATTGTTTTTAAAAATGATTGGCTGACTACAATGAATTGAATGGAATTGATCTGATTCGGGTCATAATGCATGGGACCTATTACTACTGTCAGATCCCAGCTGTGCAATAGCGTTATCCTCAAAAGTGCAACAAAGGAGGACAATTCGGTAATAGAAGTTCTTTCCAGGAAGATAATCTGGCAAATAATGAGTAAGAAAATAAACCATGCACCTACATGAACATTAACATGAAAAATTAAGACGGTAACATTGTTGAAGGTTGATAAAAAGAACTGTGCAATTTGTGTATGAAATGTTACTTACAGGGCTTAAATTATTTTTTGGTCTACGGGGGCTCTTCCAAAAAAAAAGAGCCCCCGTGAGCCTTCTCACGGAGGCTCTTTTACTACTAACGGGGGCTCTTTTTGTAATACAAATTTTCATTGATTAGTGGTACCCATGATACTCCTAAATTCTTTGCTATTTCATCATTATTAGCATTATTTCCCTCTTACAACTTTACAAGTAATTACATGCAGCTAATGGTCAGATTTTTTATTTTGCAATCGCCCCCGAGAGCTATCTGGCGAAGGCGATTATGAAGCTCGATGGGGGCGAATCGCCCACCGCCCCCGTGTATTTTGAGACTTTATTACTTATTATATTCCTTATACTGTACTTAAAATCTAACAGGAAAACAAATCTAGAAATAATTCTCAAACTACAAAGATATTTATGGTTTTCTTTGAAGGTATCACTGTGCACCACCCTCTAACAGTAATTGACAATAAATTCTCCAAACCATTTTTGAGTTTTTCCAACCGTTTTCCCTTGAAATTAAGACATAAGACAGGCTTTAAACAATCTTTCAACACTTAAATGTCCATAATGGTATATAAAGCCAATTTATTACTTTATGACGATTTACATTCAGATTATCTCTAATTGTTCATCTAGCACTGAAGTCACTAGAATAGCACTGTTTTCTCTCATCTGAATAATTTTACCAAGTCCCTTTAAGTTAAGAGGCAATAATGGATGTTGGGTTAACGTCAAAAATATACGTTAAATTGAAAAAAAAATGAAAAAAAAGATAAATACTAAACTTATATGGACGTCGCCCAGGCGAACTATCAAATTAATTGATACCGGATAGTATTCTGTTTGCAAATAATTTATCTGATGCATACAACTAAAGTGACAAAATTAAATTGCATGCAACTTAGATAAATATTGGAAAATTTACTTTTTTCAGTCAATAAAATGTACATATCCAATCTTTCAAAATATCTATTTGATGACATTGCTACTCCTAGGAGAAGAAATATACGCACTGGGGATTATCATAAAAAGTAGGCTCTGCATGAGTAGGCCAATGTGCTTTTAAATGCAAAGGAGCAAGTGGTACACCTGTGAAATGTTTATGATATAATGATGATTTATAGCATTTTATGTGGCACCATATATCTGTTTAAAAACACATTCAATGGCGCGAGCTCCTCCAATACTATGATTTTTTCCGTTACAGAGCAACCGGTGGGTTTAACCCTTATATACGAGAACGAAGGGACAGCAATCAACTCTAGCTTTCTCAAGGTCAGAGCTGGTGTCAATACAACGATAAGATGTCTTGCCAATACATCAGTGTATCTCCAGTGGTATCCAAATTGTTCTGATCTTTCTTCCCACGCATGCAATGAGGGTGATCCACAGAACGGTAGCCGTGTACTCTCATTTACCACAAGAGCGAGTCAAAATGGAACCATTCTAACATGCCAAATAGAGAACATACATGAACCATCGGAAAATATTAATATCACGATCATATTACAAGTAGAAGGTATGTATTATGATTCACTTTTGGTAAATGTTGAATCGAGAATTTTACTGATTAATGTATGACATGTACTAGATTGGAGTCACCTCTTTTCTTATCCTACTGTACTTAACTGTACTCATAGTCGTATTATAAAGTAATATGTTCTAATTATATTGTCATTCTTTGTAAAACAAATTAGTATTGTAGAATTAAAGCCAACCATTGAAATATTTGATAGTTATGTAAAGTTGTATTTAATGTAAAGGGCATTAAAGTGTATTGTGTAATGCGCTATTTGATTGTAACATAATATATTAATTAACAATATGTTTTTGTATACACCTTGGCCCGAATTCACAAAGGAGGTTTGTCGACAACCTAGGTTTATGTCAAATGCGTTTTAACAAACCAAGGTTTGTAAAAACGCGTCAAAACGCGTCATATGACGTTTGTCGACAAACCTCCTTCATGAAGTCGATTACATGCTCCTCACTTCAGATAACATTACTAAAAGATTTTTATTTTGTGATATTTACTGTAGAAGCTTATGTTGTAACTTTAATAATTGTTCTGGATTTCTTAGATCTTTGTCGATGCAACTTTTTTTTAATTTTGTATATGAATGGATCAACGATATATCTCCGCTATCTCTGTATAATGTTGACAATTGTGATTTTGTTAACAATAATAGAAATAACAAGCGTGGTCGAGGTGTTGTTAATTTCATTTAGACTGACAATAGCTACAAACATTGTCTTGATTTAAATTGAAACACACCTCTTAATGCAAATCTGTTTATTGAAATTTATTATTCAATTTCTTCTAATTACCAAACAAATGATATATTTTCATCTTCTGCTGATGTATTTGAGATGGTAGATAGAGAGAAAAGTATTATATTTATTATGTGCGATTTTGATATAAATTCTGTGAATGTTTGCAAGGTTCACATTGCAATTTTTTTTTTTTTTAAATCGTAATGCTTCCTCTCATAAAATCCCCACCCGAGTTACAATTGGCATCTCTACTAAATAATATAATAACAATTGTTATTTGTTGAATCGGATCGGGGATAATTATTACAGAAATTTCTGATCATTTTCCTGTTTATAGCTATTCTGACTCTAACATATATAAATTGATAAAATGTCTCAATTGTTCCTGCTTAATATAATTGATGAACTGTTAACATTTTGTAATAAGTGGAATAACATTGAACGCTCATATGTTTGTTTTATACAGCAATTACAGTCATGATGCTTCCATTATTCTACAATGTATTTTTCTTAATCGAAATAAAGTTACATTCATTATGAAGACAAATCCTATTTTTTTAATGAAGAGAAAATGGGACACTAATATAATTTAAATGTGGTTCAAAGAGAAAGCTTATGACTTCCCTTACATTTTTTTTGGAATAAATTTCGATAATGCATTGAATTGGACTGACCAAGTAAATTACGTATGCAATATATTATTTTAAAAACAATATTGGAATGTTACATAGACAAAAAAACTCCTCCTATTTACATATTAAAAATGGTAAATAATTCAACGGTCCTTCCGCATTTATGTTGCGTGGGAGAACTCGTCTGTTGCCTCATTAGGCATAATAGTCAAATTAAAAAAGCGTGCACTTATAATTATTATCCATGCCTCATTTTTTGCCCATACATCACCTATATCTAGTTCCCTCAATATTTAAAAAAAAGAAGATCTCTCTCTGTTGTTGTCCCTCCGCTTTTCGGAGATCTATATAATACAAAGTAGGCATTTTAATATACCTATGTGAAAAACATGTTTTCCCTGAAACACTCTTAATTTACTTTAATTTAAATTGCAATATTCAGAGCCATCTAAAATATACCAAGGACACATCACTTGGAATTCGCTTCCCGCATCAATTAAAGAATATCAATCTCTGAAAGATTTTATAAGTAGGGGTAAGAAAGATTTTCTTGCAACATATTAATCTAATTTGAACCAGTTATTCGTCTTTAATGTTAATATATGCTAGGCACTGTGTTGTGCATTATTGTGGGGGTAATGTTGTATTTTGTCATGTGCCTGCAATGTGGCATTGACGTTTATAATTATGTTAATTATGTATCTTCTTTTGGTCAGCTACTCATAGAGGTCACTTCCTTTCTGGCGACTACTGACCAAGCAACTGTTATATTGTTGTACACATGTATATGCATGTATTTATTCTTTTTATGTAACAATGTATACTCAAACACATGTATGTTTTTTTTTAGTGATAAGGTGAAATACAATTGAATTTAAAGGAATGTTTTTGTTCGCAGTTTGTGTTCAGCATCTGGAAATCGTCAGAAACTACTCATTTGAATCTACCGTCGATGGTAAGAGTGCATTGAGCTGTCAAACCAATACCAGTAACTTCAATCTGACATCGTCATCACTCTTCTTCAACTCATCTTACCTGGAGGGTAGAGGGAATAAATATACGACTGCTTCGTGGGAAAATGCCGGAGCACTACATTTGGCTATTTACAAGATTGATTCAAACGCCAGCTCTCTGTCCTGCTGTGTGTCAAAGACCTCTCTATGCCCAGGGGTTTGCTCAGAAGAATACTTCAACGTACTTAATGGTAAGGAATAAAACACGAACTTTCTAGATGTACTTCAACCACTTGTACTGATAGCATAAAATAGTTAAATAAAAATAATATTTGATTGCTACATGATAGAAACTAAAATACTTTGGTATGAAAATTCATTCCTAGTGATGTGAGATATTATTAACATCTCTTAATTGAATTCAGAAATTCCAATGAATATGGCCACAACATAATTTGATCAAATGCAGATAATGAAAAGAAGCTCAGATCTTTTTGTCTTTTATTAGGTTCAATATATCTAGCATCTACATACCAACCTGACAGTATAACCGTGGCTAATACCAACGGATGTCAATTTCAAGGTAAGATGGATTCAATAACGAATTATTTCCTGTCGGGTGATTTGAAAACATTCTATGAGAAAAATGTTTTTCTTTTCATTGATGGTCCCTTAAAGGTCGTATAACTATGTCATTTTTAAAGCGACTTCTGTTTTTGGGTGGGAAATACGCAGGATTCTTATTCCTGAATTGCCCCCCCCCCCTTCCCCCGACTCATTGGAAGCTAGCTAACTTTCTGTTTTTGCCAGATGTATATGTACATTTTTGAGCTATCATTTTGAAAATATGATGTCTTGCTAGAAATGTAGAAATGTAGAAATAATACAAATGAGATAAATTACTCATATATAGGTAGTACACGTGTGTAGTTCCCTTTTTTTAGAATGTAAATTTCAGAATAGGTATTGAATTGTTCTTACAGCTCAGTTGTGTTATAATTCACTTGAGGAAGAACAAAGGTCACAGCATCTTAATATCGCTAGTGTCTTCATATTTATCTCCTAAAATTTAAAGGAATCTAATATAGCTTTTGAGGTATCACCAATACTGTACATTACCTTAAATGTGACCATAAATGTCACACTTCAACTGAAAAAAAAGTAAAAATGTTAAGGTCATTTGTGAATTGTATTTTTAGACAAAAGATAGATCGTCATTGGTAAGTGAAATTGAGAAAGATTTGCATTTTTTTTTTTTTTTTTTTTTAAATCTTTGAAGGTCTGTCAACGGTTGTACTGATATTGGTTCCATGGATGTTGGTTGTTCTATTGCTCATCATTGTGATAGGCTTGGTCATTCGATCGAAAAAGAGAGGTAGGGCATTGTTCATTTTTGTTAATCTAACATTATACACACTGTAATCAACGTATGATAAGTACCGTAGATACATGTTCATTATATTCTCCATAAATATTTCAGCAAAGCAATGGAAAGAAAGCGTACTTTCAGCACAGTACCTTAGCTAACAGAGTTCAGGTTAGTACTGATTGATACTAGGAATAACAGGTCGCAATTACGTTACAAACATTTTATTCGGGGCAAGTACACAAAGGAACAGTTTCGTAATTGGTCTAGTTCAACGTATTAAATTGAAAAATAAAAGCAAAAATGGTTTATTATCTATCAAAGCAGGGACAGCCGAACCTTGGTCAACTTCTCGAGCTGGATCTCATTCTCATTCATCGAAGACATCATCAGAACAAGGTCATCCACCTTCTACTTTGGGACAGGCTAGGGTGAGTAGTCGGATAACTTTTGCTTTTATTTTTTACCACAACTCATAATGATAATTACACCTACAAAGTACTTATATTACCTCGACGTTCGCCAACATGACCTAAGGCTCTCAATTCATTCAAAGAATAAATTCCAACCAGATATTTATTTATTACATCTTAATCAAGAATGGCAAATCGAGATAAATGCCTTGCCAAAGGACTCGAACCGATAACATTACGCAGACTGTATGTTTATTAATTAGTCATGGCTAAACTATTAAAAAGGTTAATACTCTCGTGTTAGCTTGTGTTAGGTTGTGGTGTGCGTTAAACCCCTAGCGGCCTAGCCAGATGCAGTAACGTGTTACCTAGGTATTGCGGGTATTTATGTATACCCTAGATATTAGCTTGTGACCGGACAAACCGAATTGAGACAGTCACGGACTTTAATTGGATTCTTTTTATCTTGACCTATGCTTTCCCTTTAAATAGGAGCAGGTTTCAGATGTGGGAGACCAGGATATGTGTTCCGGCTACATGGAAATGCGGCCTATAGCACCAGTCCAGCCTTACATGACGCTAATCGGTGATGGAGCCGACATAGAGGACGAACTCGGACATTACGTGAGCCCCGGCGTGAGCCCTACACTCACACGGAAGCACAACCCGACAACCGCAGAAAAGACTTTTGTAGGTGACCCTACGTATGTGAATACGGAGGAAATTTTATATGACAATACAATAATGAAAACGAATGACGAATCATCTTAAAGTGAATAAAGACCTTAAACGTAATACAGATCTTTGATGTAAACCTCCTCAATCAAAAATTACCAAGCAAATAAATAAATAATAAAGAAGACAGAAATGAAATTAAAATGAAATTAAATATACAGAAATTAATAAGCAAATTAATGAAGAAATAGCATTTTAATGTATGTAAAGGCCCGGTCCCACTGCACTTACGGATGCAAAGAGGATGTAAAACGTAAAACAAATCTTGCCATCCGTTGGAAAACGCAATGCATCCGTTGTGTACTCATTGCATACGTGTTTCATACGCTCTATCCATCG
Organism: Strongylocentrotus droebachiensis; assembly: GCA_035222895.1. Classification (NCBI taxonomy): domain Eukaryota; kingdom Metazoa; phylum Echinodermata; class Echinoidea; order Camarodonta; family Strongylocentrotidae; genus Strongylocentrotus; species Strongylocentrotus droebachiensis. The sequence continues at coordinate 349,916 of JAVYIG010000460.1, read as the reverse complement.
AGCATCCGTCCACTGTGATTTCATCCGCGCAAAAGGTTTTGAGCTGCACAAAACTTTTAGAACGGATGAACTTCCGTCGTGTACGATGTAAATCCGCGACAAATACGAGCAACAAACGTTCTATGTCCGTTATCATCCGTTAAACGTCCGCTGTATCCTCTCTGCATCCTCTGGACATCCTCGCAACTAACATCCGCTGCAGCTGAAAACTGAAAGAGGGAGGAAAGATAAGGTACATGGAACGTCTATACATCGTTAGTAGCACGGAAATAGAGAGGATGTAAACTGTCATCCACTTCCATCCGCTTTCATCCGCTAGGCTTCCGATGAACATCCGTTTAACATCCCCGCTACATACTACCCACGTCCGTTATTTTCCGTTCTGTTTTCGCAAATTTTCACAAATTTTGTCCATTTCTGGAGCGGATGAAAACGGATGGAGCCACCCCGGAAATTTAGCTCATCCGCTGTGTCCTTTATGCATACGTGTTGTGTTCATCGGCCAGTGGGACCGGGCCATTAATGACAACATAGCACATATCGCATGTAGATTATCGAGGTGGTTGATATAGATAACAATATGTGTACTTCAGCTGTGCTTATATGGATATTGTCTGTTAAGTAGTACTTCAGATAAAACGAAGAGACGAAATATTTGAGTGTATTTGAAGGGGACAGTTTCGGTCTCTATAAGCCGGGGGGGGGGGGGGGGGGGTCGGATGTTGATATGCTAGTGATATTTTGCCCGCACACAATTTGCTTTGGCAGAGAATGGTAGATATCATGTTTTCTGTAAGGATTTGATGAAGATACCTATTACTGACTCCAGTACACAATATATATATTTGTTTTCTTCATTCAACTAACAGCAAGGCCTTTTTTTCATATAGCGTTTAATATGTGAACACATGTCATATAGAAATAGTTTAATAATAAATATATGATAGGTTTGTTGTGACTTTAGTTGAAACATAAATAACCTGTTCAATGTGGGAGAAGTAGATTTGCTTGTCAGAATTTGCACTTTAATGAGGTATAAGAATATTCTTACCTATATGGCACCGGCACAGTATTTCATAAAATGCCCACCTAAAAATATTTGGTTATTAAGGGACTTATTTCTTAATTTCTGCATAGCTCTGTATCTTACCGTTTTTAGAAGAATTTCTCTTTTAATTGTTTATGATGAATTAAAGAAACAAACCAACTCCTCCACCCCTCAAACCAAAATATGATTATATATAGATACATGAGTAGACACTTAAAAATACACTTTCAGATTATGTTGTTTAAGTAGAGGACAATTAGGAAAACACAAAACTATATCCCAAGTGTTTTCTCACAAAACTCGCACGCTCTTTGATATCGTATTTACATTTGTATATTGATCTGTTCTTAGATGTGTGTCCTTGTGGTTTATTTCGATTGCTTCTTGTTTCTATTCAGTTGGGATCCAGGTTCGAAAGTTTTTTAAACAGTAAGACTAAGAGGAAAAGAAAAGCCTCGGATTTTTTGCAATTGTGGTATTAAGAAAATCTCAATCAACTGAATGAGTATTCTTGCAAGTATTTGATAGAGTGCATATCCCATTCTTGACGTTGAATAATACGTACATTGAAATATTATGGAATGAGTTGTGTTGTAATACAGTCGATTGAAAAATATTTGACGAATAGAAAGCAATACCTGTATTATCATTTAACTGAATCAAAATTATCAAAATGATTTAATGCTAATAAACTATCTCTTAAGCTTTAAAAAAACAAATGTTTATACTTTCAAAACAGGAAAGGCAAAAAAATGTACTTTAGATGGTGAATTATTTGAAAGAAACAAGTGTACCAAGTTCCTTGGTATTCTAATAAATGATAATCTGAGATGGAATAACCAGGAGAAGTATATATCTCTCACATAATTTCACGCAATTTTGAAATACTCTGTAAATTGAAACATTATGTCCCATTTAATATTTTGTTAATGTCGTAGGATTCCTTAATTCTGCCATATATTTCATATTATCATTTTATCCAATTCCAAGAGAAATGTCGATTCCATTTACTATTGATTTTCACCAATTCTTTTTACCGTGACCACTATAAAACCGTTACTTTTAAAACTAAAAGCATTACAAGTCTATGATATCAATATTCTAAAAATTGCACATTTGTGTTCGATCCGATTACAAAATGATCGACTACCTTCATACTTTGTTCAATGGTTCAATTTAAATGAAGTGTTTCACTCTTATCCCACTATACAAACTGACAAGTACCATCCTACCTTAGTTGCTGTTAATACTATTCGACACACTGCACCAGATAAGTCGAACTCCTTCCTTATTTAAATTCGAAATCTACATGCTCTTTTTTCAAAAGGTGTTAAAACTAGGCTAATTTGCAATAATAAAATGGCTCGTGTTTTACTCTTCATTTTGAATTTATGGTCACTCAGTTGATATTGCCCATGACCTGGCATCACTAACTTTAATAAACCTGCTACTAAACCTGTTACTATTGTTGTAGTTACCGTTCTCCCCCTTTTTCTATCTTTCCCCTTTTCTATTTTTCTATCTGGTAAAGACCAGTAATGGTCATGCGATTGCATTGTGAAAGAAACGTTGTGGAATCGATCAGAAAAGGTTGATCATCTAGCATATAAGTATTGGTGTGTACTGCAAGGTTCTGGAATCATCAAAATGATAAGAAATTTGGCCCAGTCTACGTAAAGTTACATGCACTGTACACAGAAAGATGTATATGGGACTACACACACGTGCGTCATATCTCTCACACACCAATAGATATACTAATTTATCAAATATATCAATTAGTAGGCGGTTTCCCGGCAAAATTGTTCAATACATATTCTTTCACATGATTGGTAATAAAAGCTTCCATTTCATTTTTAGAAATTGGGGCGTTTCCAATACTGGTCTTTACCTTTAATAGCGGGTCATTCTCTACTTTCATAGTTAAATATCTAGTTAATCTGAAGGCTGCAAGCATATTTAATTCGTTTTAACTACGCATGAAACATGTAACTTATTATGATTTAGTTTTCTTTTCTTTTCTGCATATTGGCATGTACTCAATTTGGAGAAAGAGTTCTGTAGAACTCCAATCTAAGAAATGTCACATTAATGCACGTGAATATATTAATGTTCTAAAAAATGATGAAACATATGAAAGAAATCAATTAATCTATTTCTAAATTACTAAATTTCTCAAATGTATGGTCGACAAACTTATGAAACATTTAAAAGAGAGGTTTGTTGGGTAAAATTTACAGAAAAGATGTTTTGATCTAGTGGTCACATTAGGTTAAGGGAAACAAGCTGACAGAAAGAAGGAGAGAGCGAGAGAGAGAGAAAGAGGGGAGACAGAGAGAGAGAGAGAATAGAGAGAGAATAGAGAGAGAGAAAGAGAGGGTGGTAAAGAGGAGGGGGACGGGGGAGAAAGAGAAGGTGGGAAGAAGTGGGAGGGAGTGATGGAGGGAGAGAGGTAGAGAGAGAAGGAGAGAGAGATTTAAATATTTATGTGTACACATTTCGTGTTTGTTGAGTATGTGGGCGGATGGGCGTGTTTATGTGTGTGCGGGGGAGGAGGACGAGGGGGTATTTCTTCATCTCGTATGTCGACACTTCAATAGAATGGAAAGTAAAAGTGATATGTCATACATATTCAGTATTAGGCCATATACTCAAACTCATCAAAAGAGGGAGCATTTCCAATAACCTAGGCAGAGCCAACCAGATATATAGATAGTTCTCAAAGGGGGGAAGAGATATTTGGGCTTGAATTTGACGATTCCTTATCAACTAAGTTAACGTACAAATAGTGAGGCGAACCTTTTCTCGAGGTCTCCTATGGTGACCTTAAAACATAAATAAAACAATATATTTAAACTAGAGGAATGGGACTGTATTTCCGGTATGCCTACGCCTAAATTCAGTTAAAATCATGGCAATAATTATTCTTGGAATAGCACAATGAGAGCAAGACGCCTAAAAAGTTCATACTGTGGTTTTCAAAACGAGCCTATAACCTGTCTTTTAGGAATTTGACCTCCATGATCTTTGACCTTTAACTAGTTACCTAACAAATTTAGCAGTCACTTTCCATTGGTGATACCCCCCCCCCCCCCTTCACTAGGTTTGAAGCCCGATCATACCTCTAGTGATTCTTGAGTTATTGTGATAACGAGGTAATTTTATGCAATGAACTCCGTGACTTTACGCCTACTTACTTCAAAATATTATAATACAATCTTCCTATGAAGACATAACATATATCATCACGAAGTTTCCGGTGCACACCTCAAGTAATGCTAGATTGATGGAAATAAACATTAACAGCTACATTTAAACTAAATGATAGTGCCTGAGCAGTGGTGTTGATGTGAACAAGCCGAAGAATTTGCTTCAATTTAGAGGGAGACATTCCATTTATAACAAATTATACTTTGATCAACTCTGAGTATGCATACAAGAAGGAGAATAAGAGATTCAAATGTCGTAAGTTTCTGTTTTTTTTTATTTGAATGATTAATTCACCTGGAAATAAAGAATTATACACTTAGGGCAATCCTTAAAGGGCAAGTCCACTCCAAAAATAACTTACTAACAATAAAAGCAGAAAAATCAGACAAACCAATCAAAACAAGTTTGAGCAAAATCGGATAACTAATAAGAAAGTTATGAACTTTTGAAAAAGTATGTAAAACTATGGAACTATGAGAATCACAACACATTTTGCCAAGATGGTTATCAGTTTGTGACGTCATGTCCTCACAACTTATCAATTGCTTTATATAGTTTAATCCCATTAATTTCCCCTTTTATCCCCCAAAACTAGATTTCCCCATGCCTTTGCCCAGGTTATATGATTTGTATCATATTGCGTGCATGACATTTCCCAAAAACTTTTACGAATTGTGTAGAATTGATACTATTTCCTGAATATTGTATTTCATAATTATTGATTTTTATATAAATAGTTTATCAAAATTCAATTTTTCATGATTTAACTGGACATAAATTACTCTTTATTTGTGCATCCACACATAAAAATATTAATAACAATCTAACTTGGATGCTGGTGTGAAAAAATAAGATTCTTTGGGTGAAAATAGGAAATTTATATTATCAATATAAAGAAAATAATTAGTGGATAGTGAAGACCATACGTCACAGACTCATGAGTGAGTTGCCAATTTGTGTAGTGATTTTCAAAGATCTTATTAGTTATCCGATTTTGCTCAAACTATTTTTGATTGATTTGTCTGATTTTTTTGGTTCTATTGAAAGTAAGTTATTTTTGGAGTGGACTTGGGCTTTAATATCATTCTTTTTCTTAAAAAACTATTCTTAATTTAACTGGAAGTCGAAACAACGGCTTCTGCAGTGCAACAGTGCTCGTTTCGTATGATAGTACATGTAAAATAATTCATTCAATAATTAGTTTGGATATAGATGATGTAAAATATATTTGGGTACATCTCTGTAAAAAAAGAATGATTCTCGGGCACCTCGTTGCCTACATGTTGAAGTAAACAGGATAGTAATTTGTGAGATCATTAACGTTGAATTTGGGTGGTCAATACAAACAGTAATGAGAATGTTTTTATTGTTAGGTACTACGAGTTCTTTGAATAGAGATTAAGCTACATTATTCATTCATACAGTGTACCTTCTAGTGAACTATGTGATCATACTTCTATGTTACGTATATTATATGCCGAAAACTCGAATCCGTTGGAATCGTCCGCTAGCCAGTTTTTGTAAGCTAATGGCATTGAAACTCTCATGTAAGTTTTCTAAGAGCAATTGCAAATTAATGAATTTGTTGTTTATACTACTTATTTTCAAATGCAGTAGTGAAATATTTATCATTTGCAGTTTTAGAGTTTTCCGGTTTAAAGCCCCACTGTCCTACTTGTAGCTACTTACTCCCTCTATATAGAAAACTTCCCCAATCGGTGCCTGTTGGTCCCTCATGATCCTCTTTTTCTTATGTTAGTTGAAAGCTGAGTTAATGAGATGGCCACCTGTCAGTGACCTCGCTGTGTGGTATATTTCCCTCTGGCCCAGTAGTATTGACGGTCTTTAAAGTGATTTTTAGTGAAATAGACGCAAGCGGGACGATGGTTAGAGACATTGTAACAAGAATCGCTATTAAATTCTGCTGTTGAGTTCATTATATCTGAAATGTAATTTTTGAAACTAGAGTTAGCGTTGATACTACAAGCATTAGCAGAATATTGTCTTACGAATGTTCCTAGGTACGGCAAACATTAATGATAGTCCTTTATAACAACACGTAATGTTGCAATTCGCGTAATGGCTATTGAAATAAAACAGATGAATGCACTTCGTCTAATTATCATTGCGTCTACACAGTTCATTCATTGAGCAGTCTAATAATCATTTCATGTACTGTACTGTCCATGTGGTATACTACTCATTAAAATCAGTTCTCGGTTTGTCTCATGTCTAATGTCTGTGGTCTAATATCCATCATAAATTACTGAATTGCATTTTTAATTGTTAATAATTGAGGTTGATAATGTTGAGAAAAAGTTTTTATGATGCCGGGAATCTTCAACAAAATTTGTATTTATGTAAATTAGTTGGCTATTTAGCAGTAAGGCACAAAGATCAGAATGTTGTGCTATTTTTGTTTTACTACCGTGCATGTGAGCTTATGTGCTTATCATTGGCACTGTCTATGTTGTCATTTTTCCTATCAGTGTTTCTTCTAATAATAACATCCTAGATATTACGACGGCCATTGACACTTATATTTGTTGTTTATGGTGATTTGCTAAGCAATATATAATTCATATCGTGTTGAAAATTGTTGTACTCATCAGGATTATATCAATAAAGTACACGGATAGAGACGATTAAAGAATACAGTCAAACTCCGCGAAATTGAATGACAATACGCAATTCGAAAATAAATACATACATACAAACGTAGTTGTTAATAAATGTATATAGCGCAAGATAGCGAATACAACTTAAATTGTGGGGTCTTTTTTAATGTGTTGTATTCAAGCAATCCTTTTGAATCTAATCTACACGTCTGAGCAGCTCCAGATTTTGTTTAATGTTCTCTCACTCTATCTTTCTATCTCTTTTTTTCTCCCCCCCCCCCATTTTTGTTCTCTTTCTTTCTCTCACTCTTCCTCTCATTTATCGGAGGAAGTTGCGGTATTGTTATTATCATGTATCAGTCTGCTATTCATGTATAGAGGCATTTATGATGTGACCCGGAATAATGTTCTTGTTATATACTGTCTGCTGAGTACGGTGCTGAAAGGGTGTTGACTCATTCTTGTTCAGCATTACTTTAACATTCTGACTCTCAGCATATGATATTATGTTTATTCCTATGTTTGTATTGTGTGTTACATCAATGGGAAACACATTTACGTATTATTATATTTGGAAAATACAAACTGAATCTTAAATCTTAAATCTTTTGGCCAAAGCGGCTACAATTAACCGGTTTTGGGCACTTGGCCAAATTAAATTCTGCATCAAATACCTTACAAATAAAAGAAACTTGCAGATTGGATACAAATTTAAGTTTTCTTTAAAATAGAATGACCACAACTGAGAATGTGATATAATAGCAGATTACTTGTCGTTCATGCCAACAACACTATACTAAACTGTGGTAAAAATAAACCAGACTGCCAGGCAGGAGCGAACGCAGGGGGGGGGGGGGGTTAAACCCCCCTTAAATTTGTGTTATTTGTGTATTTTTTAATTTTTTTTTTAAATTAAAAAACAAAAACAAAAAAAACTAGAAATTTAATTCGTCATGGAGACGAATTAGGTGGTCTGTCTTCAAGTATTATGATAGATTATAATGTTTACTATATTGAGAAAGGGAGAAGTTATATAGACATGTAAACAATGATGATCATCGTGATGATCATGATAATGATGATCTTGATAGTAATGGTGATGACGATGATGATGATGATGATGATCATGATGATGTTGATGATTATCATCAACAGACCACGATGACATCAGACTGAAAAAAATGAGAGAACATTTAGATAGTATATAGTTTCAGCTACAACATACTCAAAAATCAACAAAAATCAAGCCGAAATAACGGCGATATTGCTCGCAAAAGACAAGAATGTAGAATCCAGATTTGAGAAAAAGTCATCTCCCATAAGGATTACACGCAAAAAGTAATGGATCTAGTGATAATAGGGTAATAATAAAGTAAATATGGTTGTTTATTACATTATTTGCGATTGTACGTGTTTTAATATTCAAAGGAGATGGTAGAGTGAAAGGTCAAAAAGAAAAAAAAAGTGAAGAAAAAAAATTGTTGGAGACGCCCGGACTCGAACCAGGGACCTCGAGGTCGGAAGTCAAGTGCGTTACCGATATACCAAAACATTTCCCATAGAGATTACACGTAAACGGGAAATGGAATTCTCAAATCCCACGTTGCAAGTGAAATATGAGCATGATCTCGGCATCTGATCGAAAAATAAAGGGTACACTTGTGATAGCTTATTGTCTCAGCTACAACATACTCAAAGCTCAGCGTGAACAAAGATAAAACGACGGAGATATTGCTCGCGAAAGACGGGAAGGTAAAATCCAGTTTTGAGAAAAAGTCATGTCCCATAGAGAATACACGCAAAATGTGAAAAATTGACATGCCTCCGTTAATCGCAAAAATACGCCATGATGCATTTGTCAAAATGAAAAATACGTCGTGACTTTATTTGTAGAGAATTGTCTCAGCTAGAACATATCAAAATCTGGAATTAAACCGATTAATATTCAAAGAGATACAATCATTTTTCCAAAAATATGATGACGTCATAATATGCAAATTGAAATTTTGAGTTCGGAGGCCATTATGATGACGTCATGAGTTAATTGAGGGTCAAATGAGACATGAAATCATATCTCCGATTCATACTCTATCAAAATTTGAAAACAAATTAGGTTCACCTTCCATCCTAAAGCGCTACAATGGATTTTGTATAGGCATGTTTTTGCCCATATATGTTATGTATAACAAGAGCTCGCACGCACGGACATTATCTTAAACGGACGCTCATTCCGTTATTAATGGGCAGAAAAAGGTGAACTACGTATTGAAATGCTTGAGAAAATGTGTTAAATATGATGAAAGAAAAAAATTGGCGATTCTATGTTGCAAAATGCCATTACGCGCGGAAACGCGCGCGCAAAGCTGTGCGCACGCATTTTTTTTCGAAATGCTTAAAATAGCCTAAAACGTACTCTAATTTGATCAAAAAGTGATTTTGAGCATTTTTTAGTTTTGCGCGCACCGACGCGCGGACGTACGCGTACGCGCGCGTTTATTGACCTTAAGTTGACCGGACGGATATTGACCTTAATCGTTATAAATATGAATGAGAAATTATTTACGGTTATGAAGATATGATCATGAGTTGATTTTCAGAGTACTTCACAAAATGGCGCCTGGATGACGTCACGATATTTGAATGAACTTGAAAATGTTCCTGTCACGTCTTAAGACGATGACCTATGACTCTGTCAAATTTAATTGAATTTGCACGGTTCAATTTTGAGTAATCGTGGGAACAAAAAAGTGGTCACAAATTTATTTTAATTGAATTGTGTTTTTGTACAAATTCAATTAAAATACTAGAAATTGAATTCGTCATGGTGACGAATTAGGTGGTCTGTTTTCAAATTTATGATCATTGAAAAGTCAAAAAGAAAAAAAATGAAGAAAAAAAAATTATTGGAGACTCCCGGACTCGATCCAGGGATCTCGAGGTCCGAAGTCAAGTGCGTTACCGATATACCAAAACATTTCCCATAGCGATTACACGTAAACGAGAAATGGAATTCTCAAATCTCACGTGTCAAGTGAAATATGAGCATGATCTCGGCATCTGGTCGAAAAATAAAGAGCACATTTGTGATAGCTTATTGTCTCAGCTACAACATACTCGAAGCTCAGAGAAAACAAAGCTAAAACGACGGAGATATTGCTCGTGAAAGACGGGAAGGTAAAATCCAGTTTTGAGAAAAAGTCATGTCCTATAGAGAATACACGCAAAATGTGAAAAATTGACATGCCTCCTTTAATCGCAAAAATACGCCATGATGCATTTGTCAAAATGAAAAATACGTCGTGACTTTATTTGTAGAGAATTGTCTCAGCTAGAACATATCAAAATCTGGAATTAAACCGATCAATATTCACAGAGATACAATCATTTTTCCAAAAATATGATGACGTCATAATATGCAAATTGAAATTTTGAGTTCGGAGGCCATTATGATGACGTCATGAGTTAATTGAGGGTCAAATGAGACATGAAATCATATCTCCGATTCATACTCTATCAAAATTTGAAAACAAATTAGGTTCACCTTACATCCTAAAGCGCTACAATTTTTGGATTTTGTATAGGCATGTTTTTGCCCATATATGTTATGTATATCAAGAGCTCGCACGCACGGACATTATCTTAAACGGACGCTCATTCCGTTATTAATGGGCAGAAAAAGGTGAACAACGTATTGAAATGCTTGAGAAAATGTGTTAAATATGATGAAAGAAAAAAATTGGCGATTCTATGTTGCAAAATGCCATTACGCGCGGAAACGCGCGCGCAAAGCTGTGCGCACGCATTTTTTTTCGAAATGCTTAAAATAGCCTAAAACGTACTCTAATTTGATCAAATAGTGATTTTGAGCATTTTTTAGTTTTGCGCGCACCGACGCGCGGACGTACGCGTACGCGCGCGTTTATTGACCTTAAGTTGACCGGACGGATATTGACCTTCATCGTCATAAATATGAATGAGAAATTATTTACGGTTATGAAGATATGATCATGAGTTGATTTTCAGAGTACTTAACAAAATGGCGCCTGGATGACGTCACGATATTTGAATGAACTTGAAAATGTTCCTGTCACGTCTTAAGACGATGACCTATGACTCTGTCAAATTTAATTGAATTTGCACGGTTCAATTTTGAGTAATCGTGGGAACAAAAAAGTGGTCACAAATTTATTTTAATTGAATTGTGTTTTTGTACAAATTCAATTAAAATACTAGAAATTTAATTCGTCATGGAGACGAATTAGGTGGTCTGTCTTCAAGTATTATGATAGATTATAATGTTTACTATATTGAGAAAGGGAGAAGTTATATAGACATGTAAACAATGATGATCATCATGATGATCATGATGATGATGATCTTGATAGTAATGGTGATGACGATGATGATGATGATGATGATCATGATGATGTTGATGATTATCATCAACAGACCACGATGACATCAGACTGAAAAAAATGAGAGAACATTTAGATAGTATATAGTCTCAGCTACAACATACTCAAAAATCAACAAAAATCAAGCCGAAATAACGGCGATATTGCTCGCAAAAGACAAGAATGTAGAATCCAGATTAGAGAAAAAGTCATCTCCCATAAGGATTACACGCAAAAAGTAATGGATCTAGTGATAATAGGGTAATAATAAAGTAAATATGGTTGTTTATTACATTATTTGCGATTGTACGTGTTTTAATATTCAAAGGAGATAGTAGAGTGAAAGGTCAAAAAGATAAAAAAGTGAAGAAAAAAAATTGTTGGAGACGCCCGGACTCGAACCATCCTGACATCTGATTGAAAAAATGAGGGGACATTATAAATAGCATATAGTCCGTCAGCTATAACATACTCAAAAAACAACAAAAACCAAACAAAAACTATATAGAGAAAGGGAGAAGTTATATAGACATGTAAACAATGATGATCTTGATGATGATGATGATGAACATGATGATCATGAAAATAATGGTGATCATGATGATGTTGATGATCATGATCATGTTCATGAGCATGCATGATCGTGACATATAGTCTCAGCTACAATATACTCAAAAATCAACAAAAACCAAGCAGAAATAATGGCGATATATTGCTCGCAAATCATTGTAAACTGGATATGTAGAAAGTAGAATCCAAATTTGAGAAAAAGTCATCTCCCATAGGAATTACATGCAAAAAGTAATAGATCAAGTGATAATATGGTAATAATAAAGTAAATATGGTTGTTTATTACACTATTTGCGATTCAACATATTTTAATATTCAAAGGAGATGATACAGTGATAAGAAAAAAAGACCAAAAAAGTGAAGAAAAAAATTGTTGGGAGACGCCCGGACTCGAACCATGAGTCTCGAGGGTGGAAGTCAAGTGAATCATCGACACACCATCGTAATTCCTGTGGAGACGATTTGAGAATTAAAAATCATTATACCCTGACAAAGGTGAGTTTTTCCTTTGGTGTCTGGAATTCAGTTATACCATGAACGAGCAAACTTATCTATCTTAAAAGATAGATAAATATAAAACGAAATAAATATATTTTAAAAAAATACAAAATTGAGAGATTTAACACGTGCCGTAAAGTTTGGCGACAATAGTCAAATTACTGACTAATCGCCAATAACTCAAAACACAACAACAACAACAACAAACGAACAACAACAACAACCTTTTTGAGCCGCGACCTAAAACCAGTAAGCTTAATTGTCGTTTTTCCGTGACAATTTATGGCGATCTTGCCAGGATCAGAGTTCTAGGTCTCGTAGGATATATCACATTTTGTTGGTTGAATATCCGTTACACTGTGCGTGTAGGTTTTAGTTTTAAAGAGAGACGGATGTTAGCAAAAAGAGTGATTTTACGGTTTGGGGTGGTGGGTCGATCTATCGCCACGGTTTTAGCAGTGCGTGTACCGTCAAAAGACGTACAGTATTTGCGGTGGGTGATTGGTGCCGCAGGTATACGGGATTGTGTATTATACATAACGCATGACACGTACGTACGTGTGTGTGCCATAGGCCAACGAAGCACTGACCTGTAGTGCAACGAAGAGTTAGCGCTCTGCGCCATTGTTTACATTGTCACTCTTTGCACGTGCGTGGCGCACTTCTGGCGCACTTCGTGGCGGGACGTAAAATAGATTTGAAGTTGATAGGGATGCTGTGATGAGCTGACATCATCAAAGGAAAAAGTAAAAAAAAGGAAATGATTGGCTAAAAGTTTAGCCAAACGATGAATATGCATAAATAGAAGTTCTCCTAGGGACGTCCCAGGTCCAAGCAAGCATAAATCCATTAAAATCCCTTCATACGTCGGACGTCCCGTTCACGTACAAGTCGAGGGGAGAGATCACAACAGTAATTTAAGTACACAAATTATCATCTCATTCATTAACATTATCAGAAACCTCTGTTAAACGTTTGTTGAGGTTTTTCTGTACTATCTATTGGTGTTTTTACTTTCTTGAAATACTGAATACTCGGGTTATTATTTTGGTTTATTGCTGTCATTTTTTTAATCAACTTAATTTTCCAATCAAAATAGGGTCACTCTTTGTTTACATACCGTATGTGCGCAAGTGGGCGTCCTGTTGTGTATGTCATTGTGACGTGCGTGTTATTGTTGTTGTACTTGTATAGATTCTAGTGTAATGTGAGTCATGAGTGGTCTTGACAGACATAGGGATGCCCTCCAAGTATGTAGACTTTGTGGAGCTAGGATTTCTTAGTAGTCTTTTTTTTATTTCAGATCATTTCATTTGCAGTTGTGGGAGAAATTTAATTATGATTTTTCACATGATGACCCCCTTGTACATCCAAAGCAATTTTGTCTCCTCTGCTACTCAAGGCTCCTCAATGCCAATAACCGCCCAATGTCTCACCCATTAGTGCCAAAAAATGACTGGGTGAGATATAAACGCACTGAGAAGTCTTGTAGTACTTGCAAACTCAATATTGCTTTGTCCAAGGGTGGCAGGCCCCTAAAAAAAAAGAAGTGGAAGACCCCCAGTACCCACCCTACCTCACTCAATGACCTCTCATTTCTCAGCACTTTCTTCTAGTTGCCCCGAGTATTCAATGTCTAAGTTCATGCCCACAGAAGAATTCATGTTGTGTAAACTCTGTGGCGGTGTCCTCGTAAACCCTCGTGTGAGTACTTGTGAGCATGTTTTTTGTTTGAGTTGTGTATATGAGTTGTTTGTTAGTGTAAATCGTGTTAGTGTTCCATGTGTTATCTGTCGTACACTACTCTACTATACATCAGTTACTCTTGTCAAAAAATATAACCTCACTACATTACATTCAACCATCATCTCATGTACAATTTGTAATAAAAACCTCCCATACAGTAACGCTACACAGCACACCTGCATCCATGAAAAACATGATTACACCTACTCAAAACAAACGGATACAATCACAACAAAAGATCTCACCCCAGCTCAAAAGGAGGCCCTTGGAAAGAGCATCCTGAAGGAAAAACTTACTAAGTCAAGTGATGGCACGGTTTTATATCAGACCAAGGGCAAGGTAATCATTGAATAATATATTTTGAATTAATTTTATTTCAAATATATTATTTTTAATATCTTTTATTCTGAATATATTGTATTATTCTATTTCATTATATAAATCATACATGTATTAACCTGAGATCATACTCTAAATATATCATAGCGTATAAAATGTTTTGTACAATGAAATTAAAAAAAAAAAAAAAAAATCTTCAATACATACAAGTAGTATAAAGAGGAATTTTTCTTGATATTTTATGATAAAATTGTTTGGGAAATGTCATACAAAATATCAAAAATATCAAACTATTAACAGTCTGTTGAAGATGAATTCAATCATAAAAGATCAAGAAATAAGTAAAATATGACTTGGATAAGAAATTAGGCATCTGATAATGTAGGAATACAAAGGTGAAAATGTTTTTTTCTTTTCCCCCAAACAGGAATGTTTCTATTAAATGGGAACATTTGGCAGGTATGTACCTGCAATTCAAAACAGGTCCAGGGTTGGCTTTGTAAACTTGCCCCCTCCCCCATCATCTGGATATGCCACTGGTTATAATAAGATAACTGTTTAAGATATCGTCCAATTATCAATCAAAGCTCTATTAGAACTAGCATCCAACATATACAACCATATACATGTAAATCATTGCACAGATAAGTTTGGATAGAGTATTATGTTTTCATAAATCTTCTTTCATTTCTTTAAAATAAGCCACCAGTGACAATGCTGCTACCTAAGGTCCAGGGGGGTGTTTCACAAAGATCCTAAGTAGAACTTAATTCTAAGTTGGACTTAAAAATTATGGACAGCCATTGGAGTCTTAAAATGAAATATATTCAAAAGTAGAAATTCAAGTATTTTAGACTTTTTATAAATTCCACATCCAGAACATGAAATCTCCTTGATGATAGAAAATATGAATGATTTGAATAAACAATTAATGCCTTTCAAAATAACTTTAACAAAATATTTTCAAAGATGCTAATGGCTTTCCATAATTTTTAAGTCCAACTTCGAGATAAGTTCAACTTGGGATCTTTGTGAAACACCCCCCTGGTCTCTTCAGACAAATGTTCATCATCTACACTTAGACAGCGCTCCGAGACATTGTTGCATACTCGAGAGGTGACAAGCGGTGGGGCGACAAAACAGCAACTGGCCCATGAAGTGAAGTTCCGAAAACTTTCATCTGAGTTGGATGAACTGATGGCTGAGGGCTCAATCCGGATACCAGATGGAGAAATGCTGGATCTGAAGGTTGCACTTGGACTCAGCTGGACAAGACATCGGAAACTGAAAAGGTAAAAACAGACATGATGCATCAATAGACGACAATCACTGTTTTTTTTTTACAGGAAATCAACACCTCAAACTTCAATTACTTCATTGACAATCACAATGTATATATTTATATATATATTTATTTAAGATGGCTGAAAGAGAGGAAGATTCTTTCGGAAGGAGAAAAATCCATGAGGCGACAGATGGACAACATCATTGGAGAAAATCTGGTTGGAAAATGGCTGCCTTTCCAGTTTCATAATAATGAACTCCACTGCACCGAGTTTCTGCGAGCACCAATGGTTATCGTCTCCAGCCTTCAACATAAAGTTCTCAATCTTCTAGACGATTATGACAAGTATGTTTATATTAAACAGACTACATAATCACAAATCATTCTATTTAGAGAGCCAAGTAGCCATGCCTCCATTTTTGTTACATGTATAATTGCAACAGGAGTGAAGTCCAGGATTGTGTGGGCCAGAAAATTGGGAAGGGGGGGGGGGGGGATTTTCCTGATATTATTTTCCTAATCATTTTGCCCTTGGGGGGGGGGGGGAGGGGGAAACTTCTGAAACTGCAAGCCGTGCCAATAGCTGAATGTGTTGGTCACTGAACTTTTCATTTGGTTGTTTTCCTATTATCCAAAACTCTTTTTTATTTGCAGGCTAAACCTCCTGACATGGGATGGTATTCTACATGAAGAAATTTGGATAAAGTTAGGCGGTGATAAGGGCGGAAGCAGTTTCAAGCTGGCTGTACAGGTAGCCAACCTGCCCCACCCCAACAGCAGAACAAATACAATCATGGTAGCAGTGTTCAAGGCTTCTGATAACACATTAAATCTCGACCTTGCTCTCAAGGACTTTGCAAGTGATGTGGAACTGTTCATGAAAACTACATGGAGGTATAAATATATGCACATAAAATACATTTTAATTATTTCTTGCATTTTTTTTTTTTTGTCTTTTGATTAGTGGAAATTTTGCTTCCTTTTCAGACAAAACAAAAATCTTCTAAACTTGATACTCTTTCCTAAATTATGAGCATTTATAAATGAAAAGTAACTGATCTTATTTTTTCTCTCTCTCTCTTAAATTTCCAGAGGAAAGAGAATCAGGCTATTTCTCTGTGGCGACTATGAGTTTCTAACAAAGATCTATGGACTAACAGGACCAAATGGTAAGAGTAAATGTATATCAAATTCAAGATATTGCTTCAATCAATCTCTCAATTTAGCACACACTAAGTGAAGTTAGCACAGCATCTGGTTGAGGAGAGAAAGAATGCTGGTGTAGATAGGGTCGGTTTGAGGTTGAAAATTGGTAAATTTGATGCATACATTACCACATTCAAATTAGTCATGGTTGGTCAAAAGGTACCTGACAGTGTAAGAGCCTTACACCTTATTTCTAAATTGACAGGGTAGGCTTTGGAGGTAGTGAATAGAATGTCAAGGGAAAATCGCAATGATTACAAGGCAGTAAAGCGAGAGTTGATGGAGTTTTATCATTTGACCGTCGATGGTTATAGGAGAAAATTTTGTACAGCAAAGCAAGATGTAGACAATTTAGTGTACGATTGAAAAGTTATTTGCAGAATTGGATTAAGTTTTATTGAAGAGAATTATGAATCCCTGTTTGATTTAATCGTAAGAGAACAGTTTGTGTATTGTTGCCCAAGGGAAGTTGAAGTGTTTGTTAGAGAGGGGCAAGATAGTAGCATTGATAAGGCCATTACAAAAAATATACATGTTTAGCGTCCCCGCCCGGTTCCTTTTTGGGGACTGCCTCCTTTTTAAAAAAAAATTTTTTTATATTTTTGTTTTAAAGAAGAAAAACACTGCAAAAAAAAAAAAAAAAATGTCGGCGGCCATCTTGAAAAATAGCCTGACTGACAGGGAAAATGTACCGAGCGGCCATTTTGAAAGAAAAAAAAGGCCTCCTTCCTATTTTTCCAAAAAAGAGGACGCTAAACATGTTTTTTTTTTTTAATTTGGCCTAAGATTGTTGAAAGGGCTATGGTTTATGTAGGGGCCCATGGATTACATACATTTCGTACACCTCGCAATCCAGGCGGATTCAAACCGATAGCTACAGATACACAAGGTAGTGTTGGTCCCGCTGGTCCAAGTGTCCCTAAGGGTAATGTTAACACTAAGGGTTTTGAATCGCGTACACCAAGTAGTAAGGGTGGAAGAGCATATGATGCAGGCAAGCATACTGCTAGAGGTTGTTATATGTGTGGTAGTCAGGGGTACTTTAAGAACGAATGTCCATTGCGCAAACAGATACATTCAGCGCCAGGAATGATGACTTTGGATGGGACAGATTCCCCCACCCAAAGAGTAGAGGGTAATGACAGTTCTCAGTTAGGCGCAAATGGTGGGGAGGATACAGGATATAGTATCGGTTCATTGAATAATAATAAATAATAATTTGTTTCTTTTATAGCGCTATATCCAGTTTACAACTGATCAAAGCGCTTTACAAAACAAATACATCAATGAATTAAAATTCAACAAAAATATGCTAGAAAATGTAATGCATTTAATTACAATGTAAATAGGTGTGTTTTGAGATGTTTCTTAAATACTTTGCTCACCTATCTTCGATTTTAATCTAGGCATATGGAGAGCCGTTGTGTCTGTAGTTGAGCAAAGATTATATGAGGAGTGACGAGAAGATTGTAACGAGGAAGACAAATAATCAGGTGCAACATTATGTGTACATTTGTAAACAAACATTGCGGTTTTGTATATTATTCTTTTTTCGACCGGTATCCAATGAAGTTGTCTAAGTAGGGGTGATGCATGATCCTGTCTCCTAGCTCGAAGAACAACACGAGCAGCACGGTTTTGAATACGCTGAAGTCTTTGAACTTCAGTTACTGGGGCATTAATGAGGAGGGAATTGGAATGGTCCAGCCGACTAAGGACTAGCGAACGGACAGCGTGATGACACACTTCTTCTGTCAAAAATCTCCTCACTCTTGAAATGTTGTAAAGGTGAAAATTCAGAGATTGGCTCAAAGCAGTAACTTGTTTGCTAGTGGACAACGAAAAATCAAATATCACCCCTAAGTTACGAACATGATCGGATGTCTTAACTTGAGAATTACATACAGATAGAGAAATATTATCTGGAAGATGACGTCTGAGTTTAGGAGATACAATAACCATCATCTCTGTCTTATTTTCATTAAGTTTTAATCTATTGTGAGACATCCATCCACTTAGTTCAGCAATACAATCATGAAGAACACCCATCACTTCCGTAAGACTTTTTTGGATCGAAACTACAATACAGATGGGTATCATCAGCATAAATATGGTACTGAATACCATATCGTCTAATAATTTCTCCTAGTGGTCTAACGTATAACGTGAACAGCACAGGACCCACGACAGAACCCTGAGGAACACCATATTTCAGAGGATGCACATCCGAAAATTCACCGGATATCGAAACATGGAAAGATCTGTCAGAAATATAGGTCTTAAACCACTCTAAGGCTTTGTCACATATGTCCAAATCAGAACACAATCTGTCAAGTTGAAGTCTGTGGATAGTTCACCAAATGCTAATACAGTGCATCTTGGACTGGCTAGTATCTGTTTATTACCAGTAGAAGCCCATGGATTGAATTCATTAGAGCAGGCAAGATTGTGAATAAGTTAGGCATGGCTTATGATCTGGTAGGGGCTATGACGAAGCATATGCCTGTAGTTTCAGGTAGGCTGGAAAAGGGAACAAAGCAGTGTCAGTTTTGAGAGATTGCGGGTGCACTACTTGTGTAGTTAAATCGGAACTAGTCAATGAAGATCAGCTGACAGGGTACAAGCAGTTAGTTTTGCTCATTGATGGTACAGTAAGGGAGTTCTCAGTTGTGAGGCTGACAGTTTATTTACCATACTATGTGGGTGAGATAGAGGCTTTGTGTATGCCTCATTCACTATTTGATGTTGTTATTGGGGATATATCTGGTGCACGTGAACCACGCGATCCAGATTTGAACTGGGTACCTAAAGGAGGTAAAGTGGTAAGAGACGTTGTATATCAAGTGAATAGTAATGGTGAGAATACCATTGGTGATGATGTACATTTCTACTTCTACGACGATACTGAGTAGGATCCATAAGTCAGGATGTTGTGCGAAGGAATAAGCTATCTAGTTCTTGGTCTAGATGCTGGGTGAAAGCGTTCCCTTGAAGCCCTCCAGTAAAGTAGCGTCAAGGGTGATTTTCGAAAGTGCATTCCACGCAGTTACTGTCCGAGGATGTCAAGGATGCTATTGGAGTGCAGGTTGTGGATGGAGTTGAGTGAGTTGAGCAGGTTGCAAAAATCTCTGGTGTGAAAGACGATAGTCCACGGGTGATGGCAGTTGAAACTCAATCTCAGAAGGAGATCAACTTGAAACTGCTCAAGGGTTTGAAAATTGGAAGTCCCGTTTCTTGCATAGAGCCTGCATGTTTTGTTCGTGAACAGAAGGAAGATCCATCTCTGAGTTCATTGTGGAACAAAGTAGGTAGGGAGGAGGTTAACTTGTCAGTGGCTGGCTGTTTTCATATGTGTACAGAGAGTAACGAAGTGTGGAGGATTCAACAGAAGATGTTCAGGTTCAGATCAGTGATGTTGATGGCGCTGAAGTGACAGTGATGCCACCCATACATGAGAAGGAATTCATAAAGCATGTCAGGGTGAATGAGTCCTTGGAAGAGAGTCGCAGGAAAGGGATATCTCAGTTAATGCTTGAGTATCATGAGGTCTTTTCTCATGTACCCTAAAAGACATCAGCTGCAGAGTGCAAATTGTACTTAACAAGTGATGAACCAGTATTTTTACCGCCATGCAAAGTGCCCAATGGTTAAAGCATCTGACTGCGAATCATGAGATGGAGCATGATGCTCCAAGATTACAGGCTTAGGTTTTTGGTTTGGTGAAAGGGTCAGGATAATGTTGCAGCAAATGGTATAAGCAGAGTGTAAAATGCACAACACATTTTTTTTTGTGGTTTAACACAGTTAGTTAATGTAATTTGTTGGATACACATTGCATTTAACAAGATTATGTAATGTTGAGAGAAGCAATATCTATGATGCTGGTACGAATATAGCACGAGATAGCAAGAGCTTTGTAGACATCATCTGTTTATTTTCTCGTAATTTTTGTTTATATAGTTCATGTATAGGGAGCTTGAAAAGAAATGTAACAAACGATGTATTACCATAAAATCTTGTCTGTTTAAATGGTATCATTTGTTTTATTGATTTTGCAAGCTACAAATATGTACCCATCAAACTGTATATGATAGTGCATACAAATTATCCTGCGCATATGTTTTGTAGATATGCATGAAATGCATTACTGAAGGTTGATTTTAAGAAGAAAATATTACAGCAGCATTACATGTATTTTAGTTTATGCAAATGCAGCAGGAAAAAAATTAATATTTATTTTTCAGGGGCTACTTTTCAAGCTTGCTTGCATAAAAATAACACTCTAAAATTTGTTTTGCATTGAACTCTATGCAAATTTACGGGGGCTCTTTTTTATTCTTGGGGGCTCTTTTGGGCATTTCGGGGGCAAATTCGCCCTGAGCCCCCGTGTATTTTTTTCACTGAAATGCAGGAATGTTACTGCATTTTAAACCATGCCAATGTATATTTTAAACAATGTCAATGTATATTTTGAACGATGTCTATGTATGATACTTGTTATGAATTTTAGTGCTGGAGCTATATCATTGTGGATATTATAACAGATTTAGATGTCAGTTTTGCCATAATTAGCTTTGGACTTTTGTTGGTGGTCATCTTTAAAAGTCTTCAGTGATCACAAAGGTTGGACTCAGACAACACACCATGACCGAGATGATGAACTTCAATAATTCTATGATTTGTGTAGAAAATTTAGTTTGGTAAAAAATGGGGGGGCTAATTGTCACAAGAGAATTAAGAATGATGTTACCCGGACAAGGGTGAGTTTTTTCTTTGGTGTCTGGAATTCAGTTACACCATGAATAAAGCCTCTTTGAGCCGAGACCTAAAACCAGTAAGCTAAATTGTCGTTTTTCTGTGACAGTTGGTCCTGAGGAAACATCCCCGCTTGAAACGATATCCGTTGTCTCGAAATAAAATAAAGTTACAAACTCGGTGACGGTGTCAGATTTGGCCATGGATGCGGTGACATTAATAAGCGACATGTCTTTCAAACAATTTGTGGTAATGATTTATAGATTTGTACTTACGCCCAACTAAACATGCAAACAAGGTATGTGAAAGTAAAATTAATTTAGCAACTCTTGCTTGATGATCTTGTTTTGAGACGAAGAAGGAGGAGATGACGTTCAGAATGTTAACTGGTTTGGAATAGGTGGTGTATCTCAGACTACACAGCAAGCAAAAATATGACGGCCCTGGCATCGCTGATCATGTGACTAAAACACACTTGGGAGAGCGAGCGAGAGAGAAAGAGAAATGCATCTATCGCCAGCCACTTACATTCCGTCGAGGCACGAGAGCCCTCGAAACGAACTGCAATCGTTCTTCTCTAAACCATATCTCATTCATTGAATGCGAGGTACCATATACCTAATGTATCATGCTATACTAATTAATGTACTGATTAACTAATCTGGTAGTAATGCATGATATGGGCATCGGTAAAACAATTCAAATGGAGGGTAAGGGTAGGTGTCAGCCAGACCAGCCAACAAGTAAGCCGAAAATCATTTGTGGATTGCAAAACAAAAGTTGAGAAAAAATGGTGGGGGCGGGGGAAGAAGTAAAATGATCTTTTAAATACACTCAGCCAATTTTTGATCATATTTTACGTTACAAATATAATTGAATGTTATAGGTAGTTATATCACTTTGTGAAGAAACGAAAACAAACCCGAGACATATCTTCTTTATGTCCTAGCATCAACCTATCCTTGAGCTATAATTCCTATCTCACAAAATTTTAGAAACTTTATATTCATTACCAGGTTAATGCTGCAATTAAACTGTTGGTGTGACGAAAAAAATGCATAACAGCTGCCTTCTTTAAAAAGCAACTCCACCTTTTACGACCAAAGCCACATCCTGGAAACGCCACTAAAATGATGGTAAATATTATAAAAACCAATTTAAAGAAACAACTCCATTAGCTCGATATGCAATATGCAACTTGATAAGGAATAATTATCACGTCGCAGTAATTGGATTGTAAGTCAATTAACATGCCGTCTGGTAAATATCGGGAGGACAATAGGTGGGGGCGATAGCTAAACAATTTTTTTTTGAAAATCGCCAAAGTAGTTTCCAATTTCGAAGTAACGACTCCATCAATTTCCTACGAAATATCAAATCTGATGAAATAAATAATAAATGCATTGTAATCAAATTGTCTGATTTCTGATGAAATTCGGAACATTTTATTTTTAATAAACCCACATTTTTCTCAAGCTTAATAATTTACAGTTTATAGGTTCTCTCTCATCAGTTTTTTTTCTCTCTTTTTCTCGCTTTCTCCATTGATGAATAGGGTTTTATTTAATGACAACTTTGCTGGTAAAGTACTTAAATAAAGAAAAATACCACAGATATGTTATAATTGTATTTTTTTTTTTATTTTGTGTTATCTCATAACTCGACAGTGTTATGAAGAAACAACAATATGATCATTTAGCATAAATGTACTGCAAGGTTTTGGAATCCTCAAAATGATAAGAAATTTGGCCAAGTCTTTAGAAGCACTGTACACAGGAAGATGTATATGGGACTACACACACGTGCGCAACACGTGCATTTCATATCTCTTAATAGGCGAGAGATAATTTACCAAATAAATCAATTAGTAGGCGGTTTCCCGTCACATTTTTTATCATGTAATATTCAAATCATATTCTTTCACATGATTGGTAATAAGAGCTTCCATTTCATGAAATTGGGGCGTTTTCAATACCGGTTTTTACCATGACTAATTATACTACTACTACTACTGATAATAATGATAAAGATAATAATAATATTAGTGGTATAATAGACTACATATTTATGTAGTTAATTGCCATTGCTTAAAAAAATCAATGCGCTTTACAATGTTTTTATCATTACATCCTCAATTATTATATCAATTCCTTTCAGGCTAGCATTGAATTTGAAAAAAAACTAATATCATATGGTGAGAATTAGACCTAATCCAAACTTGACTAAAATGAGCTGTAAAAGGTACATGACCATTATTTCTACATCAATAACCTACTTCTTGTAATGGCCAAAATTAAACTGATTAAAGATAGTATGTCCCTTTTGCAGCCAACATCAAATTTAATAGAACTTTGCAATAATTATGAATATGACATGAATGTCCTATCTGTGAAATTTAAACGTTAGCATTGTCCTTATATTTAAATTATGCAAGGAAACCTAGTAATTTGCTAGACTTAATTGTCGGACACTATTGAGTGAGTGACTGGCCTTTTTCATCTTTGGTAATAACATACATAAAATGAGCTGTAAAGGGTACATGGGCATTTGTCTACATCAATAACCCACTTTTTGTAATTGCCAAAAGTAAACTGAATCTTTGCGCAGCATAAAACGTACGACCATTTGGTACAAAGACTATTACTTACTGGCTCTATAGCTCCTAAGTCTATTCGATAATTGATATTTATTATTTTCTCACTTAAAGACATTTTCAAGTCCCCCCCCCCCCCCCCTCTCCCTTTTTTAGGGAAGTTCTAAATTAGTATTGTTTTTTAAATGCCATTGGAATTAACCTTTTTATTTTTTGGGCCTGCGAATTAGACATAGTACCTTTAAATCTTTGCACAGCATAAAATATACGACAATGGTCTTAAAAATGAATTACTGATGAGTATGGACATCTTCAACAATGTTTAAATAGCGGTTTCATCTCCATCTGCAAAATTCAAACCAACCAAAAAGGAAATGATTAAATAAATTCAACAACCTTAACTAACAGATGAAATTGACTTAATCACAACCATGAATAGAACCATAAAAATAAAGTTAATGTCAAATTAATATCTTCTACCTTCAAAAAATTGTTCTACTAAGTACAAGATGTATCAGTAAATATTTATAATAATTTAACAGAAAATGTTAAATCATGAAAGGATACTTAAACTTTAATAAATTAAATTGATTTTAGACTTTAACTCCAATAACACAAAACGTAACCAGTGTACAAAGATGTGAATTTTTTCCAAACACTGTCAAAAAACATGTTATTTGTTTTTTTTTCTCCAAAATTGTTTTCATCTTTTATCAAGGAATTAATCAAAAACTTTATGAACTTTTTAATTTTGCGTGGAAAATAATAGAATATCTTTCATCCATTATCTATGCTCAAATGCTTTAATTCTTTAACCATTTAAAATGTTATAATTGAAAAGAAAAATATGTATATATATATATAAGACATATCAATTTTTTTGTATATGCAAATCTGTTACAATTTTTTAATATAAGAAAAAGATATTGGTGCAAAATAATATTTCTTTAGAGAAAAAACTGAAATAAAGATTAAGTTATCATTACCCCGAATTTAAGTTAAATATGACTAAAATATTAATACTACGCCCATTAAAAAAACATGGTTCCATAAATGTGCCTTCAAACAAATTTTGGCACGAAAGATAAAAATCATCCAAGCTCAAGAATAGTTGCACCTTTCCCGTATATTATTAATCTAACAAGTAATTCAAATTCAATTAATAAAAGTATTCAATGTACAAACCTGTCGTCACGATGTCAGTGTGGACGTTCGTAGTGTCATCTGCAAAATCCAAACACACCAAAAAGGAAATGATTAAATAAATTCAACAACCTTAACTAACGGATGATATCGACTTAACACAACCATGAATAGAACCATACAAATAAAGTTTAATGTCAAATTAATATCTTCTACCTTCAAAAAATAGTTTTAAGTACAAGATGTATCAGTAAATATTTATAATAATTTAACAGAAAATGTTAAATCATGAAAGGATACTTAAACTTTAATAAATTAAATTGACTTTAACTCCAATAACACAAAACGTAACCAGTGTACAAAGATTGGAATTTTTTCCAAACACTGTCAAAAAACATGTTATTTGTTTTTTTTCTCCAAAATTGTTTTCATCTTTTATCAAGGAATTAACCAAAAACTTACGAAACATTTTTCTAATTCATGAACTTTTTAATTTTGCGTGGAAAATAATAGAATATCTTTCATCCATTATCTATGCTCAAATGCTTTAATTCTTTAACCATTTAAAATGTTATAATTGAAAAGAAAAAAAAAATATGTATATATATATATATAAGACATATCAATTTTTTTGTATATGCAAATCTGTTACAATTTTTTAATATAAGAAAAAGATATTGGTGCAAAATAATATTTCTTTAGAGAAAAAACTGAAATAAAGATTAAGTTATCATTACCCCGAATTTAAGTTAAATATGACTAAAATATTAATACTACGCCCATTAAAAAAACATGGTTCCATAAATGTGCCTTCAAACAAATTTTGGCACGAAAGATAAAAATCATCCAAGCTCAAGAATAGTTGCACCTTTCCCGTATATTATTAATCTAACAAGTAATTTAAATTCAATTAATAAAAGTATTCAATGTACAAACCTGTCGTCACGATGTCAGTGTGGACGTTCGTAGTGTCATCTGCAAAATCCAAACCCACCAAAAAGGAAATGATTAAATAAATTCAACAACCTTAACTTACGGATGATATCGACTTAACACAACCATGAATAGAACCATACAAATAAAGTTTAATGTCAAATTAATATCTTCTACCTTCAAAAAATAGTTCTAAGTACAAGATGTATCAGTAAATATTTATAATAATTTAACAGAAAATGTTAAATCATGAAAGGATACTTAAACTTTAATAAATTAAATTGACTTTAACTCCAATAACACAAAACGTAACCAGTGTACAAAGATGTGAATTTTTTCCAAACACTGTCAAAAAACATGTTATTTGTTTTTTTTTCTCCAAAATTGTTTTCATCTTTTATCAAGGAATTAATCAAAAACTTTATGAACTTTTTAATTTTGCGTGGAAAATAATAGAATATCTTTCATCCATTATCTATGCTCAAATGCTTTAATTCTTTAACCATTTAAAATGTTATAATTGAAAAGAAAAAAAAAATATGTATATATATATATATAAGACATATCAATTTTTTTGTATATGCAAATCTGTTACAATTTTTTAATATAAGAAAAAGATATTGGTGCAAAATAATATTTCTTTAGAGAAAAAACTGAAATAAAGATTAAGTTATCATTACCCCGAATTTAAGTTAAATATGACTAAAATATTAATACTACGCCCATTAAAAAAACATGGTTCCATAAATGTGCCTTCAAACAAATTTTGGCACGAAAGATAAAAATCATCCAAGCTCAAGAATAGTTGCACCTTTCCCGTATATTATTAATCTAACAAGTAATTCAAATTCAATTAATAAAAGTATTCAATGTACAAACCTGTCGTCACGATGTCAGTGTGGACGTTCGTAGTGTCATCTGCAAAATCCAAACCCACCAAAAAGGAAATGATTAAATAAATTCAACAACCTTTACTAACGGATGATATCGACTTAACACAACCATGAATAGAACCATACAAATAAAGTTTAATGTCAAATTAATATCTTCTACCTTCAAAAAATAGTTCTAAGTACAAGATGTATCAGTAAATATTTATAATAATTTAACAGAAAATGTTAAATCATGAAAGGATACTTAAACTTTAATAAATTAAATTGACTTTAACTCCAATAACACAAAACGTAACCAGTGTACAAAGATTGGAATTTTTTCCAAACACTGTCAAAAAACATGTTATTTGTTTTTTTTCTCCAAAATTGTTTTCATCTTTTATCAAGGAATTAACCAAAAACTTACGAAACATTTTTCTAATTCATGAACTTTTTAATTTTGCGTGGAAAATAATAGAATATCTTTCATCCATTATCTATGCTCAAATGCTTTAATTCTTTAACCATTTAAAATGTTATAATTGAAAAGAAAAAAAAAATATGTATATATATATATATATATATAAGACATATCAATTTTTTTGTATATGCAAATCTGTTACAATTTTTTAATATAAGAAAAAGATATTGGTGCAAAATAATATTTCTTTAGAGAAAAAACTGAAATAAAGATTAAGTTATCATTACCCCGAATTTAAGTTAAATATGACTAAAATATTAATACTACGCCCATTAAAAAAACATGGTTCCATAAATGTGCCTTCAAACAAATTTTGGCACGAAAGATAAAAATCATCCAAGCTCAAGAATAGTTGCACCTTTCCCGTATATTATTAATCTAACAAGTAATTCAAATTCAATTAATAAAAGTATTCAATGTACAAACCTGTCGTCACGATGTCAGTGTGGACGTTCGTAGTGTCATCTGCAAAATCCAAACCCACCAAAAAGGAAATGATTAAATAAATTCAACAACCTTAACTAACGGATGATATCGACTTAACACAACCATGAATAGAACCATACAAATAAAGTTTAATGTCAAATTAATATCTTCTACCTTCAAAAAATAGTTCTAAGTACAAGATGTATCAGTAAATATTTATAATAATTTAACAGAAAATGTTAAATCATGAAAGGATACTTAACTTTAATAAATTAAATTGACTTTAACTCCAATAACACAAAACGTAACCAGTGTACAAAGATTGGAATTTTTTCCAAACACTGTCAAAAAACATGTTATTTGTTTTTTTTCTCCAAAATTGTTTTCATCTTTTATCAAGGAATTAACCAAAAACTTACGAAACATTTTTCTAATTCATGAACTTTTTAATTTTGCGTGGAAAATAATAGAATATCTTTCATCCATTATCTATGCTCAAATGCTTTAATTCTTGAACCATTTAAAATGTTATAATTGAAAAGAAAAAAAAAATATATATATATATATAAGACATATCAATTTTTTTGTATATGCAAATCTGTTACAATTTTTTAATATAAGAAAAAGATATTGGTGCAAAATATTATTTTTTTAGAGAAAAAACTAAAATAAAGATAAGTTATCATTACCCCGAATTTAAGTTAAATATGACTAAAATATGGAAATATTAATACTACACCCATTAAATGTGCCTTTAAACAAATTTTGGCACGAAAGATAAAATCATCCAAGCACAAGAATAGTTGTGCCTTTCCTGTATATTATTAATCTAACAAGTAATTAAAATTCAATAAATAAAAGTATTAAATGCACAAACCTGTTATACTTTCTATTCCGATTATTTGGTTTTTTGATCTCTTGATGATAATGGCCATCGGTAAAATGTCAAATTTAATACCAAAATCCTTATCCAGTTGAATGCAGTTGCCTCCTTGTAAGAGGAGATCAATCGGAAAGCTATAAAAGAAATAATTATACATACAGAAAAAGAAAATGTTGATAATGTGCATACAAAATATCGAATGTACTGACACTTTACCTCTAAATAAGGTAATAATGTAAAATGAATACAAACAGTTTCCAAAACCAGAATGTATAACTGAAGGCGTCTGCAGCATATTTGCTGATGATGTTGTAGTCCGTGTTGCAGATAGTAAGTTATATCATGTTACAAAGAAATTACACAAAGATATTAAAGCTCTAAATAATAGGTATAATTGAAATCGATTACGCATTAACATAATGAAATTACGATTCATGAAAGATGAACTGATCGAAGAGGTAAAATTTATAAGATACTTAGGTATAGTTAATTTAGGAAATTTGAAGTGGAATGTATATTTAAGAGAGTCAACAAACTCCTTAGTATGCTGAAGCGGTTAATTGGAAAAAGCTTCCCCATGATATTCAAAATTCCAATTCAGTAGACAGTGTTAAACACCAATATAACAAATCTTCTTTGAAAGGTAATACAAAGTTTTGGGAAATGTTGAAAATTAAGTGGATAATGATTTTTTACAATTTTTTATATATTTGGATGCACCTGTGGATGTATTATAAGCACTAGAAACTTTAGCTCCTGAAATATTTCTGCTTTTGAGTAAAATTGAATATAAAAATTTACTGGTGCTTCCGGTAAATTTTGATGAATTTCAAATAGCGCCTACGGCCGTACAATGGTAGCTGTGACCATGAAAATCTCAGAATATGTAGTTGTGCTATATAGTTTCCAAACGGAAATAGTTGATTGGTCGATTTTAGTCAAGAAACATTGTTTTATAGCTCAATTAATATCTTGACCTTGAGAGGGAGCTATACAACATAAAGAGTGTAGTATTTACAATTTTACAACTTTAGACTCTATTTCAACCGCGACAACGATCACTTAATATTGTAGGATCGCATATGCATTCAATATGTTCATTTGAACCAAATGCATGACCCCATACCAGAACTTTGTATTACCTTTAAGTTCACTGCCGTTGCTTCTTAATACTACGGCATTGTATCCAATAACTACAATATTATTATTGCTAACCCTATTATCTAGGAAATTACATATACTTATGCTACGTTGTATATTTGATATCTATTTTATAAAATTGTTTGGTCGAGGCCTATGTAACATTTTTTGTTTTATTTTATCAATGATTATATTACACTTCTCAATAACAATTTGTGTGGGTCCACTTATCCACTTATCCTTCCCCCCCCCCCCCTCTTTCCTTTTGTTATCGTTTGTATAAACCTGCTATTTTCCTTTTCAATGTTAGTTCTTAAATTTGTATTTTCCTTCTTTTTGTAGGACCATTATACAAAACCGCCTGCGAGCTTATTAATATTATCTGTTAAAAGATGTAATCAATAAATAAAATAAATATGACTACAAAATATGGAGTTTTATCAATTAATTTACTTCAAAATGACATGGCGTACAAAATAAGTTTTTATAACACTATTAAAGTCCCATTAACTTTAACGTAATGTCTTATCTCTTAAATACAATCAATTTAAGAGTCTGCTCATTTAAGTCATCATTTTTTATTTCATTAGTTATGTTGTAGATAATGATAAAAGGAAACTGCATAGTATGTATTGCACGGTATGGCTTTTAGACCCATTTTAAAGTAGTTCAAACTATGTATCTGATTACAGTGTTTCACGTTAACTGATACATGATATAAACAGTGATCATTACACGATAAACCTGTCATAACAAAATAAAATTAATTGTAAACTATATGCTCACAATACCTCTAATCTATGATTGAATCTACTTTACAAAAATTTAATCATACATCAAAACATATTTTTACTTCTAACAATACTTACACATTGGGCTCTGTTGCCCCTTCTACCACACACGTCCAGTAATCGTCATTCTGTATAATTGAAGAAAAAGAAACCATGTGATGGTCACATGGAAATTTTAATGTACAATATTAAAAAATGATCGTTAATTTAACAACAGTGTATACAAATATTTTAGTACTTTTAGTTTGCTCTTTCCGCTTTATGAAATAATATTAATTGCATGTAATATTTTCACATTTA
The DNA here is from genome assembly GCA_035222895.1 of Strongylocentrotus droebachiensis. Taxonomy (NCBI): domain Eukaryota; kingdom Metazoa; phylum Echinodermata; class Echinoidea; order Camarodonta; family Strongylocentrotidae; genus Strongylocentrotus; species Strongylocentrotus droebachiensis. The sequence goes on along the minus strand of JAVYIG010000460.1, from coordinate 318,685 downwards.
TATTAACCTCCAACTGGCAATATCTGTGTAAAAGAAAAGGCATATCCACCAAAGTTTTCAAAATTAATAAAGTATGACTATGGATACCAACTTAATGATTAATGAAACAAAGTCAATTTATAATATTCACCTTTATGTGGGTTCGTGTAACAGAAAACAACTTCTTTTCTCTGGAGCGACGGTCTTGTTGGACAGTAAGGGGTCCTATCGTTATGGACTCTGAAATCACCATTGGGTGGTTGGCGATTTCACCCCACAGACAGACGGATATGCCTCCGCTGCTGTCTGTGAGGTGAACTTCCCTCATCTGTCTTTTTGCACTGTCTCCCCTCATGTCACTGATCTGAAAAATACGTTTTTAAAAAGAGAGCAAGTTAAGCAAATATTCAAAGTATACTGCAACAAACAAATATAGGGCAAAAATTTAAATATTAAAATGCATAAAACACAGTAGCAACTTTTGCATTAGGCCATTAAACCCAAAATTCATGTTTAGTGTTCCCGTCAGCTTCCTTTTTTGAGGCCGCCTGCCTTTTTTTTTGTAATATTTTTTTTTTTTTATAATGTTTTTAAATGCATGTAAAAACATGAAAAACATTCTGCTATTACAATGATCTTAAAGAAAAAATAAGGACCTCTTTTTTATTTTTCGAAAAGGCAGGACGCTAAAAAAATTAAAATGGCCTTAATCCAATTTTTGGCCTCGAGCTAGAATGCGGTTATGAAAGGAATTCGGTAACTTTGATTCAGAAACGAAAACCTGGATTTAGTTCATGCTGCAATGATAATTGTAAACTTTAAGTTCAATCAGGAACCCCCTGACTTTTAGAATTCAATGCTTGTCTGATTATCAAGATATTTATGATTGGAAATCGAATTTTGCGTTTTCCTATCGGTTTTCATAATACTGTCTATATGGGAAAACGAGTATGGTAAAAACCGGTCACTCAAAGATTTACTTTTGAGGCACTTGATGATCATTTTGAAGCGCAATTTTTGTTGTAGGGCTTCAATATTACACCATAGCACAGACACTGATGACACGTACGGCCATGCATCTCAGATTTAACATTGTTAAACGACTTTCGGAATAGTGTCGGAATGGGTAGCATTCTGGAATTCTCCCGGAATGTACCATTTAAAGAAATGGCCGAATAAAAGTCATTTAAACTGGAATAAGTCACACTTTCCTTCAACTATATTCCATGGCAAGGACATATTCCAACAACCTTTTCAAAACTTTATCCAACTACTTTTTGTTAATACTTACTGAATCGATGGTTCCCTTTAGGCTTATGCGACGCTTTAGGGGCGACGCCTTGGCTTCCTCGATGTTAACTATTGGAGGTCTCTTATAGTCTCTGATGATTTTTTCCTCGATGGAAAATTTCGATCCCAGACAGAATACCTAGGACATACAAAGAGATAAAACCATGTATTGATTCACATTTTATTTAAAACAATTGGGCCTATGTCACGGGTTATGTAAATATAAAATTTAGGTTTCATGGAAATGATTTCTCGATTCTCCCTTTTAAGGAAAAATAAATATCAAAGTTAAGTCTCGTCGGTCAGAAAATAGATAAAAAGTGAAAGCAATTTTACAAATTACATTTTTTTCATATAGTGGCCAATAAAACACGGTTCAGCAATGATGAGTTCTACTAAGTCTTGGAATACTAGTAATGCTTAGGTCACATGTACACCGGGTCCCTTCCGATTTTCATTTCTATGGCATGTGTAGTCACATATTCAGCGGCGCGCGGGAGGTGCCCGGTGTAAATTGGTACGTGGCCGGGGCAGTTACAAAAAATAGGAATATAGGAGATTATATATAAATCCAAACGTTAAAATTTATTACAAATATTTCGGGGAACTCCAGCAACGTAGTGTTAAAAAATAAGGTAACATTTATATTCTTCGTTTATCCATAATACACGTGTATACGGTCACAGCACTAGTAGTCTAGTAGTATTATTATTAAACTGGAAAACTAAATACACATTTATAAATATTTTTCGTAAATGTATGGTTAGGATATAATTACTGACCTTGCAATCTTCAGACAGGCGGCTGTCATCGGCGCTTAATGTTCCTTTTATTATGAAAAAAGAACCGCCCTTTAGATCCATCAACGTTTTGTATTGCACGTTAAAAGATGCACTGCACGTAAGCTCAGTCACGGCATTTCTATGTTTCTCAAGCACAGCCAATCTACAAAAGTTGTATTTATTGTCATTACTCGTTCGGTTCTCTCCAGTTTCTACAACATAGAAATGGAATACGCGACTAGGCGCCATGGTTGTTTATTTTTGGGACGAATCATATCGAATAACTACTTATATAGGGACCACGGATTTATTCAAGTGGCATACGGAATGCCGCAAGAATGCCTCTCGCCCTCAGAATACATTGTTTTCTTGGGCCATTACAAATAAAAACATGTTAAGCGTCCCCGCCCGCTTCATACCCCTTCCCCCCGTCCCCCCCCCCCCCATTTTTAAATAAATTAGATGTTATACCATTTCCGGCCGCGAGGTAGAATGCGGTACTGGACGCCTACGTAAGAGCGGGTGTAAAAGCTCGTTGGTATCTCATATAATTATGTTAATGTTCTTTGGAAATTGAGTATAGTCATTCTTAAAAAAGGAAAATTGTAACTTTCCACATGTTGCTTTGCTTAAACAAAAGAGGGCAAAATTTTGACACACTATAAGAGGGGCGTTGGAATAAAAATCTACGCATTCTTTGGTAGAGAGCGCAACGGCTGTATAACGTGAAGATCGGCCAACCGTGGCTTAAATCAAGCTTCGGTACTCGTGTGGTATGCTGATGTTAGAGTTGTCCAATGACAGTGATTTGTAAAATAAAGGGATTTGCACCTTGATCCTTATGTTAGTATACAGGCGCGTCGGAAGCAGTTTCGGATTATGTTAATGTTCTTTGTAAGTTTGGTATAGTCATTTTTAAAAAAGGAAAAGTGTAATAGGCCATTTTCGTAATGTAACCAAATTGAATGCTTAAGTGTTTGTGAAGTGCCTCAATACAAATTATTTCATTCACCTGGTTGGAATAATAGTATTTCAATAGTCAGAATGCAACTCCATATATTAAGTGTTGCTAGGTAGGTCAAGCCATAATGTTTGTCGTACCTGGCAACAACTAATGTATGTAGTTTGGATTCTGTCTATTGAAATACTATTATTCTTATCAGGTGATTGAATAACATAATTTGTATTGAGGCACTTTACAAAGATTTATGCATTAAATTTGGTTACATTACGAAAATGGCCTAATTTCACATGTTGCTTTGCTTATACAAAAGAGGGCAAACTTTTGACACACAATAAGAGGGGCGTTGGAATAAAAATCGAAGCATTCTTTGGTAGAGAGCGCAACGGCTGTACAACCTGAAGATCGGCCAGCCGTGGCTTAAATCAAGCTTCAGTACTCGTGTGGTATGCTGATGTTAGAGTCAGAGGCGGCGGAGCGACTTCCAAAGTGGGGGGGGGGCACCAACAAAAAAGGGCACTTTCTGGGGAAAAAAGAGCACCTACAAAGGGAATCTCAAAGCGAAAATAAACAATTTTTAGACATTGGTATATACCCCTAAAATTTGATTACATTATCAGGGATGATTTCAATATTATTTTGTTTCTCTTTATACATCGTATAAAATATTGCTTTTTAAAGCATCATACCTTGCAGTTGGGTGTGATGGTCGAAAAAATCATTTGCGAGCGAGGAAAAATATAAGATTTGTGAGGTCACAGTGCGAAAACTACATCTTATAAAGAGGAAAAAACCAATCCTCATCGGGTTATAAATAAGCACATTTTCATAACAGCAAACTGAAAAGACCTTAGTTTGATAAGTAACATAATTATAAAATCTATAAATGTGAGCGAGCGTAGCGAGCTAGCTTTGGGAGATATTGCTCTTAGTCGCTTGAAATTAGGGGCACATTTAATGATGAGAGGAAAGGGGGACACTTATCGAAGGGATAAGATACTTATTAGAAAATAAAAGGAGCACGTGTCAAAGTACAAAGGGTTATCACCAGAGGTGAAAATGGGGCACTCACCAGGGATGAAAAGGCACTTATGAGAATGGAAATTGGGCATTTGTCGACAGAAAAGAGGCAACCATCAGATTTTGATAGGGGCATTTATGAAAAAGGGATAGGTTCCTCATAAGAAAGGAAAAAGGGCACGTATCATTGTTAAAAAAGGTTAATTATCAGAGGTGAAAAGGGGCACTTATCGCACCTGAAAAGAGGCAAACACCATATATGAAAGAGGCACTTATGAGAATGAAAAAGGGGCACTAATAATAAAGGAAAATGTGCATTTGTTGAAAGAAAAGGAGCACCGATCAGATTTTGGTAGGGGCATTTATTGGAGGTGAAAGGGGGCTTTTATGAAAAGCGGAAATTATGAAGGAAAAAGAGCATTTATTAGGAAGGAAAAGGGGCACGTGTCAAAATAAAAGGGGGTGTTATTAGAGATGAAAAGAGCACTTATCAGGAAGAAAAGGGGGCACTTGTCAAAATAAAACGATTGTCTCTCAGAATTGAATAGGGTCATTTACCAGACATGAAAAGGAGCACTTGTAGGAGAATGAAAAAGGACTATTTTCATAGGTGAAAAGGGCATTTATGAAAAGGCGAAGGGCTCTTTGTTAAATGGGGGCACTTATCATAAGGAAAAGGGGCACTTATTAGAAAGGAAAATGGGCACATGGGAAAATATAAGGTGCGCTTATCCGAGTTAAAAAGAGGTAGTTATTAAAAGGGAAAGGGGCACTTCTTACAAAGGAAAAGGGGCAATTGTCAAAGTAAAAGGGGCACCTCTAAGATTTGAATAGGGCAATTATCAGAGGTGAAAAGGGGCACTTATCGCACCTGAAAAGAGGCAAACACCATTTATGAAAGAGGCACTTATGAGAATGAAAAAGGGGCACTAATAATAAAGGAAAATGTGCATTTGTTGAAAGAAAAGGAGCACCGATCAGATTTTGATAGGGGCATTTATTGGAGGTGAAAGGGGGCTTTTATGAAAAGCGGAAATTATGAAGGAAAAAGAGCATTTATTAGGAAGGAAAAGGGGCACGTGTCAAAATAAAAGGGGGTGTTATTAGAGATGAAAAGAGCACTTATCAGGAGGAAAAGGGGGCACTTGTCAAAATAAAACGATTGTCTCTCAGAATTGAATAGGGTCATTTACCAGACATGAAAAGGAGCACTTGTAGGAGAATGAAAAAGGACTATTTTCATAGGTGAAAAGGAGCATTTATGAAAAGGCGAAGGGCTCTTTGTTAAATGGGGGCACTTATCATAAGGAAAAGGGGCACTTATTAGAAAGGAAAGGGGGCACATGGGAAAATATAAGGTGCGCTTATCCGAGTTAAAAAGAGGTAGTTATTAAAAGGGAAAGGGGCACTTCTTACAAAGGAAAAGGGGCAATTGTCAAAGTAAAAGGGACACCTCTAAGATTTGAATAGGGTAATTATCAGAGGTGAAGGAGGCGTTTAACAAAAGTGAAAAGGGGCGCTTCTCGTATCCGAAAAGAGGCACTTACTAGAGATTATAAAGGGCACTTATGAGAATGGAAAATAGACACTTATTGCAAAGGAAACTGGGAACTTGTCTGGGAAAAGAGGTACGTGTCAAAATAAAAGGGGCACATATCAGAGGTGGAAAGGAGAGGGGCACTTTTAAAAATTAACAGGGGCACATATCAAAGTAATAGGGGTACTTTTTATGTAAAAAGGGGCGCATCTTACAAAGTTAAAGGGGCACTTTTTCCACGGAAAAAAGGGCACTTTTTTGGTATTTGAAAAAGTGGGGGGGGGGGGCACTGTGCCACCCCTGCCCCCCCCCCCCCCGGGTCCGCCGCCTCTGGTTAGAGTTGTCCAATGACAGTGATTTGTAAAATAAAGGAATTTGCACCTTGATTCCTTTGTTAGTATACAGGCGCGCCGGAACAGTTTCGGATTATGTTAATGTTGTTTGGAAGTTTAGTACAGTCATTCTTAAAAAGGGAAAAGTGTAATAGGCCATTTTCGTAATGTAACCAAATTGAACGCATAAGTGTTTGTGAAGTGCCTCAATACAAATTATTTAATTCACCTGATAGGAATAATGGTATTTCAATAGTCAGAATGCAACTGCATTTATTAAGTGTTGCTAGGTAGGTCAAGCTATAATGTTTGTCTAACCTGACAACAACTAATGTATGCAGTTTGGATTCTGTCTATTGAAATACTATTATTCTTATCAGGTGAATAACATAATTTGTATTGAGGCACTTTACAAAGACTTATGCATTAAACTTGGTTAAATTACGAAAATGGCCTAATTTCACATGTTGCTTTGCTTATACAAAAGAGGGCAAAGTTTTGACACACAATTGGTGGAGAGCGCAACGGTTCTACAATGTGAAGATCGGCCAGCCGTGGCTTAAATCAAGCTTCGATCAGCACTCGTGTGGTATATGCTAGAGCTGTCCAATTTTTTCATTTTTTTCGTATTCATTTGTGTTCAGAATCCGACTTCATAAAATGTGAAGTAGAATATCATTCTGCATTTTATATCTTGTTTTCAGGGGAGAAGATTTTCTCAATCACAAGAAAGAAGGAAAAACATGAAATTTCATGATCAGAAGGCATGCGTGGAGAGTTGTCCACAAATGATGTCATCAAATTAAATATCGCCCTCTAGTGACAAGTTATTTCTTTAGTTTTAACTTCCTTATACCTTGCCTGATTTTGTTCAATTTTTCACTAATCTTATTCAAATCGTTTAAATCTTACAATAAAGGTAACTTAGGATGAAGGTTTTGGTTCCCTTTAATTACGGTCAGATAAGCATATTAAATACCTTATTTGTGACACTGGCAGGTCACGGGGTCCAGGGGGCTCAGCCCCATGAAGCTCAGGGGTTTTAGGCATTTAATTATGGTCAGGCGAGCATTTAGCGGCCCGTCTTAGGGCCCCTGGTGGGGTCCAGGAGGCGGAGCTCCCGAAAGCTCAGGGGTAATTCGTGGCAAATGAGAAACTGCTTACAATAATGATCATAAGTAAACACTAAAACAACATCATGCATTAACAACATGAACAACCAAGACGACCTTTATGCCAAGGGCGAGTTGTCCCGGGTAAATTTTAAGACCCAGTAATTATGTCATCACTGCATGGTATTTCAGTGAACACTCGTTATCCGAGCACTGATATAACAAGGTTTCATTTTACTACTAGGTAATTCACGTGGTTCCTAATTCACGAAGACGAATAAGGTGGTCTGTCTTCAAGTCTTATAATAGATTATAATATTTACTATATTGAGAAAGGTAGAAGTTATATGGACATGTAAATAATGAGGATGATGATGATGATGATCTTGATAGTTATGGGGATGACGATGATGACGATGATAATGATAATGTTGATGATGATGATGATGATGTTGTTGATGATCATGATCATGATCATGATGATGTAGGTGATGATCATCATCAGGCCATGATGATGATCATGATGATATTGATGATAATGATCATGCTGACATCTGATTGAAAAAATGAGGGAGATATAGATATAGCATATAGTCTCAGCTACAACATACTCAAAAATCAACAAAAAACAAGCGGAAATAACGGCGATATTGCTCGCAAAAGTCATCTCCCATATAGAGAAAGAGAGAAATTATATAGACATATATATACAGCATGTAAACAATGATGATCATAAAGATGATGATGATGATGATGATCTTGATAGTAATGGTGATGAATGATGATGATTATATTGATAATTTTTTTCCCCTTCCACAGGGATCCTTTATTGAATAATATCGTTCACATTATTATGTATACAACAATTGATTATTACATGCAGAAATTCAAAATAATAATGACAATGTTAATGATGATGATGATGAGCGTAATTTTGACATCTGATTAAAAAAACGAAGGGGTCAGTTAGATAGCATATATAGAGACTCTCAGCTACAACATACTAAACAATCAACAAAAACCGAGCGGAAATAACGGCGATATTGCTCGCAAAAGACAGGAATGTAAAATCCAGATTTGAGACCATGATGATGATCATAATGATGATCATGATGATCATGAGCGCGATTCTGACATCTGATTGACAAAATGATGGGACATTTTGAATCAAGAGCAGAAGACGAGTGAGAATTTGGGAATAATTTGATGATTTTATGCATTTATATTCCATTTAAACAAACAATATATACACTTTTTGTATTCATTTAAACAAAAACAAAAATCAGAAAACGGTGATTTTTTTTAGATTTTTTTTTAAACCGACCGTAGATTTTCATATTTTTGGTTCAGTCGCAAATGGCAATACAACATCTTTTTTGTTAGGCCATATAAATTGATGATAATCACGATGTCATACAAGTCGTTGTTGTTGTTGTTGTTTTAGTTTTAAGGGCGTGTGTCATTCAATTGTGAATATTTACGCCGAATTCAAGTTTTTTAACTTTTCTCCAATCAACTCTTCCAAAGTGACTAATTTATAGCGCCCCCGGGCCCTTATATCCATATACATGTATGTTGATATTTTTTCTTTTTCATTCGACGTTTTTAGAGACACAGTACAATATACATTTCCATCATTTACGCATGTATTCTGAGCTGAGCAAAGTTATATTCGGTAAGTTGTTCTCGAAAAATCATTATATTTTAGTATTTTAAATTGTATGATAGTGAAGTATATCGCATTAGTTGGAAAGAAATTCCTTCAGAAAACGTCTAGGGTAGTATACATAACATAAACAATGTGAAAGAGTGAAACAAATTTAAAACTTTTCCCCTCAGAACAGTACTAGATTTCTTGCTCACGGGATTCACGGCAAACTGAGCTGAGCATTGCACAATACAATTGCACACCGTACTGACGGTGGGTTGCGGGGGTGAAGTTAGCAACTGTAATATTAGATCCTCACTAGCTGTTTGCGCCCGTTAAACGGGCGCTCTTTGCTGTGGCAGCCATTTTGCGTTCGTCCGCGGCATCAAACTTTTCAGCCTTTAGCTTCCGTAATCAATTAAGACGTGACTTATTTAAATTTAAAATATTATATTTTAATTAAAAATAAGCTAATAAATATCAAATAAAGACTTGACTGATTTAAATTTAAAATATTATATTTTAATTAAAAATATTGATTGATGTTCATAAATTTCTGTGTTTGCGTGGCGAGCTTCTTTTCGGTCATTTTCTTCGCGTACGCAAGAAATACAGCTCCGTTATTCATGAATGAGGTATCAAGTTGACCGGGATCATTGTCCGAATACCTGTAAGAAACGTCAATGAAATATATCAACCGGTTCAAATTAAAAATAAGCTAATAAATATCAAATAAAGACTTGACTGATTTAAATTTAAAATATTATATTTTAATTAAAAATATTGATTGATGTTCATAAATTTCTGTGTTTGCGTGGCGAGCTTCTTTTCGGTCATTTTCTTCGCGTACGCAAGAAATACAGCTCCGTTATTCATGAATGAGGTATCAAGTTGACTGGGATCATTGTCCGAATACCTGTAAGAAACGTCAATGAAATATATCAACCGGTTCAATTTAAAAAAATTAAAATTCACTTCAGCTCAGAAAATACAGCATCTGCTGCAATTACGGCCGGTTTTAAGCCCCAGAGTTCTGGGGAAGAAAAGGGCTAGAGATAGCTATGATTACTGATTAATTTTTTTGCATTAAAGGGAAAGTCCACCCCAGGATTTTCTTTAGCTGACGATATAGACCTAATAATACCATGAAGAATGATACAAGTCTCATTAAAATCCATGATCACATAACGAAGATATATCGACTTTTTTATCGAAAATCAGCCGCCCCCCAAATGCAAATGCGTTACATGGGCATGAAACGATCGCCAAAAAATAACCGATAGTATCGAAATTGTGACGTATGTTGCGAGCTGCCTTCTTATTTCGCAGACATTCACTTTCGCTTTCACTTTCATTCATGATTCGTCGTGTCAGTGCGATAACAGTGTACCGCGAGCGAAAGTGAATGTCTGCGAAATAAGAAGGCAGCTCGCAACATACGTCACAATTCATGCCCATGTAACGCATTTGCATTTGGGGGGCGGCTGATTTTCGATATATCTTTGTTATGTGATCATGGATTTTAATGAGACTTGTATCATTCTTCATGGTATTATTAGGTCTATATCGTCAGCAAAAAAATCCTGGGGTGGACTTTCCCTTTAAACATCACATCCTATTTCTATTTCACGGTTCGTAGTCTCGCCGTATCAGACGTTCTGCTTAAGGTTAGTCTAGCAGCAAAGAAAAAATCTCGGCACTCCGCCTAGATTATAGGCTAGGTATGAACAGGTACGGTATTCAAGAGTCAATGCAATACATGTTAATTGCACGTAAACAGCATCGCGCACCGTCGTCAATCATTTCAGCTGAGCGGCCCAACGCTCATTTTGTGACTTTACTGAAAAATCAGCTGAATTAAAATGTTTTCGGGGTTTTGAGTGGGTTGATTTTTCGTCAAGTTTAATCAACTTTTAAATTTTCCCTTGAACTTACACAAATGTAATAAGTGAAATTTTTTGATTGCAATGATACCAAATTCAGTCAAGTTTAAAATCAATGAACTTTCTCTTTAAACAAAGGCAAAAAGGGGAGAAAAAAATACCAGAGTGATATTACATTAACAAGTTGTATACAAATTTGTTGATGTTGTGTTTTGTGACCTGTGTATGAGACGCATCCCTATTTATTGATACAATGTTTGCACTTTTGCTGACTCTGTAGGCAGCAAGCCAGATTGCATCTTATTTCAGCGTTTGGAAACCCATGCAGGGAAGATCCTTCCTTTTAGTTTGAAGGCGCCGATGAGTACTTGTGAACTTGTCACAAATAATTAATAGTAACAATGTCGTTTTAAAAACTAAAGATGACAGACAGATTTTCCTCCGAGTCCAAAGAGAAATTCGGACATACGCTACTTTGGTTCTAGTTTCTGAGTGGTGAGTTGATATCCCGTGTGTGAGTGAGCTGGGACCATGCCGTTGCTCTTCCGGGCACGGTTGAGCATCGGCCGGCACAGTGCTATGTGAAGGGGCATAAATTGAGAAAAACAAAAAACTCTTCCCTTCAAATTCGGAACGTAGGTTAATTTCAAATAGTAGATCCTATTCTTTGTTCGCATTATGTAATTTATGTTGAGACTCAGAGTTTTTCGTAAAGTAGCATTTTGAGGATTCAAAATATCCTGTACCTGTCTATAAGACGCACCCCCAACTTTCAAATTCTTCCGTGCATCTTATACACAGAGATTTACGGGGTACTCAATAATTTGTAGTTATATTTTTTAGCATATAATAATGGCTAATTATTTTCTTTGATAATTAATTATTCGTATTCATAATACATATTGGTAAATGTTGTTATGAACTTTAATAGAGATGATTGTATTTCTTTTTTATATTTCAGGTTGTCAGACTGGTGAGTTATACTACCTTGGAGTTGGAGCTGGAGCTGCAGTATTTGCTGATAGAGTATGTTGATCTACTTAAACTGTTGCTTATGGATTTTTTTTGAGGGGGGGGGGGGGAATGGGTGGGGGGATGGTCCCTGTATTAAGTGAAATTTTGCCATATCAATTTGGGTATATTTTGGGTTTGAACACTTTTTAGAGGGGCTTTAACATTTTAGGGACAGAAAATTGATTGAGACGTTATCTCTAAATGACATTAAGTACATGGGATTTAGATACAAAACATTTGGGATAACATTTGTAAAATGGCGTTTGAACATTGAAGTTATACAAAACTACAAAATCTACATAGTAGCTGAACGATCAGGAGCGATATTCTCGCCGAAACTGCATCCGGGTGTTTGGTGTCCCTGAATCTCCTCAAGAAGACACCACTACAACGATCTGCAAGATTGTGCAAGAGAAACTGTACATCACTTTAAAACCGGAAGATATCGACCGATGTCACCGCGTTCGAAGACGGAAACCACCTTCCCATCCAGGATCATGGCCAAAACCAGCGGCCATCATCTTGAAGCTGACATCATATCAACATCGATGGCGGCTAATTGTCAACTGAAAGAATCTGAAAGGGAGCAAAATAAGCATCTGCGAGGATCTGACTGATGCCAATCGCACTCTCTTACATAATGCTTTCATCGCAAGCAAGAAACAGAACAGTGAGATAGAGGTAGCATGGTCGATAGACGGATGGATCATCGTCTCGGTGAAGGCATGACACGGTAAGAGCATGAGGAAACAGATTCATGACAAGAACAAACTAGACAACATATGAACACAAACATTGGAATTGAAGGATCATTTCCTTCTTCTTGCCCTCTTTGCAAACAATTTGCAATTATATTTATGCCTTATTTAAAAAGTATATAGTAATTTATTTATTGCATTTTGTTTACATTTGCTACAGTAATATATTCTCTAGACATATTTTTTTTTTTTTAATTTATTTGGTTAAAACATCAACACGTAAAGTTCAGGAATTTATAATGGTTGATTTACAAAGAAATTGAGTAGTATAAACAAAATTGATCCAAAATATATCGCCTTATATATTTGTTTCCATTAAATTCCCTCTTTATCCCCCAAAACTTGATTTCTCCATGCCTTTTGCCCAAGTTATATGATTTGTATCATATTACGTGCATAACATTTCACAAAATCTTATATGAACTTTGTAGAATTGATACTATTTACTGAATATTGATTATTTCTAATTATTGATTCTTATATAATACATTTTAGCGAACTTCTCGAAAGTAGCTAAAAAAGGTTATTCCCCATCTGAACGAAGAAGTGCGAACCGAGCCGTAGACCACACGCCGCGTGGTCAAGGGAGAGGGGGGGGGGGGGGGGGGTCGTGAAGTATTGGCGTCAGCAATAAAACCAGAAAGGTTCGCGCCGTACTCCGCGTGCTCTCGGCTCGCTTCATTCTTTCTATGGTCTTCATGAGAGATGGTCAGATTCGTGAACAAACTTTTTAGAGAAATTTGAACAATTTTTTAGAGAAATACACCATCTTCGCCCAGTGTTACATTTACACGGAGTTTTGTCAGTTTATGACAACGAAGTGGGACATATTTTCACTTATTATTTTGCTATTCGTATTTTCCATTGGGCGTATTTTGCTGGTGTGTTATAACTTTTGTGCATCTCGTGGAAGTCGACGCATCGCCAACCATGCCCAAATCCAGGCAGAGGCCAGCAAGCCGTGTGAGGCGGATTGCCGGAGTGGCACAGGTTGATGCTCCTCAGCTATCCGGTGCAGCAAGGGGCCGCAGGAGAGGACGACCACGCGGATCCACGAAGTCGAAGCCTATTGAGGTCGCAGGGGCATTCGATGAGCACGACGAGGGGGTTTCAGCGTCAACCACTACTACGGTGATGGGTGTCGGCGATGGGAGTGCGAGCAGATGCCGTCAACCTGGGGTCCGTACCGACGGGGAAGGCAGATTTCTACCCGGTGAGTCGTGGCCGCTGTGTTTAGAAAACGCGCAATTGAAAAGTCGGGAGGAAATGGGCGCGATTGAGCCGTTTTCCGCCCCTCCAGCGGAGGCTTCTTCCCCTCCTGTTTTAAATACCACTCCCCATCTCCCCCAGCCAGGCCTGCCCTACATGCGGCAAGGCATTAGTGAGGAGCTAGGCTCCACCGTCCCCCAAGCTTTGCGCGAGCGAATTTGGAAGGGGGAATTTATCGAGCTGGGGCATATGCTCAAAGAAGGGTACCACACGTCAAGTGATCTTACACTTGCCTTTGACCAGTCGAACGGGGGGTTTCACCTCCGCCCTCAATCTCGACCAATTTTAATCCGCTCGATTGAGCAGTGGACGAGCGCGATGTTGACCTTTGTGTCAATTTACACAGAGAGGCATGGCTCGCGGTCGAAAGAGCTGCTTAAGTACATGAACATAGTGAGGACGGCTGCGGCGTATAACTACAATTGGCGCGAGTACGACATTCAGTTTCGGTTGCGCCAAGCCACTCGGCCTGAAGCGTCGTGGGGTTCAGTCGACACGGAGCTCTGGTTGCTAGTGGCAACGGCGCAGCCCTTTCGCTGTTAAAAGCAGACAGTTATAGTTCGTAGACCATGTAGACTGAGCAATCGATGTTTCCCGTGACTTCGCCCCCCCCCTGCTTCTTCCCTATTGCTAACTTTTTCAGATGTTTTTTTTTTTAGTTTTTTAAAAGGGGACAAAGAGTCGTCTATTATTTAATAGGATAGGGAAATGTAATATATCTCATTGTGTTGGAAGTTTGGAACCCAAAATGCTGGCCGTTTGTTTCTTGTTTTCTTCCCCCTTTTTGCAGCCTCTTCACTCACACACACCGCTGGATTGCGTACCGAGCCTCATGTATGGGTATTAGGAGACTCGATGGTGCACTGGGCAGATCTTCCTGCAAAACGGCGGGAAGGAAACCTCGGCCTCCCAGTTCGAGTCACGTGGAGGGGGCTTCGTCTGATGGGGGCGAGGGATTACGTCAGCGACTTTCCCCACGCAGTAGACTCGCCCACGCAAGCGACAGTTCTACCATCTACCATGAGTTGGCGCAGACCATGCACCGACCCTCTACGCAATGTCTAAGCCAGCGGCTAAAACGATTACGGGGTCCGGACATTCTCCTTCGAGTATCGTATGATTATGGCATGGATCTAGTAGGTCCATGAGTATAGGCTAACATAAAATCGCCATGTCCTGCTTTCCCGTACAGAAGGATAGCTTCGATAGTTATTCTTATTTTTGGCTTTTACGTCGATTAACATTGAGATGTAATGTTTAAATAGGGTTAATTATAACAAATCAATTTTATCTTCTCGTGTGTAGTATTAACTATTAAGGTTATCAAGATTAGAGTTACTCTATCTTCTTGGCGACTTTAGATGATATTTAAGCCAATATAATATGTTTTCTTTTGCTTCTTAGTCTACCATATTATGAGGTGTAATTAACTTCCGTACATGGATAATAATGCACACAGCGTATTAATTGGATTGCTGATATAATAAACTTGCCTTCAGCCGTTAACAGTAGTGCTGTTAACTCACTATGATCAGACCCTTGAGCAGACTTATCTTATAGGAAAGTTTACATACGTGGAGGCAAAGAGGTGACCTGTATAAACACCACGTAACGCGATATATATGGCGGCGAGTTGCGTCACACCTCGTTTGGCGGCATTCTTGCGAATTTGGACGCCTATAATCGCTTATACAAGAAATATATTGTTGTGGTAATGTAAATCTAGAGCAAGCGGTCTGTTAGGAAGGGGAGACAAAATTTGATGTTATTAGAGGATTGTTTTATTGCCGTATTTATACAATTTTACGAGCCTGACTTGTCCGTAAGCTGGGGATACGATCAGTATTGCCCAGGTTCTTAAGCGGGAAGTCGTTGTGCTCACCACGTTTTTGGTTGGGGAATTGGGGGGGTGAGCGGGTTCCTGTCCGTTGAAGCTGAGATTGCCTGGCTTATGCCGTGTGTAACGCTCAGGGTGTCCGGCTGGAAGTCATCTTCGCTCACCCGTGCCTCTTGTCTGTGCAAAAAGCCAGCAAGAGATGGGGGAAGCCCGTTCGCATGGCCAGGCGAATGGAAGAATTGTTACGGCTAGTCAAGAGATATTACTTTGTCGCCCGGCCGGGCCCCCTATTGGTTCCTTACAGATCGCTCTCGACATATTATAATGCTCGAAGTAATGATTTGCATTCATTGTTGTTTGTTATGTTTTCACTATAATTTTTGCTGACCAGTTTGATTGAAACGAGTTAATTATGGTAATCAGCTCTCATTAAAGACCATGGTCAATCACACATACAAAATACAAATTTGTTGACTTCTTCATTTGACTCAGAGTGGGAATAATACATTTTAGCGAACTTCTCGAAAGTAGCTAAAAAAGGTTATTCCCCATCTGAACGAAGAAGTGCGAACCGAGCCGTAGACCACACGCCGCGTGGTCAAGGGAGAGGGGGGGGGGGGGGGGGGGGGGGTCGTGAAGTATTGGCGTCAGCAATAAAACCAGAAAGGTTCGCGCCGTACTCCGCGTGCTCTCGGCTCGCTTCATTCTTTCTATGGTCTTCATGAGAGATGGTCAGATTCGTGAACAAACTTTTTACCACCTTCCCACCCCTGGCCGCCATTATTGGGCTGGCTGGCATGACATTAAGCTAATGGATAAAATTGATGATCTTTAAATGTACAGTCGCAGCTGTTATACAGTTTTTATGTGTTTGCTTATCTTACCTGATTCGCTCCCAGTTCAGGGTTGCATCAGGGTACCTCAGTCCATTTTTTGTACTGTTGTTGATTCATCATTACTTGTATCACATGATTTTAGTTGACATACTGTGATACCGCTTATTTATGTGTTAGCTTATCTTACTTGATTCGCTCCCAGTTCAGGGTTGCAACAGCAATAACTCTGTTCCTCAGTCATTTCTTGGTTCATTTTCACTTGTATAACGGGATTTTCGTTGACATATATATTTCCCCCCCTGTTAGGGGCGTCAAAAGCTACTTCGAGCACTTTTTCTCGATTGCATGTATATATTTTGATCTATTCAATTCGAAGCCCGATGGGGCGAATTTCGGACAATTATCTTTACAGTGTTTAGTGGCATAGTTTGATGACAATCTACTCTCGCAAGGGCTACGCCTGGTCGCGTTCAGATAACATAAAACGGGCCTTGCGGGGCTTTTCCCGATCTTATTTTCCAGAACTCGAATTTTCATATGGTCAGATAATACAATTGGTGTACTTTATAACCTTTGTTTCCTTTTAATCGGCTATCTGACCAAAAGAGTATGTTTTTCGAGAGATTGGTTTTCACCCGCATTTGAGTGTAGTAGAAAATGTCATCAAACTTCTGCCTTCATGTTCTCCCAAAAGACTTTTTGGGAGAACATCATATTATTTACTTCATCTGCATTTGCTTCGTCCATTTCGCGGCATTCTTGCGAATTTGGACGCCTATAATCGCTTATACAAGAAATATATTGTTGTGGTAATGTAAATCTAGAGCAAGCGGTCTGTTAGGAAGGGGAGACAAAATTTGATGTTATTAGAGGATTGTTTTATTGCCGTATTTATACAATTTTACGAGCCTGACTTGTCCGTAAGCTGGGGATACGATCAGTATTGCCCAGGTTCTTAAGCGGGAAGTCGTTGTGCTCACCACGTTTTTGGTTGGGGAATTGGGGGGGTGAGCGGGTTCCTGTCCGTTGAAGCTGAGATTGCCTGGCTTATGCCGTGTGTAACGCTCAGGGTGTCCGGCTGGAAGTCATCTTCGCTCACCCGTGCCTCTTGTCTGTGCAAAAAGCCAGCAAGAGATGGGGGAAGCCCGTTCGCATGGCCAGGCGAATGGAAGAATTGTTACGGCTAGTCAAGAGATATTACTTTGTCGCCCGGCCGGGCCCCCTATTGGTTCCTTACAGATCGCTCTCGACATATTATAATGCTCGAAGTAATGATTTGCATTCATTGTTGTTTGTTATGTTTTCACTATAATTTTTGCTGACCAGTTTGATTGAAACGAGTTAATTATGGTAATCAGCTCTCATTAAAGACCATGGTCAATCACACATACAAAATACAAATTTGTTGACTTCTTCATTTGACTCAGAGTGGGAATAAATAGTTTATCAAAATTCACATATTTCATGATTTAACTGAGAAAAATAACTCTACCGGTATATTAGTGCATCCACACAAAAACATATTACTATCAATATAACTTGGATGCTGGTGTGAGGAAACAATATTCTTAGGGGGGGAAATGGGAAATTTATATTATCAATATAAAGAAAACAATTAGTTGATAGTGAGGCAATGACGTCACAGACTCGCGAGTGAGTTGCCAATTTGTCTAGTGATTTTCAAAGTTTTTCATGTCATTAAAAATTCATAACTTTCTTATTAATTATCCGATTTTGCTCAAAGTTTTTTTGATTGGTTTGTCAGTTATAAGTAAGTTATTTTTGGAGTGGACTTGGCCTTAAAGATAATCATATTGTTTTATGCACATTCAAATCTGGTTACAATACAATATTCAACGAGTGAAGCCACGCTGGCTACATGTAGCAAGACCAAAGCGAGAGATGACGAGGAAATCAAGAAGGAGACAAATGACGAGGGAGAGAGAGAGAGGGACAGAAAAGGGGAGGGGAGAAGGAAAGAGAGAGGTGAGAGGGAGAGAAAAGGAAGGAAGAGAGAGAGAAGAAAGAGAGGGAGCGAGGGAGAAATGAGGAGCGATGGAGATAGAAAGAGAGAGGAGGATAGGGGTATAGAAAGAGAGAGGGGTGGGGAGAGGGAAAGAGAGAGAGAGAAGAGAGGGACCTTTTACATTAAAGTTCTTATTTACATTTTGTACATAGTTTTGTTTTTATTACTTTTTTTTAAAGTGTAGAATTCATATTCCTTTGATCTTTTTTAAATATTTTTTTTCTTTTTCAAATGAAAAACATGTATCCGTATCAACTTTGAGAGAATTTTTGTCACCATCGGATCCTCAAAGTACCAATAACTTCACTCTGTCACATTATACACCATATTAATTCAATACGTTTGTATCACAGAAATTACTTGATAATGATGTCAATAACAAATTATCATTTATTAATATTAATTGTTGGGAAGTCTCCAACATAATTTTGATGCATTGTCTGTACTTATGATGTCATTATGGGCGTTCCCAACTCAAGCTATGCTTTCCGGGTTTTCGCCTCCTTCCGTATCTGAATTATTTACTGTATACTCTATGTATAAATAATTGTTACATATATCATGTATATATATATTGTGTTTCATATTGTACTGTTGAGAACTTGAGAAGGAAATGTTAAATGTTAAAAGACGTATGCAAGTATCCATTCTTGGTATTTTGGAAACATGGCTAAGGGATGAAAATTCGCAATATTCTCTGTGCAATTTCAATAATTATGAATTTGTGAGAAATAATAAAAGACTTGGATGTCATGAATTCAATACGTTGTATCACAGCAATTACTCTATAATGATGTCAACAAATTATCATTTATTAATATTAATTGTAGAAGCCTCCAACATAAATATTGATGCATTGTCTGTACTTATGATGTCATTACGTATGCAAGTTTCAATTATTGGTGTTTCAGAAACAATATTAGCTATGCAATTTGTGGGAAATAATAGAAGACTCTGACGTGGATATTGATTTATTAAATGTTGGGAAGGTGCAATCTTTTAATAATTTGTTAACCATTTTAGTGCTACATTCTATGATTCTTTAATAAATGAACCAAACTTGTGTTACTGACAGATCTTCATCGTTATTAGATAATCTTTTTACAAACGATTCTTGCCATATATATTCTGGAGTATTATTAACTGACATTTCTCACCGTTTCCCGGTATATTGTATTTGTGATACTGATATTCACAAAAGTATCTGTGAAACTGACCTTTTTAAACGTGATTTAAATAAAAATAATATTAAAACGTTTTTGCAATTGCTGTATCTAATAAATGGTATTTGACTTGTGATGTGAATAGTAGTTATAATAGCTTTGTTTTTAAATTCATGAAACTGTATAATTTGTGTTTCCCTGTGAAATATTGAATTGTATAATTTGAATTGTACATTTGATTGTTTTGATGATTTAGAGTGTATTAAGTATATTGATATGAATGAAAAGTCTATGTTCTTTAAATCTGTAACTAGTTCAGAAATTATAGATACTAAAATGTGACACTGGTTCTTTTATTATTCATTTGTGTAATACAGAAATTAAACAGGTCTCTTCACTTAAATTTCTTGACATAACCATTGATAATAAATTGAAATGGACTGATCATTTAAATGCTGTTTGTTTGAAGATGATATATAACAGTTTAATATCACCATGTTTGTATTATGGAATACTTGCGTGGGGGAATGCACATGAAACCAGTATTAAAAAAATAATTTTATTGCAAAAAACATGCAATTCATACTATTTGTCATACTTCTTCTCTTGCCCATACACATCCACTTTTTAAATAAATTTAAATATTAAATTTTATTGATATGTATAATTATCACTGTGCAATATTTATGTTCCAGTGCTATTTACAAATCCTTCCTAAAACATTTTTAAAACTGTTTGTACTTAATTGTAGTATACACCACTATAGTACTAGAAAATTAGAAATGCTGATAATTGTCACTTGCCACTTGTACATACAACTTCATATAAACGTACAGTAATATATAATGGACCTTGCTTATGGAGTACTATATACTTTCTGTAATACATGAATTGAAATATGTTAACACTTTTAAATGTAAATACCAGAAATATTTGATGGACCTATATTGATGCTAGCTAAATATTTCAATGGTTGTTAAATTCATTATGATATTTTACATGTAATTGTTATTTGTTTTACTTGTTATTATAGCTTAAATTAAATCATAAGACTTTTTGTATCTGATTATTTGGTCAGCTGCATATAAGGATCACCTCCTTTCTGGCTGCTACTAGCCTAAGCAATTTCCCTTGTGTTTTTAACGATTTTTATTCATGTTTGTAAATTGTAATTGTGTGATACTTTGTATACTGCTTTTTTTTTTTACTTTGTATGTTTTTTTTTATTGCTTGGCAAAATAAATTGAATTGAATTGAATAGTGCCAAATTATGAATTAAATATATGACTTGTTTTTAATAATTTTTTGATGATTTTTCATATAAGTTTGGTATTCTTTTTGTAACACATATTGTATAGCAGTTAACACTGTATGTAGCAGAATCAAAATATTCTTTTGGGAAAGGCGTTATGTGCACTTATTCTTTTTTGTTTAAATTTGGAGTTGCCTGTGCAATGAGAATGTAAATGAGGTTTGCCAACAAAAATGAGTAATTTTCGTTCATTTATTGTCATATTGTCATTAGTAATAATTGATGTGAAATTTGCATTAGTGTGCTGGTGCTATGCACTAGCTAACAGTAACACTGCTATGCTGAGTCAAGAATTACACAACTGCAGATGCTTACGTGTCCCGTGTGGCTGTATTATAGAGATGCATGCGTGTGATTGTATACACTACCTGTTTTGTCAACTATTAAACAAAGACAAAAGGGAAAAAATATGTGTTTACAAATTTGTTGATGTTGTGTTTTGTGACCTCATACTCCTAGTTGAGTATAAATAAATTTGCAGTTGATTGTTTAACATTGAATAATAATGGCTAATTATTTTCTGTGATAGTCATTCATATTCATTTACATACTTGTTGTTATGAAATGAAATAGAGTTGATTGTATTTCTTTTGTATATTTCAGGTTTTGGGACAGTTGAGTGTGACAGTACTTCTTTGGAGCGGCAGGATTTGCCGAGAGGGTATGTTGATCTACCTGACCAGTTGCTTACAGATTATAATTTTTTTTCTTTGGGTGGGGGGGGGGGGGGGGGGTGTGGTCCCCAATTTTGCCATATCAATTTGGGCATATTTTGGGATTCGAACACTTTAGAGGGTCTTTAACATTTTAGGGACAGAAATTTTGTTGAGACATTATCTATAAATGATTGTTAGTACATTACATTTATATACACAAAACGATTGAGATAACATTTTTCTGTAAGATGGGATTTGAACATTGTACTTATACATGTTTATATTTTTTGGGGTGCAATTTATAACGAACAAAAGTACAAAAGCTAAATAGTTTTAAAATCATAAATTAAATATAGGATTCATGCTTTTATTAAATTTGGTTTTCTTTGTTAACACATACTGTATAGCAATTAACACTGTATGTAACAGAATCAAAAAATCTTTTGGAAAAGGTGTTATCTGCCCCTATTCTTTTTTCTCTATTTGATGAAAGGAATCTTAGTTTTTATGGTGCTACCACATAGTGATGCCAGTGGCATTATGTATGTGATCTGACCATTTGTCTGTTTTTAGTGAATGCGATAATTTAAAAATGGAGTGAAATATTGTAAGACACTTTGCATTTATAAAACTTGCAAAGGTTATCTGGTTAACCCTAATAAGATCGGGCTATTTGAGTTCTTAATGCAGCCAGATCTCAGACGTCCGATCGCCGCTAAAAATTGACATGCATGTCAAGTGAAGTGTATAGAATACTATAGCAATTTCAATTTTTTGAAAAAATAGTCATTTGCATATTTATGGTAAATTATGCAAATAAGGTCAAAAAAATCATATTTTTACCAATAAATCATATATTCTTCATATTTAAGGTTTTTTCCACTACATATATTTGTTAGACCTTTTGGAATAATAATACGGCCAACAAAATTGGAAGAGCTAGAATATTCCTTATGTTATCTCTAGTTTTTATTGTTTTTGTTGTTTTATTTCATTGCTAACTATAATTCAACTATTTTGACCCCCAAAACAAAAACCTAAACTTTAAACAAGACCAAATAACCAATGTTTTATCTCTTTTTAGGAAAAATGATATTTCCATATGTTTGGTACACAAATCACGAAAATGATTGATTTTTCGGGCCGACATGTAAAGACAAAATGTCACATGACTTTGTAACGGTAGGTCAGATTTTCAAGAAAAAAATAAAAAGATGCGCAAGACTTGAAAGAATAAAGTCATTAAGCGACGGGGCGTCATCCATATGCGGTCTCGAACAATCAGACAAATCGGAGGGGGGGGGGGCATAATGGGCCCCCCCCCCCGGCCTTATTAGGGTTAAGAGGTCATAGGTCACTTTAAGATTTTCAGATATTTGTGTTTCAAGCAGTTATATATATATTTCTTATTTGCATTGACTTTTTTGTTTTTGTAATTTAATTGTAAATGTTGGGGTACTAGTAAAATTTAACCAAAGATATTTCAAAATTTCAATTAAAATCAAAATTAGATATGGCTTATTTCTTTTAAATCTTGTATTTTCCATGTTTTATATTACAGGTGCTTGTTCATCCATCAAGGACAACACTCGTTTTGTGTTTGTTTTGTTGAGTTTGTGGCACTTCTACGCCCTGGTATTGTCTCGTTACTGTTTTGTGTTTGTAACTTTCTATCCTGTGTTTTTTTTCACTTGTCTGGCAATTGACATAATCCTCTGGCCACGAAATTGCCAGTTGGTGGTCGAATAAAATTGCCTTAAGGACATATGATCTTGTTTTGTGTGGCTAACACTTCTACGTCCTGGTATTGTCTTGTTACTGTTTTGTGTTTGTAACTTTCTATCCTGTGTTTTTTTTCACGTGTCTGGCAATTGACATAATCCTCTGGCCACGAAATTGCCAGTAGGTGGTCGAATAAAGTTGCCTTAAGGACATGATCTTTGTTTCTTGTTGAAATTCCATGTTGAAAATAACTAACCCAAGAATCTAAATCTTGAATCAAAATCTGAATCCAACATCTAAATATATCCAACATCTGAATCTGGCAATTGACATAATCCTCTGGCCACGAAATTGCCAGTAGGTGGTCGAATAAAGTTGCCTTAAGGACATGATCTGAATCGAAATCTGAATCCAACATCTAAATATATCCAACATCTGAATCTGCATCTGAATTTTGTTATTGTGTAATACGAGAATAACTGGTAATTTGCATGTGAGTGATATACAGTTGACTGGTTGATTGGATGTGAAGACATTTGAAAAGAAGTTTAGAAACAGCAGTGAGATTGATTGGAGAAAGAATAAAACGCAAAGCAAAATCGAACAAGCACATACGGAGTACGAGAAATACAAGTGATTAAGATTTGAATTTATGTAAAGAGGACGAAGATTTGAGAGCGTAAATAAAAGTGCTAGTAAGTGGTTGTAAAAAGAGAAGGAAGGAAAGTTTGGTCAGGAGATAAATAGTCTAATTACAAAAGTGAGGCTGATTGATTGAGAGAAGAAATACAGAGTGGGCTTGATTGATTGTTGTAAAGAGAGAAAGAAAGAAAATTTGATCAGGTATACGAAAGGCAGAAGCAGGAGATAGAAGTAGAATTAATCAAAGAAAAAGAAGGGTGGAAGTTTTAGAAATATAAGTGAGCTTGATTGCAGAGAGAGTAAGAAAGAAATTTTGGTCAGGTACACAGAGTTCTGGAAATATAAGTGAGCTTTATTGCTCTCATTGGTATTGGCTGAATATATTAACAAACATCTCTGACAATATTGTGGTTTGTATTGAAAAAGTAGCACAGTCTTGAGATATCCAGGATAGCTAACAATTATAAACAAAGGCCATTGTTGAAAGACAAAAATCACAAAATGAAGGTCAGTGATAGAAATACTGAACGCCATGTTGAAGAGACTTTAGAGTGTTATATATGTGGAAAAGATCTTGATGGCAAGGAGAATGAAGTGAAATGTGAAAGTTGTCCTAACTCTTACCATGTGGCATGTATGAATATCTCTTGTGAAGATAAATTTAGTGACATTACACTTGTATGGATTTGCCTTTGCGGAGATAACAATATTTCTGTACGTATGTTTGACCATCTAGGTATCCCTATTGATGTCAACCAATACAAATGCATCAGTCCAAAACATGAGATCATGGAAGAGCCTGACGGCACACCTGATGAATGCTTTACCTCAAGAGAGATTGAAAGAAGCCGTAGAGGCCGCTTTACAAAGATGAAAAGGTATGTGAACAAAGGACATAAGCGGTCGATATCCCCCAAAGAAACAAATACAAAAAAGAGGAGAAATGAAAGGTACGTTGATGACTGTAAGAATACGTCAACATGTGATCAGTCGGAAAATGTAGAAAATGCAGTTGGCAAGGAAAAGGAATCTGGTTCAAGATGGGACTCGATAAGATCACGAAAGGCAAAACGCTTGGAGAAAAGACAAGGAATGATTTCTGTAGATAACAAATACAGACATGAGGATGAGTGTTCACATGAGAACAAAAGAGAAAAGGGAGTGACATACATAGGAAAAGCAATGAAGCATCTGTACCGCAAATCAAACAGGAAAATCAAAGTTCCAAGTACTGAAAACCAATCAAAAATTACACAAGACAATGAAAAATCAAAAACGAGTGTATCAAGCACAAAGAAACAAATAGAGGTGCCGGAGATCAGTGAAAATGATTTGAAGGTAACACGTACAGGTACGGTTTCTCATGAAGAGACAAACATGTGTGAAAATGGTAATGACGAACATTGTTTGAAGTCGAATGAGATGGCTATGTTGTACAGTAAACAGAAATCTCCTAGTGAATGGTCTTCTTCAGATCTTGATGCTCTTGTAACATGTTCAATTGATATGCTTTCTGCTAGCCCTGATGACGTATCTGAGAGTATTTGTAAGAAAGGTGATGGCACATCTCTTGGCGAACCAAAGACAGGACCTATTACCAAGTACGCACATCCAGACTCACTGGTCAATACCCTTGAAGAATCACTCAAGAATTGTGATGGCTGTCTTATAAACTTTGGTAAGCAGACTTTTCTCATAATGTCACATGAAACAGGTTACTACATCTTTGATGCACATTCCAGAAGTAGAAAAGGGTGTCAAAGTAAGCAAGGAAAAAGCATTCTCATGCACACTAAAACTTGGCTCGGAATATACACTTATTGCATACAATTGTTGAACTCTATGAAGCTCTCATGTGACGAGCCATATAAGCTGACGCAGTTGAAGGTTGCATACAGATCAAGTACTGATGCATTGAAACACACAATCCCAAGAGATACAATTTCAAAGGATAAGGTAGATGAAAGTCTGGTCGTAATGCAAACTGAAGATCGTTCCGTATCTAAACCCAAATCAAGCCAAGAGGAAGTACATGTAACACTCGATTGGAAAGTGCAAGTAAAACCTACCAAACCCACTGATGAAATAGTTGTTGATCTCAAATCCTACAGGAGAGTGCAAGCAAAAACTACCAAACCCACTGATAAAATAGCTGTTGATCTCAAATCCAAAAGAGTTCATGCTGGTGGCAAGAAAAAAAGAAAAGGTAAAGCAAAGAACAAGAAAGGTCAAACAAGGAACGACAAAGGTCAGTTCATCAAAGGGAAAAAAGTAACTGAAGGAAAAAACTCTTCTGATAAATCGGAGATTAGATTTGACAAAGACGAAGGAATAGAATTAGCAGTGAATAATGAAACGCTGGATACAAAGAAATCTATGAATGCAGGAGACCAAGGACTTGATACAAATACTTGTAAAAATGATAAAATCTCAGACCAGGCTGATTCAAAGAATAATCTGTTGAAACTGAATTTTGATGAAAATAGGAAAATTGAAATAGATAATGATAGTGGCAGTGATATTCATATACCAGTGAAACGTTCGTGTGCAAGAACTTGTATAGAATCTGATACAGACACAAGTCCTGGATATGATATATTCGATAGAAGCGTTTCACCAGAACGCAATATGTCTTTGAATGTTTCTGATCAACCAAAAGATAGTCCCAGAAATGAACAAGTAGACAATGTCTGTGAATCAGTATTGAAAAATGATGATATGATGACAATTGATTTGACATATGTTTCAGATGGTCTAGAGGAAGATGCAATGTTTGATAATGAATTAAAGAATAAAAGCTTTGATACAGGTAAACATGATACAGACAATGATACTGATATGTCACTAAATGATTATGCTCATTCAAGAAATCCTTTAGAATCTTCTTCAGATTCAAATATCAAAGATGAAGACATTGAAAAGGCAATAGATGCTAATATGTACACATGTACTGATGAAACAGAAGTTGAATTTGTAGCAGATCTTGGATTACGTGATAGACCGGATAAAAATTTCAAATTTGTACCCCTCCAGAATAATGACAAACAGAACATTTGTACAAAATTGAATATCAGATATATAGGCACAAGCTGTGATTCAAGGTTAGATAGAGATAGCTTTATCGGAATTCCTTTACATAGTAAACAAATTACTGGTGACGGCAATTGTTTCTTTCGTGCAATTTCATATGCAATTTCTGGAACTGAGCATAATCATGCAATTCTAAGAAATGCCACTGTGAAACATTTATTGCAAACCAAGGACATGTTTAGTAATACATTGAGGCAAGAATATAGAACAGTCAGAGAATATGTTTTGAAACGTAGAATAATGGATGACGGAACGTGGGCTACAGACACTGAAATTAGCGCTTTAGCAAATTTAATCGATACTGATATTTATTCATACAATGACCAAGTACCATGTTGGCAATTGTTCTCTGCAAAGAAACCTGGAAGGATAAATATTGTAACATCTGATAAGGGAATTTATATACTGTACACAGGAAATGTTCATTTTAATGCTGTTGAATCTGTTGAAATTGATGAAGTGGTGGATAAGTCTCTGATAAATCATGATAAGAGGAAAAGTACTGCACATCTTTTTGACATGACATATGAACAGGGTGCAAGTAAATTTAGGAATGAACATCAGTCTGAATCAGTTCACAACCAACGTAACACCAAGGATGAAACCCCTGAAAGTAATTACAAAGACAAATGCGCAAGAGTCAATACACACATAACGCTTGTTGCCCAAGGGACATTCAATCAAGGTCATACAAGATTTGGTTACTCAAGTGGAAAGCAGTGTGTTTCCAATTCACTATCTGCACTGTTGTATAGCAAGGTAAAAAATGCCTATGATTGGAAAAGTACAGATCTAGACAGGATTTTGAACAACGGTGATGAATTATATCGTTACATACGACGATCCACTTCACTCAACAACGAATACTTACTGATATCTGATCTATTTGAATATTTGGATGCGTACAATGAATTGTTTAACATAAAATGTCGTGAACCAGTCACTGGATTGTTAGATGGAGATGAAATGATATTGGCCCAGTCTCTTTCGATGACATTGAAGCAAGCAATCGAACAAGAACTCTGTACTGATTCTGATGCATGTTTTGTGACATTTGCTGGAAGTACTTTCATTGTATTATCTGGTCAAGATGGTTTCTTTGTATTTGATTCACATTCCAGAAGCAGTCGAGGTTTTCAGATTGATAACGGACACAGTGTTGTACTTAGTACTCCAAGTTGGCAAGGTGTGTACAAGCATTGCATGAGGTTAGCAAAAACAAGGGGATGTCCCATGCACACTGAATATGAGGTAACTAGTGTATGTGCAAAAGCAACTTCCGGTAAGAATGAAACCTTGAAAGGCTATCCACAGTTACAGGATTTTGTTTGTAGTCCAATTCCTTCGTCAAATATGCACAGTGAAAGTCAGTCTGGAAGCTCTGGATGTTCCATACATTGTGAAAGCTTTGATGAAGTTCAAAGATTGGATGAGAGTGTTTCCCCACAAAAGATGATTGATAACCCAAATGTATTTCTCTTCCCTGAAAAAGCAAATGAAACAATCATTCATGATGTACATTATAACGGTCAGCAATTAAAACTGAAGAGTGTGACAATTGACTTAACCAAATTAAAAGAATCACAGCTAAATAATAGTTGTCTTCTGAACGGAAATGACTCTATAAATACAGAATATGAAAATGAACAAACAGGAGATTCCAAAAATTGTACTAAATCCGGGAATAACTCTGATAGATTGAATTTAGTGAACAAAGTTCAGAATTCCAACTCTATCTTAAGCAGAAAACGAAAATGGAGTAACCTCGAAAGCGATGCAAAAGTTGATGTCGACCTTGGCAAGGAAATTCGAAAAACCAAATTGGTAAAAATGAATGAGAACGACAGCTTAAGAGTTGATGCAAGCGAATGTGTAGATAGTCATGATGAATTAATAATAATTGGAGAAGTTCATGTTAGAAATGTAGACCATGGAAAGAAAAAACGTAAAAACAAACAAAGTTCTAATAAAAAAAGGAAGCGCAAGAGACAGTATATGAGAGAAAAACGAGCCCTGACCAAAGATGAAATCATTAAGAAAAAGGAAAAGTGTATTCACAATGCGCAAATGAAAAAAAATAAAATAAAAAATAAATATCAAAATGATTTAACCTACAAAATAGAAAAAATAAATGAAGTAAAACAAAGGCAAAAAGAAATGTATGAAGAGGATTCAAATTTCAGGAACATACAGCTAAATATTATGAAAACAAAATATCATTTTGATTCACGTTATAAAAAGAAAATTTTGTATGGAAATAAACAAAAATATTTGAGAAATGAACATTTTAAGAAAAAACAACAAGATATCATGAAAAAACGAATAAAGGAATTATATCGCAACGATGAACATTTTAAAGAAAAACAACAAGATATCATGAAAAAACAAATGAAGAAATTATATCGCAACGATCAACAATTTAAGGAAAAGAAATTGATGAGCTTAAAAATTAAATATAAAAGAATTGAATAATATAGGCAAAATGTAATGAAACAAAATCGAAAAAGGTCTGTACTTCGAACAGTAAAATTGTCCGAGTTTGATATTGTACTTGAAGAATTTAGAAAGATAATTTCTCATGGCCCAGAATATGTGTGCTGTGTATGCTTAAAACTTCTTTTTGAGAATCAAGTATTGAAATGTAAAAAGAGTAATTATGAAATTCGGACATGCATAAGTGATGAATATTTGCATGTTTGCAACTCGGAATGCCGGTCAGAATGTTTAATAGGCCAGTCAGCCAGATCTTCACTATGGATATGCTTCACTTGTCATAGAAAATTGAAAGCTGGAAAAGTACCTCCAGAAGCAAATGTGAACAATTTACAATTACATGAAGTTCCACAAGAACTTGCCCATCTGAACAATTTAGAACAGCATTTGGTTGCATTGCATATCCCTTTTATGAAGTTAATGGTTTTGCCTAAAGGTGGTCAAAATGGAGTCCATGGCCCAGTCGTGTGTGTGCCTTCAGACACTTATGAAACCGTAAATATGTTGCCAAGACCACAGACTGAAGATCAATTGATCCGTGTTAAACTGAAACGAAAATTGTCGTTCAAAACTTATTATGAGTACAAATTTGTAGATAAATCTAATTTGCTTAGTGCTCTGCAGTATTTAAAAGCAAATAATAAGTGGTATTTTGATGTAACTGTAAATGATAAATGGGAAAACTCACTTGAACGAAATGAAAAAGATAATGAAAAGGAAGAAGCAGAAGAAATCGGTGGCAAAGCTCGCTTAGCAAAATATTGGAAGGACATGGAAGAACAAATTGATCATATTTTGTCCAAAGACAAAAATGCTGACAAAAACATGGAAGACAAAAGTGAACTACACCCCCAAAAAGATGATAATGGCACTGAAGACGATTTGGAAGAACGATTATGTGGTATTCAGTTAGACTCTTGTCTCCAGCCAGTAGATATTGGACAGGAAATATTAGATCAGTATTTTGAAGACATAATATGTTGTGCTCCTTGTGAAGGAAAAAGCCCTGTATCGATTCTACAAGATGAAAGCAATGAGGCCAAATGTTTCCCAGTATTATTTCCCCAAGGTCAACCAACATTCCATGATAGAAGAGATGAAAAAATAACATTAGGACGTTATCTGCACAACCGACTGATGCACGTGGACAACAGATTTGCTCAGAATACAGATTACATCTTTTATGCACAATATATTTATGAAATTCAACAGGTTATATCGCAAGTTTCTATCGCATTAAGGCAAAGTCAAAACAAAAAAGACGATTCCTCTTCAATAACTGCCTCAGATTTGAAAGATGCAGAGAAAGTTAAAAAAATACTAAAATCAGACAAGGGCTATAAATTTTTAAAGCAAATTCGTGGAACACCTCCATTCTGGCAAAAGACACAAAAAGATGTTCTCGCAATGGTAAGACAGCTTGGAAAGCCGACATGGTTTGCTTCTTTCTCATCTGCTGATATGAGATGGCCAGAAATAATGAATTCATTGCTTAGACAAAAAGGAGACACCAGGGAATCAAGTGAATTAGATTATAAAGAAAAATGTAATCTTTTAAGATCGAATCCAGTAACAGTTGCAAGAATGTTTGATAAAAGATTTCACACTTTTATGAAGACAGTAATTTCATCTCCAGCTGCACCGATCGGTAAAATAGTTGATTCATTTTGGAGAGTAGAGTATCAAGCTCGAGGTTCCCCTCACATTCATGCCTTGTTCTGGGTTCAAAATGCTCCACAGTTGGGTATCGATAAAGATGATGATGTCGTACAATTCGTAGATAAATACATTTCTTGCCACCAGCCGGATGAAAAGGAAGATCGAGAACTACATGAAATAGTAAGCAAGGTCCAACAACACAGTAAGAAACATTCTAAATCTTGCACAAAAACAGGAAAAGCGTGTAGATTTAATTTCCCAAGACCACCATCTGAAAAAACATTCATTGTAACACCTATTGAAGAGATTCCAGCTAAAGATTGTGGGAAAGTGCAAAATAAGGGAAAAGACAATGATCAAATTAAAGCTTCTAAAAAGATTAAAGATGATGCAGAGAAATTGTTGAAGTCAGTTAAAGATGCATTATCCAATGGAATGGAGTACAACAATGTAAACCATCTCTTTGAAGAGCTTGGCATTACACAAAATCAATTTGAAAATGCACATAATGAATTAGCATCACAACAAAGTATAATCATCAAGAGACAGATACAAGATGTATGGGTAAATCAGTTTAATCCAAGTCTCCTTAGAAGCTGGAATGCCAACATGGATTTGCAGTATGTAACAAATGTATTTGCATGTGTAGCTTATATTGTATCGTACATGTCAAAAGCTGAACGAGAAATCGGAATGCTATTGAGTCATACACTATCTGAAATGAAGGATGGAAATGAAAACGCAAAGGAAAGCATGAAAAAACTTGGCCAGGTGTACATGCAAAATCGTGAAGTGTCTGCTCAAGAAAGCGTCTATCGTGTTTGCAGTCTCAAATTGAAAGAATGTTCTAGAAAAGTGGAATTTATTCCTGTTGGACCAGACCCTGTCAAAATGAGTTTACCATTAAGCGTTATAAAAAGCAGACCAGATAACGATAATGATGATGATGAGAATGTTTGGATGACTAGCAAGCTCGACAGATACAAAGCTCGACCTAGAAATGCAGAATTCAGTAATATGTGTCTTGCAACGTTTTTTTCTCAGTTTAGAATCTTAACTGCATCCCAAAAGCCAAGTGCAAGAAGTAAAAATGTCTTTAAATTAGATAATGATCTGGGATATATTCAGAAGCGCACACGTACAGCAGATGCAGTTGTAAGATATCCCCGATTTTCACCCATCATTTGTCCTGAAAAATATTATTTGAGCATTTTGCAACTCTTTCTGCCATATTTTGAAGATGAACAATTAAAGCCGCCAACCTTTGAAACACATCAAGAGTTCTATGAGACGGGTTCTGTGAAAATACGTGGATGTGAATTAGAGAAAGTCTGGTCAATTCTCGCTACCCCAAATAGCGATTCTGCCGAGATCCGGGGAAAATCCTGAAAACGCGCATTGCATTATGGGATAGCTTTTCGACATTACAGCTTCCTGTGCAGGCGCTATATTACTAGGCGCGATAGCGTATGCACCGAATATGTCGTCTGCTCGGTCTTGTTTTTTTTTCGCAAATATTTCAACGTTTATTTGAACATTTCATTCGTTGTTTTTTGCGTCTTTTGACATCAGTGACGATGGTTTTCTTTTGTGAGGCTGCACAGTGCTGGGCTCATGATTCCAAGCGTAAGAACCCTGAAAAATGGGGGTGGATGAAGGCCGTGACTTGGGATGGGACTCTATACCGGAAGTTGTAGTGACGACCCGAGAGAGTGAAAATTACCTCGTCTCGCGAATTTCGAGATTTTCGTACCTATTTAGGGTAGCGAGAATTGTGTGTACTAACCGAAAGAAGTTTGAAATGAATGCTGATGCAATTGATCATGCACAGGAGCATCTTAACAAATTTGGTCCACACGAAGATGCATGGGGTCTTTTATGTCCGGAAAAGGAAGTAGAACGACTTGAACATCCCAAAGAAAATGTAGATGTCGAAGATTGTGATGGAGATCTTGATATCCCGGATTTAAAGCATGAAAAGAAGAAAGATGACTATAGCATCGAATTTCGATCTGTAAAGATTTCCAAACAGGATGGTCATTCTTTGATGAGGTCTTTGAATGAGAAGCAACAGACTGTTTTTTACAAAATACGACAGTGGTGTTTAGATAGAGTAAATGGAAAATCGGTCGAACCGTTTCATATTTTTCTAACTGGTGGTGCTGGCACTGGAAAGAGTCATTTGATTAAATGTCTTTACTATGAAGCAACACGTATACTAGCCCGAATGTTGCCACATCCCGATGATGTCTCAGTATTGAAAATGGCTCCAACTGGAGTAGCTGCATACAATATCAATGGCCATACCATACATAGTATTCTTTCTATTCCAATCAATGCGCAAAGACTGTATCAACCGCTGAGTGATGAGAAAATAAATGTCCTTCGAAATAAGCTGGCTCAAGTGCAAATTTTGATCATAGATGAAGTATCAATGGTAGATCAAAAGTTGATGTCTTACATTCACGGTCGCCTACGACAAATAAAACAATCACGCGATCAAACAGCTTTTGCTGGTGTTTCAGTTATTGCTGTGGGAGACATGTATCAGTTACCTCCAGTCTTTGGAATTCCTTTATATAAAGACACACTCAATGGTGTATTGTGGAATGATAATTTCAAGAAAGTAGAACTTGAAGACATTATGAGACAAAAAGACGATACCCAATTCGCTGTTCTCTTAAATAGATTACGTGTAAAAGAAGGGGATGAGATTCTCTGTGATGAAGACCTAGCAATGCTCAAGTCTTGTGAAACTGGTGAAGAATGTGAAAATGCTCTGCATATCTATTCATGTAACAATCAAGTAGATGCTTGGAACAAGAAATTATTGCATAAAAGATGTGCCGATGTGATATGCGTAAAAGCACAAGACATGGACAAAGATGGTAAAAAAGGAAACAAAATACGAGAAAAACCTTGTACAGGTATGAAAACCCAGCTGCCTCCTTATCTGTGGATTGCAGTTAATGCTAGAGTGATGTTGCTCAAGAACATTGATGTGAGTAAAGGCCTGACAAATGGATGTTTTGGAAATGTAACAGAAATATTAACGGATCATACAAATTTAAATCCAGTATGCATCAAAGTTAATTTTGAGATGGCCGATGTTGGTATTCATTCAATCGAAATGTCCCAAGAATCCATTGGTAAGAAATATGTGAGAAAACAATTTCCACTTAAGCTTGCTTATGCTTGTACAATACATAAAGTACAAGGTTCGACATTAGAAAAAGCTGTTGTATCATTAAAAAATGTATTTGAATCTGGACAGGCATATGTTGGGCTTAGTCGTGTTACTTCGCTATCTGGACTTGTGATAGAAAATTTCGATCCTAAGCGTATATACTGTAATCCAGAAATTAAAGATCGCATTGAGATTATGAAGCCGTTTATCGAGAAAAGCACTTCTGAGGATATTCATGATTATAACTTTTCTTTGATAATGCAAAATGTACAAGGATTAAAACAGCATTTTATCGATTTCAAATCCCAGTGCCAATTTGTGAATGTAGATTGTATTTGCTTGACCGAAACATGGATTAATGATGATGATGTCTGTGATGTTGTTTTAGAAAACTTTCGATTTTATCATCAGCCACGATATCTTTCATACTGCAATTCTGGAGTTGGAAATGTACTCAAAGAACAATCGCACGGAGGTGTTGCAATGTATATCAAGAATACATATTCAAGTAGATTAGACATATCTGTTGACAACTTAGAGTTTATTGCAATTCTTGTCACCAATCCAGTTTCTGTTGTGATTTCAGTTGTCTATCGACCTCCACCATATAGTATCAAATCATTCTGTGAATCATTAGACAATTTGCTAGATGCATTACACAAACGAAGCATTAGATGTATTGTGATGGGAGATTTTAACGAGGATTTGCTTAAAGGTTCTTCACAGGTAAACAAGCTAATGTGTAATAAAGGTTACAAACAGCATGTTGTTAATGCTACTACTGAGAAGGGAACATTGATAGATCATGTGTACAGCAAGGGACTAGATTTATTGGAAACAGAGGTCATCCCTACATATTATAGTTACCATGAAGCTGTTAAGATTGCATTTTAATATTTGTAGTAAAACGAGAGGAATAAAAGAGTAATTTCATAATATTTTTGTTGATAAATAACATTTTCATTTACCATTTCTTCATTCTTGCAAAAATGAAAATGAATATTACTCCTTCTTAAAATTCATGAGAGTTGTGCATATTTTTTTTAGGCTTACCTTACACTTATCAATGATACCATCTGCCATGGACATCACATTGAAAGCATGTTGTAAACTTGGTAAAATCTTTTTTAAGGTGGTGTGTGTTGAAAGATTTATGTGTTGTCACTCCTTGCCTTTCAAACCTTAGTGTTTTTAAACATCACTCACATCATGAAATGTACATGTATTTTTAACTTTTAGATGCAATTTTACAAATCTAAAACAATGGTACACATTTATAATAGATGGATAACAAGATCATACATCCATGCTTTTCTTTTTCAGTTTAATGATTGTCGACCTGATCAGTATATCAAAGTTGGATCATTCCATGAACCTTGCTAAGTGCTCATATTTCAACTGGATTGGAGTAGGAGACAGCGTACATGGCAACCATCTCTCTGAAGAAGACACTCAAATCAGAGATCAAGCTTGAACGTGACAATAAGACATGCAAGTATTAAAGTAAAGAAGAGGATGGTTTATGATAATGAATGAATATTATCATTGGGATGTAATGCTGGAATGTTATTCTCTGAAAGATGATTTGTTTGGTAGTGATAATGTTTTAGTAATAGGTTATTCACTATGATGTAAGTTGTTCTGATTTAATGAAAATTGGAGGGTTATAATGTCTCATTGATAACAATGAGTATGATAGTGATGATTAGGATTAAATGAATGTTATACTATCAATGATGTTCACATGATACTTAACCCTTTCTGTACTGACTTGGGGGGGGGGGGGGCGTTGATATTTGAAAATGCAAAGGTAAATTTGCATAACTTATCAATACGCAAATTTCATCATTTTATTTTTTTAAATATGTATTATATTGTTTTTTATTTTTTATATCTCGAGGGCTTAAAGCCAGAACTGTCTATGTCCATTTTGGGTGAAATTGAGTTAAGTCCACCAAATTACTGTATATTCATTTAGGTTTGTGTGCCAGAACTGTCTATGTCCCATGTGTGTCCATTAGCCATTTTACTTTTCATGCCAGAAATGTCCAGACTGTTACAAGTACTGTCACGCATTCATTGCAGTATTAAGAATTGCACAATACTTGCAGTTTTCTACTATTAAAGCAGATGGGATACCCCATGCAGCTTTCACTGATTGTGGCCAAGCAACATCATTTCATTGCCCAGAAAAGCTGTTATGATAAATAAAAAAGACCAATGTGCAAAATGTATGAAGTGTGACCAGTTGTCAGGAGAGCAAAAGGAGAATTTCAAGGAAGAGTATGAAGCCCATCTCATGCGAATAAACAGAGGCTCAAGATGCCAAAGCAAGGGACAAGGCCAAGGCAGTTGCTGAAAAGGGGACTTTTGTCTCGGCTTCTTCTGATTGGCAAAGTGTGCTACAGATCCCAAGCAGTGAACATTCTTGAATATATTACAGCCGCAAGCTTTGTGTCTACCATCTATGTATATACAATCAGGCCCCACCAAATGAAGCAAGCTGCTATACTGTTGGTCCAAAGCAGAAGGGAAGTATGGCAGTAATGATATGGGCACATGCCACTTCAAATGGTTGAATGATTTATCTGAAATGGTAGATGAAGTACCACTATTTTCTAACACATTAGGGGACAAAATCGAAACCAAAATATGGCTGCAATGTTCCTCTATGCCGTCCAGAACACACATCTCAAAGTCATCGCACACAATTTTCTGGAGAGCGGGCATTCCCACATGGAATGCGATAGCATGCATTCTGCAATTGAAAAAGAACGTCAATATCTTCACAATGCATGACTGGGTAAAACATCTTCCACAATGCAAGACGTCGACTTCCATACAAGGTCATAAACATGTGCCATGGAGACTTATATGATCTGAAGAATCTCTCACAGCAGACCATGAACAACAAACGGCGAGACGAAGATGGACATGTCTTCAACTTGCTACATGTAGAGAGCTTCTAATACAGGAAGGAAGAGCCAGACACCATCGGCTACAAGTATAAGTACTCAGTTGACTACAAGAAGATATGCGTGTATGGGCGTGGGACACCATCAGTTCCCCGTAATCTGGACCTTGCCTACCAAGAGAAGCTTCAAATCAGAACCTTAAAAAGAAGGATCTCATCGAACTGTGCAATGGCCTAGCCATTCCTGAAGAGTTCCATGGATGGTATTTGGCACTCCCATCTTCAAGACGAGTTGATGACAATGATGTTGCATAATTAGTGATTAAATTCAAGGAAAGACATAAAAAACGACAAGATCGTCATTTAAATAACAATTAACATGCTCTGGAAGTACTTTGTTATTAATCCACCACGTTATGCTCCTAACATTCTGTCAAATCTTCAATTTTATATTTAAATAATTATCTTGTAAATAAAGGACATATAGTGTGGGGTATAATGGAACATTTAAGCCGTGAAAAGGATCATGACTCACATGCCATGACCTCCATGTATGATGTGTGACCAAGTATTATTTATAAGTTGATCACATTGAACATAACTACTTCACTTTTTTCAGATTTTATGCATGCAATCAAACTTTCAAATGTATTTGACTCAAATTTGCTTTTTTGGACATAGACAGTTCTGGTTTTAAGCCCTCGATCGAATGTTTTATTTCTAATGTATTCTTTTGTTCTGGAATATATCAAGTTGCTTTTGGAAACATATCAATTCATATCACCCACCTATACATCTATTTCAGTATTCACATTTCTGCCTGTACATGTACATAAATTATATGAATATATGCAATTATAGCACTTTTTGATGATATGAGCATACTAATTGATATGTAACACCTTACAGGTATATCCAATTTCGATGAAAATGATATCCAAACATGTGACTTGTGTGTAAGACAGTGACTTGAGGGAAAAGGTCATGAAACAACAATTTAAAATTCTGCTGATCAGAACAAGTTTGTGCTGAAATGGATGGGTCCATTCCCTGGGGTTGGTGTAAAGTATGACTATGACTACATTGTAGATGTTAATTGTGTTCATAAGACATATCACATTAATCTTAAGAAATACTTTCTGAGGGAGGAGGTTAACTTGTCAGTGGCTGGCTGCTTTGATTTGTGTACAGAGAGTAGGAAAGTGTGTGGGGATTCTGCAGAAGATGTCGAGAATGATCAGTTGCTTGTATTGAAGGTAGATGCATCTTGACAGGGGTGTGGGTGCTGGGCTCATGCAATAGCATTCAGAAATGGAATATCCAATTGCTTATGCTAGTAAGAAGTTATTACCATGGGAAGATAATTATACAACAATAGAGAAAGAATGCTCAGCAATAATGAGCAATCAAAAATTTCAAATATTATTTGTATGGATGTGAGTTTGAAGTACACACAGGCCACAAACCTTTCTTCTATATTCAAGCGAAAAAAGTTTGAGAATAAGAGAATCATGATATGAAGCACAGTGTTCCAAGATGACAGATTTATGGTTGTATCAGTAAAGGGGCAGGAAAATGTTGCAGCAGATTATATGAGCAGAATGTAAAATACACTACACATGGATTTTTTTTTGTTGTCTGTCTACCATTGTCAATTATTGGATTTGTATCATGGATTTGATATGGAGAAGAAGATATTACAGCAGTATATATATATGCATTGTAGTTTATGCAAATGCAAGAACATTACTCACTACAATTTTGAACCTTGCCAATGTTTATTCTGAACCATGTCTACGTATGATACTCGTTCTGAACTTTAATGTGGAGCTATGCCATTGTGGACATTGAAACAGATTTAAATGTGAGTTTTGCCATAATTAGATTTGGACTTCTGTCGACAGTCATCTTTAAAGTGTTCAGTGATCTCAAATGTTGGACTAAAAAAACAAACCATGATATTGTCGACCGAGATGATGAACTTTCCATGAAAAACAATACTCCTTGTTACCACAGAGACTATGTTTTCAACTTTTCAGCATACATGTTTACTTTCAACTTGGACTGATAAATTGGATCACAGAAAGAGACTGATAATTACACAGCCACCTTATGAATCTAAATATATCAGAGAGGACTTATTGATGCTTAACACAATGGATTGTGCTCTTTAATGCTCGATAATTGTTTAATTTTGAGTCAAAGAAATTGTCTTCAGGTGATGATGTGAACATTTGATAATCTCTACTTTGTTTTAACAGGTTTTTCACAAATTCTAATATGAACTGTAGCATGAACATTTACGTATACTCATGTTCTAGCTTTTCAACTTTGTGCAGAATATGTCATACATATGACATATTCAGCACAAAGTTGAAGCTTTATATTTATACATGGGTTTGTTTAATGCTTATTATCCCATAGCATGATATTGTTGTGCTATGTTGGGATTGTTTTTATTGAAAGGTTTTATTCAAAGGTGTTTGT
The DNA here is from genome assembly GCA_035222895.1 of Strongylocentrotus droebachiensis. Classification (NCBI taxonomy): domain Eukaryota; kingdom Metazoa; phylum Echinodermata; class Echinoidea; order Camarodonta; family Strongylocentrotidae; genus Strongylocentrotus; species Strongylocentrotus droebachiensis. The sequence goes on along the minus strand of JAVYIG010000460.1, from coordinate 279,076 downwards.
ACACTTATAACCATGCTCAAGCTTTACCATGATATTAAAGTTCTGAGCTTCATGTGCTGTATAATATCATAACAAATATAAAAAATCATATTATTGAAAACATGTTATAGTAATTGCATTTAGAATTGCATTTGCAGATTTCAACTCATAAACAAAGGAAATGAAATGCATCTAAGCCTCATGAATTAGGTGATAAAAGTAAGAATGTCATATTATTTATTGTAGATTCTAAAATTAGTTGATTAAACCATAGGTTGAGAACTGAGATTCCTGGATATACAAGTACATTTACATTGACTAGGATTGGAATTTAGTCATATGATCTATGTTGTGTCATGACCTTCTGATATCATGTAATGATGGATGAGATGAAGAATGTTATGTTTGAAGTTTTGCCTTGAGAAAGCTTTAATGATAATTAATGTGCAGTAAATATTTAAAACAGTTTGCACTAAACATTTTCATGAGATATGTATTACCCAGTGTTTTTTGTATGTTGAACTGTTTTAAAAGTATGTATCTAGGAATTTGAGAACAAAGTTCGGTACCTAGGAATTATTTTTGAGAAGATAATTTTTCATTTTTATGGTAAAAGTTTTCACGACTTCAGAGGAATAGATTTTATCAACATCCATTTATGACACACAACGTCATGTTTATGTATGTATAGTAAACAAATGGGAAGATGTCATGATTGTTTTATGATTATGTGATTCCTAGAAAAGGCACTTTGTCATGAAATTGACCAAAGATAAGCTTAAATGGTTAATTTTAATGGTTATTAATATACAGCTATTACTAGGTCAAGGTCAAGAAAGATTTTATTTGTACAGGTGACAATTGCCATGAGTGTAATTTACCGAGACAGATGGTAATAACATTTGTTTTGGTCGGGTTGACTTTGTAAGTTTATTTCAGTCAGGTATGTGGAATGTGATTTATTGTAATTGCCTATAATACTCTCGATTTGTGAAGAAAATGTATTTGAGTAATTTGTTCTTAAAAATTGGGAGGCTAATTGTCATATCAGAAATTGAGAATTATTTCATTACTATGTTACCCTGACGGAAGTGAGATTTTCTTTTCGAATTGGAAATGCATATACACCATAACAAAGGTGAATAAACTCTCTTTGAGTCATGACTTAAAACTATCAAGTATGATTGTCATTTTTCCGTGACAGGGACTCAATAGTAATACAAATATTAAGTGCAAAGGGATGAGCAAGAGAAAATTGAGAAACAGCCAAAGAGATAATGAAGGGAGAACGAAAGTCAGAGGCGAGAAAGGGAGAGAGTAAGATAAAGAGAGAGGCAGAGAGAGAGAGAGAGAGACAGATCAAGAAAAGAAGAGGGAGGTAGAGCAAGAGAGGGAGAGAGATGGATGCAATGGAGAACGATGCATTCAATATTTCCAGCATAAATAGTATACAAATATACACTGCCTTGAGAGGTTCTGGTTAAAACTATGCGCAAGAGGTGACTCCAATAGCAAATGGTACTTTTGGGGTCACCGAGCCCCATAGTTTAACCAGTACCTCGAATAGAAGGCATGGTATATTTGTTTTATATCCTGCATCAAAAATTTATTTTAAAAAAAACAAACATTTTTTGGAAGAAAAAAAATGTCAATTTTTATCTAAAAAGATTTAAAATATTTTGTTTTCATTAAATTAAGATTTGAAGAAAAAAATTGATTCAATTCAAAAAAAAAATTCACATTTTTTTTTTCAACTCCCAAATAGTAAACCAAAATAGTACTCTCATATAGTACTTTCTAAAAATAGGTCAAATATTTCTGGTCATGTGACGAGCTCTCAACCAATCAAAAGCCAACAAATTTTTGATGCAGGATATAAAATTGAATATTTACTATATAGAGAAACTAAGAGACAAGTTATGGGAGAGACATAAACACTGCATAAACCTGGGCTGAAAAACTGGTAAAATATAAACGTCTGGGAAGGAGACTTGCATCAGATCATACACGTAGGCGATCTTATATTGTAGCAAAGTTGGGAAATTATCCCTGTATAGAATAAGCAAGGAATCAGGTTTTCCATAAGGTTGTACACAAACTATGGACATTACTCACCAATAGATATACCACGCAAAATAAGCCATGTTATTACTTTGTGATTTTATATGATAATATGTTATAATTGTCGAAGAAGGTGATACAATCAAATATAAGACGATAGTCACAAAAACAAACAAAAATTACCCACCGATTTCAAATTTCGAGATGATGCCAGCATCTGATCAAAAAACAAAAGACACTTTTCTTATATAGACAAATCATGCAAATTAAGAAAATTCTGACATGTCGCCTTTAATTATTGAGGAACATTACAATACATAGTAGAGAGAGAACTAGAACCAGAGGCGGGAGAGGATAAGAGACAAGTAAAAAAAAAAAAGGAGGGCAGATGCAGAGGGATACAGAGTAAGAGAATAGGAGGGAGGCAAGGCAAGAGAGGGAGAGGGAGAGCGTGAACGTGTAGAAAGAGAAAGTGAGATGCAGAGACAGACCAAAAGAAAGAGAGGGGCGGAACAAGAGAGGAAAAGGGAAAAAGAACAAGAGAAAAGTGAGAGAGAGAGGGAGGAGAGATGAAATTGAGAACGATGCCTTCAACATTTCTAGCATAAATAGGCTCTTGAATTACGATCATGAAAGTGTGCCGATGATAATGAAATGATAATGTACCCGATAATGACGATATTTTTTTTTTTTTTTTGAATGATATTTTATTTCCTTCCTCATAATTTCACATAACAAGAAATTCACATAACAAGAAATTATCAAAATAAGCAATATAAAACAAGATCTTTGATACAAGACACTTCATAAGTTACATCAATCAATGAACATAGAAAAAAAAAATAAAAAATTATTGCATGTAACAGTGTATAATCAAAATAACAGTAGAGGAAGGTTTAAAGTGTAGATTTTTTTTGTTTTAAATGATATTTTATTTCCTTCCTCATAATTTCACATAACAAGAAATTCACATAACAAGAAATTATCAAGATAAGCAATATAAAACAAGATCTTTGATACAAGACATTTCATAAGTTACATCAATCAATGAACATAGAGAAAAAAAAAGGAAAAAAAAGTCTTGCATGTAACAGTGTATAATCAAAATAACAGTAGAGGAAGGTTTAAAGTTACATATTACCATCCTATCACAACACTCTCACACCCCCCCCCCCTCCCCTCTAGCCCACCCACACCACCTTTCACACACATAAACACACATACAAACACACACTGCATGCAACCTGTTCCCTCAACTCACACCACACAAACTCTTAACCCCCCCCCCTTTTGCCCACCCATCTCATCATACCCCCTTCACGCCGACACACACACTGCATGCAACCTGTTCCGGTTTGTCCACCTGTACACGAGAGAGAATTAATAATACTAATAAATAACAATAATACCCACATCCATTAAAGTAAAAATGCATCGATTTGTTCCCATTTCTGTAAGTGCATCCCCAGTTTCCCCTTTTTGAAGGCCATTTTGTATTCCTCGTCTCTGTAATTTTTAAGCATATGTACTGTTTTCTGTACAGATGGCAAAGTTCCTTCTTTTCTAGAAATAAAAATGATATACTTTACTAAAAATATGATACAATTTATTACAAATATTCTCGCAGTATTGCCGGATATTCCCATAAAAATGGGTTTCCAATCATCAATGTCAATTTCGATTAAATGTAACTTTTGAATTACCTCCTGCCATAATCTTTTAACTTTAAGACAATCTAAAAATAAATGTTGGTATGTCTCTACTTCTAGTCTACAAAAGGAACAAAAATGGTCCGACTCAAAACCAAATTTAAAGAGCTCTCTTTTCGTATATACAGCCCCTTGTAATTGTTTGTATTGAAACTCTCTATGTTTATTACAAAGCATTGCACATTTCATCCTTGTGAATGTTTCTTTCAACTCCGTCATTCCAAGATCAAATTGACAGTTGCCATCTGTAACATGTAATGTATACTCTTTTTGAAGGTCTTCAGTGAAGTAATCATATAACCGCCTAGATTTTATATCACATAGTTTCTGTAAACGTCCAAATATCATCAATTCTATTTCAAAATTTTCAGTGTCCACTTCCATAAAATCACTTTGTATCCAATCGTTTCTAATTGCTGAAAAGATCTTTTGAATTCTAAGCAAGCTTTTAGTTTCAAAACCCAAATTTAAAAAATGTAAGATCGGTTTTAAATGACCTCTGACAATTATATCTGATGCTTGAAGTATACCTTTCTGAAATAGTTCGACATCAAAAAATGTTTTATTGCTGAGACATATACACTTATTGCTAAATATAATCGGATTATTCTTATTTTCTCCAAAGTGTCTGCATTTATCTAATTCTTGCCATGCCTTCAACATGTCTTTATAAAAAGATGGTATACCCTTCAAGTCCATTTTATTTATATCATAATTACAAAGAAATATAATTCGACCCCCCAGTGATCTGAAAAAGTGGTCAAAGGTTACTTTCCAACCTGAATACTTTTCTCCATAGAGCAACCGTTTGATCCACATTATTCTCTGAGTCTTGATAAATATCTTAAAATTCGTTACTCTGAGTCCCCCAGCGCAGTAATCTTGATATAATATTTTCCGTTTTATTCTGTCTCTCCCTCCCCAAATAAAATTAAAAGAAATCTTTTCGATTTCTTCAAAAATGTTTTGTGGGACTGTCATAAGAGACGAAACATAATTTAGTTTTGAAAATACATATATCTTCAACAATTTAATTTTGCCAAACATCGTTAAATCTCGTTGCTTCCACCAACCGATTAGTCTTTTGATTTTGCTCAAAATTTCCTTATAGTTCAAATCATCTTTTATTTTGGAATGACGTGCGAAATATACCCCTAGGATCTTTATATGTTGTACTCTATGTCCAAAAAAAGGTAAACCCGGCCTATCACTTTCCTCTCCTAACCACATAAAATTTGTCTTATCCATATTTATCTTCAACCCACTTAATTTTTCAAAGTTTTTGAAAACTTTCTTCACTTTATTAATTGAATCCATATCTTTTAAAAACAGTGTAATATCATCGGCATACAAAACTTGCTTTATTTCTTTATTCCCGAATCCTACCCCTTTAATGCTCTCATCTTTCCTAATATAACGAGCTAGTAATTCGATAACTATTACAAATAAATATGGAGATAGGGGGTCACCTTGTCTTACCCCTCTATTAATTCCAAAATATCCTGTTGAGTGTCCCCCGTTCATCACGCAACTGCTAACATTAGTGTAGAGGGTTTTAACCCAAGAACACAAAACTTTACCAAACCCAAACTGTTCCAAAGCTTTAAATAAAAGTTTATGGGAAATGCAATCGAATGCCTTTTCAAAATCTACGGCAATTAAAAAGCCTACAGGCTGATACAAGGACTGAAAGAATGTATCATCAATTAACCGAACCGCTTCCCCAATATTCCGATCTTTAACATAGCCCACCTGATCGTAATGAATAATATCCTCCAATACCTCCTTTACCCTTGTAGCTAATACTTTCGACAATATTTTATAATCTACATTTAAGAGAGTAATTGGCCTATAGTTTTTCATGTACAAAGGGTCTTTGCCTTCTTTCTCAATTAGTGTAATTACCCCCTGTCTCTGTGAGTTTGATAACATTTTTGTTTCAAAACTTTCATTAAAAGCCTCCACTATTGTTTTCCCTAAAATTGGCCAGAACGTGAAATAAAACTCAGTCGAGAAGCCGTCATTGCCTGGTGATTTGTTCCATTTCATTTCCTTTACTGCCTGATAGCATTCTGCCATTGTTATCTTGCCTTCACAATACTCTTTATTTTCTTTACTTAATTTGGGTAATTCATTTAAGAACATATTTTCAATATCCTCTGTAATTTCACCATTTTTACATGCATATAAATTCTCGTAAAACTCCCTGATAATCTTCAAAATCCCTTTGCCATCCCTCACAGTTTCCTTATTTTCATTATATATCTCCTTAATCACACTTTTCCTTTTATTTGACTTTAGTAATTGTTCAAAAAACTTTGAATTTTTTTCTCCTTCTTCAGACCATTCTGTCCTTGAACGGACTTTTAACCCTTGACGTGAATAGTCGAAAAGCTTCTCTAATTCCATTTTTTTCATGTCAATTTCATCCTGAATACTTTTATGACAATCAATATTGATCGTCAATCGATATTCCAGGTCTTTAATTTCTTTTTCCAATTTTTCAGTGTGGACTCTTCTGAGTTTTGCTCTTTCACGGGAGAATTTCATTATATATTCTCTTAATTTCATTTTCATAAAATCCCAAAATTTAATTTTGCTCGTTATTTGATTCCGCCAAGTTTCCTCTATTTCAGAAATCTTCTTTTTTACCCCATCTACAAAATCTTTTTCATTACATAGACTACTATTAAACTTCCAATACGATTTCCCATAAACAAAACTATCGACTAAATTGTTAAATTCTATTCTAACTCCAGCATGGTCAGGTGTAATAGAAGGCAAAATTTCAGACTTTCTTATCAACTTGTCTACTTTCGAAGAAATGAAGATATAATCCAATCTACTCTGAACTAATGGCTGCTTCTGTCTGAAAGTGAATTCTTTCTTATTAGGATGACGCTTACGCCACACATCAATTAAATCAAGCTTATCAAGAAAGTCTAATAATGAGTCCCTATATTTGCTTTTCGAAATATTACTTGCACCCATGTAATCCAAATTATGATTCATAATAACATTGAAGTCTCCTCCAATTATCAAGGAATATTCTTGACTAAATACAGAACAAATTATTTTATTTAGATCAGACAGAAAATCACATTGGGCGTTTTCTTTATTCCTTGTGGGAAAGTACACGCTTCCTAATATTAGCTTTTCGCCTTGACATTTGCCTTTAATGATGACGTATCTTCCCCCTTCGTCAATTAAGGTTTTTTCCACCACAAAAGTAATACCTGGTTTAAACATTACAATAACCCCCCTACTGTGGTTACTCCCGTGGCTAAAAAACATTGAGCCTTCCCAATCACCCTTCCAACTGTATTCAATGTCTTCTGTGCTAAAGGTTTCCTGCAAGAATATCATATTTGCCGACATTTTGCACCACTGAAAAATCTTCTTTCTTTTGACTCTATCTCTCAGTCCTCTGACATTAATTGAGAGTAATTTTAAATTAACCGACATCAAGAACTATGAATCTATACCTGTAACAAAGAACCTTTAGAAATGTACATAGTGGTGACAGTTTCACAGTAAATGGGAAGCTTGATGCATTTCCAACTCTAGGAAAAACAAACACTTTCAAGTTAGATTGCAAATTAAACAAGTACAGGCAGACATCGGAACCGGAAAACATACCACACATACCATCACCCCACCCTTCAACACTATCAACCACATTCATACACATAAGCATAATATATGCTGTCATGTTCGAAACCCCTCCCATCACTTATTCTAAATCATGGCGTGGCAGCCTTTTACACAAAGTATTAATACAGTCTTCTTACTGTGACAAAAAAAAAAAAAAAAAAAAAAAAACCAACACCGAAAATAAAACAGTAACTCCAGACGATATAACTTGACCTCATAATTAACGGATTCAGATAATGTGTAACTAATGATACTTTAGCCCCAGGCTCAAACGGCTATATATAATATTTTAAAAGAAAAAAAACGTAATAAACGAACGTAATAAATAAACCCCGTGCATACTTTAAGCTTCAACAGCTTGTACCCCACCAAATGGCTTTTGATACCATTATAAACATTACAGTATATAAGGAGTTTCTTTTTTAAGAAAACGAATTAATTAACTTTTGAACTATTCCTCTTCTTTTTTTTTCTTTTCCTTTCACTGTTAACGACCGGCTTAAGGTAACCGTAAAAGGGCATTATTTATTTTCCCCTTTTAATTTCTCTCAAAACAGAGTCTAGATATAAAATTTATAGTTGATTTAAAGACCTCGCTGGTGTCTAAAACTGGCTGGGGACGAGACTTTTCTAAATAAAAAAACAACGTCCCGCCCACCTGCCGTCATAGACAGTGACCACAAGCAGCCGGTGACGAGATCTAATTATTGCTTCACAAGGCTCTAACGTTAATCCTCCTGCTAAGATTGTAAGATTACATGAATATTTACTATTAAAGGGGGGGGGGGGGAGAGCAGAAACAAATCGACAATTATGTTGTATATTTCAGATGCCATTTATCTCGATCAACTGAAGTGTCTAGGACCAGCTGGAGACGAGACTTGTCTCAAAACACGTCCCGCCCTCCTGCCGCCGCAAAGACCATTCAGCCAATCAGCATGTCCGGCGTTGGTGACCACGAGAAGCCGGTGACGAAAAGAAACAAAAGAAACACTTTCGCCCTCCAGCTCTCGCGGACCAATCATAGCTGAGGAAGCTTCTCACGTTCATGGCTATTGATTAGTTGGATTACTTTACTCACCAAATGGAAAAGGAAAGAGAAATGCGATGTACATGTATGTATTAAGTTACACACACACATACACACATGCACACCAAACCACTCCCCCTCTCCATTTGTAAATATCTTTAAAAGGAACCTGTTCTATAATTTGCGTTGTACAGTGTTCACATTCCTCTAATGACACATTTTAAAGATTAAGTAACAAGCTAGACATCTCATGGAATGCAATAAGGCAAACCTATGCCTACATTAGTACAAATTGGCGGGTACTATTTTCTCTTTACATTCATGAGTTTTGACTGGTGCTTTAAATTGCATGGTACTTCCAACCAGATTACATCTCATGGAATGTCACAAGGCTTACATTCTTGAGTCTTAAAATCTATACCTCCAAGTACGATATGGCGGGGAATTTTTTTCTTCACTTTACATTCCTGAATTTTCGACGTTTGGAGAATTCGTTAATGCAAAAACAAAAGTTCTCACAACAGTTCTTTTCCACAATACACATATCAAGGGATTGAACTTTAATATAATTACAGTTTTTGTAATGCATATTTCCAGCTGGAGTAAATACATCTCTAAACCCACCAAGGTTGCTTAGATTTCCACTCAATGATAGAGACTAAGGGGGAGTAATAACATCTTCCTTCCGTTAACCCTGACTTTCATTCTCAGATCCATACCTCAATTGTTGATGAGGCATTCCTATTCACCCATAGCTTTAAAATGTATACGCAGTTCAAAAGAGACATTTTCATCTTAGGTTCAGATCTTCTTTTCATTATCTGTTACATAATCCATTATAATTACCATTTTCTTTCAACGTTCAATGAACACACTTCTCACAACATCAAGGGAATGTCAACGCCCCTTTCTCAATATCAAAGTGAATTTTCCTTCCCAAACGTAGCCCCAGTAAATTAAAGGCACCACAATATTTTCAACTATGTCAAATATGAATGCGTATTTGTCACTATATGTTATTCATTTATGTGACTGGTGCTTTAAATTACGGTACATGTACTTTCAACCAGATTACATCTCATGGAATGTCACAATGAAGGCTTAAATTCTTGATTCGTAATACGATATGGCGGGAAATGTTTTCACTTTACATTCCTGAATATTTTACCGTTTGGAAAATGTATTTATGCAAAACAAAAGTTCTCACAACAGTTCTTTTCCAAAATGAACATTTCCAGGGATGGTACTTTTAATATAATTACAGTTTTTGTACTGCATACTTCCAGCAGGAGTTAAATACATCTCTAAACACCCCCATGTTGCATATGATTTCCACTCAGTGATGGAGACTAAGGGGAAGTAATGACCTCTTACTTTACCCTGACTTCATTCTCAGATCCATATCTCATTTGTTGATGAGGCATTCCTACTCACCCATAGCTTTAAATTGTATACGCAGTTCAAAAGAGACATTTTCATCTTAGGTTCACAGGTGTGTTCAGATTCTCATTTTCATTATCTGTTACATAATGCATTATAATTACCATTTTCTTTCAACGTTCAATAAACACACTTCTCACAACATCAAGGGAATGTCAACGCCCCTTTCTCAATAGCAAAGTGAATTTTCCTTCCCAATCTTAGCCCCAGTAAATAATGGTACCACAATATTTTCAACGATTTCAAATGTGAATGCGTATTTTTATATGAAAAGAAATAAGGAATATAATAGATTTTTATGAGAAGTTGATATTCCCTCAAATTGAAGTTACCAAACAAACTATATACCGGCAGATATAAAAAACTTGCTTTTCATTTCCACCTTTTACCCCAGACGGATAATTGACACAAAAATTTCCAAGATAAAAAAAAAAAAAAAAAAAACTCAGAAAACATGCTAGTCTCAGTTTACCCAGTAAAAACATACTGAGTGCAGAGGAAGGGTCAATACCTTACATGTAAAAAAAAATTAGCATATTTGGCAAAAAAAAAAAAAAAAAAAAAAAAAAAAAAAGGAAAGAAGGATTTCCTCTCCCTCTTTTCCTTCATTTCCCTTCACTCGGCTCCTATGTTTGCAAATTCCACCCCACTTTATAAAGCTTCACCTTATGATTTCCCATGAAATTAAAGCATAGCTTGAATAAACAAAAAACACTTCCTTTAAACATGTTAAAAGTCATGGCAATACCTCATCGTTTTTTCTTAGTCACTCGTCTCTTTATATAGGGCCATGATTAAAAGTGGTATAGCGCCCCCTTCAGGTATTCGATAGAGGATTGTTATACGGTAAACTTGCTAAACATGCCCAAATTTCGACATGATCCCAACCTCTGATAAAAAACGAAACGTCTCCTATGGCCCATAGTCTCAGCTATGACAAACTATTGGGGATAAAAACAGCAACAATAAGCGAGATACTGCTCAAAGAACAATGCCATGTAGATTCATGATGTGAACGATATTCACCTTTCATAGGCAAAACACGCAAATTAATTCTGACAGGTCGCCTTTAATTGAAATTTTCACTACGATGACGTAACCAAATTGAAAAATAATGAATACTGAACTTGTAGAAAAATGTGTTAGTTACCACATTTTAAAAATATGGAAGTAAATTGATCAATATTTACAGAGATACAATCAATTTTCCATAAATTTGCTGACGTCATAATTTGCAAATTCGTTTTTTGAGACCCGAGGCTATTTTGATGATGTCAGGATATAAATAATGGCCAAATGAGACCTCAAAAATGGAATCTACGAGTCATATTCTATCCAAATATGAAGAAAAATTGAGGGGTCTGTGGACTTCCTAAAGAGCTATAATGGATTTTGTATAGGCATGTTTTGGCCAATTATATGCTATGTATTACAAGAGCTCGCGCGCACGGACAATGGGAGAAGTTATATAGACATGTAAACAATGATGATCATGATGAACATGATGATGATCATGATAGTAATGGTGATGATGATGATAATGATCATGATCATGATGATGTTGATGATGATCATCATCAGACCATGATGATGATGATGATGATGATGATGATATTGATGATGATGATGATGAGCATGAGCATGATCCTGACATCTGATTGAAAAAATGAGGAAATATTTAGATAGCAAATAGTCTCAGCTAAAACATACTAACATTTGGGAGAAAACTGTTGAATAATAACCGAGATACTGGTCAAAACACATTGTCATGCAGATTCATGTTTTGAAAAAAGTGACCCCCCTTAGACATAACACGCAAATATGACAAATTATGCATTGTCGCCTTTAAACGAAATTTTAACTATGATGAAGTCATCCAAATGATAAATAAATGACATATTTTTGATAGAGAATTATCTCAGCTACAACATATCAAAATCTGGGAGAAAATTGATCACCGATAAGTGAGATAATTTCAATTAAACAAAGACAAAAATGACGTCATCAACAAAATACATTTGTTTGAGTTTAGATGCCAATATGATGACTTTGTTTCACTTTGTACGAGTCAGGGTGGTATGAAATCATATCTCCAACTCATGCTTTCTCCAACCATGATATAAAAATTGGGGGTCGATGGACTATCTGAAGAGCTATTTTGATTTTTAAAATGGCATGTTTTTGATCAAATTTGCATTATATTGCCCATAGCAGCACGCGCGGATTTTGAACTTTGACGCATGCTCACGGCCTTATGAAATATGAAGAGTGACTGAAATTAATGTAAATTGTCAATTACATTAAGAGGAATCCAAATCATGTAAACATTTTGAATTTTATCTTTTCCACGCGCTGTGAGCGCGCGCAACGCGCGCGGGGACACTTACGGACGGAAAATGTTGAAATGCTTAAAATGACCTGATTCGTACTCTCCTTTAATAGTTTAGTAATTTTGAGCTTTTTAAAATTTTGACGCACACGTACGCGCGCGTCATGACCTTTATGTGACCTTTGATGACATGACCTGTTGACCCTTGACCTGAAGTATATGTGTTATGAATATGAATGACCTTTGCTGATGCATCAAAAAGATATGATGGATAACGTGATTTCACAAAATGGCACCTGGATGACGTCACGATAACCTAATGACCTTGAAAATGTTCCTGTCACGTCTCATGACAATGACCTATGACTGTGCCAAAATTGAACGAAATTAACTAAACCAAACTTGAGTTATCCGGGGCACAAAAAACGGGAAGAAATAAAAATAAATAAAGAAAATTCTGACGAAATCAATAGGTGGTCTGTTGATAACAGACCACCTAACTAGAAATTTAATTCGTCACGAAGACGAATAAGGTGGTCTGTCTAAGTCTTATGATAGAATTGAGAATGGGAGAAGTTATATAGACATGTAAACAATGATGATCATGATGACCATGATGATGATAGTAAAGGTGATGATGATGATGATCATGATGATATTGATGATGATGATGACGATGATGAGTATGAACATGATCCTGACATCTGATTGAAAAAATGAGGAAATATTTAGATAGCAAATAGTCTCAGCTACAACATACTAAAATTTGGGAGAAAACTGTTGAATAATAACCGAGATACTGGTCAAAACACATTGTCATGCAGATTCATGTTTTGAAAAAAGTGACCTCCCATAGACATAACACGCAAATATGACAAATTATGCATTGTCTCCTTTAATCGAATATTTTACTATGATGACGTCAGATAAATGAAAAATAAATGATTATTTCTGATAGAGAATTATCTCAGCTACAACATATCAAAATCTGGGAGAAAATCGATCACCGATAAGTGAGATAATCTCAAATAAACAAAGACAAAAATGACGTCATCAACAAAATACATTTGTTTGAGTTTAGATGCCAATATGATGACTTTATTTCACTTTGTACGAGTCAGGGTGGTATGAAATCATATCTCCAACTCATGCTTTCTCCAACCATGATATAAAAATTGGGGGTCAATGGACTATCTGAAGAGCTATTTCGATTTTTAAAATGGCATCTTTTTGATCAAATTTGCACTATATTGCCCATAGCAGTACGCGCGGATTTTGAACTTTGACGCACGCTCACGGCCTTATGAAATATGAAGAGTGACTGAAATTAATGTAAATTGTCAATTACGTTAAGAGGAATCCAAATCATGTAAACATTTTGAATTTGACCTTTTCCGCGCGCTGTGAGCGCGCACAACGCGCGCGTTGACACTTACGGACGGAAAATTTTGAAATGCTTAAAATGACCTGAATCGTACTCTCCTTTAGTAGTTAAGTGATTTTGAGCTTTTTAAAATTTTGACGCGCACGTACGCGCGCGTCATGACCTTTATGTGACCTTTAATGACATGACCTGTTGACCTTTGACCTGAAATATATGTGATATGAATATGAATGACCTTTGCTGATACATCATGAAGATATGATGGATAACGTGATTTCACAAAATGGCGCCTGGATGACGTCACGATGACCTGATGACCTTGAAAATGTTCCTGTCACTTGTCATGACAATGACCTATGACTGTGCCAAAATTGAATGAAATTGACGAAACCGAACGTGAGTTATCCTAGGAACAAAAAACGGGAAGAAATAAAAATAAATAATAATAATAATAACTAGAAATTTAATTCGTCATGGAGACGAATTAGGTGGTCTGTCTTCAAGTATTATGATAGATTATAATGTTTACTATATTGAGAAAGGGAGAAGTTATATAGACATGTAAACAATGATGATCATCATGATGATCATGATGATGATGATCTTGATAGTAATGGTGATGACGATGATGATGATGATGATGATCATGATGATGTTGATGATTATCATCAACAGACCACGATGACATCAGACTGAAAAAAATGAGAGAACATTTAGATAGTATATAGTCTCAGCTACAACATACTAAAAAATCAACAAAAATCAAGCCGAAATAACGGCGATATTGCTCGCAAAAGACAAGAATGTAGAATCCAGATTTGAGAAAAAGTCATCTCCCATAAGGATTACACGCAAAAAGTAATGGATCTAGTGATAATAGGGTAATAATAAAGTAAATATGGTTGTTTATTACATTATTTGCGATTGTACGTGTTTTAATATTCAAAGGAGATGGTAGAGTGAAAGGTCAAAAAGAAAAAAAAGTGAAGAAAAAAAATTGTTGGAGACGCCCGGACTCGAACCAGGGACCTCGAGGTCGGAAGTAAAGTGCGTTACCGATATACCTAAACATTTCCCATAGAGATTACACGTAAACGGGAAATGGAATTCTCAAATCCCACGTTGCAAGTGAAATATGAGCATGATCTCGGCATCTGATCGAAAAATAAAGGGCACACTTGTGATAGCTTATTGTCTCAGCTACAACACACTCAAAGCTCAGCGTAAACAAAGATAAAACGGCGGAGATATTGCTCGCGAAAGACGAGAATGTAGAATCCAGTTTTGAGAAAAAGTCATGTCCCATAGAGAATACACGCAAAATGTGAAAAATTGACATGCCTCCTTTAATCGCAAAAATACGCCATGATGCATTTGTCAAAATGAAAAATACGTCGTGACTTTATTTGTAGAGAATTGTCTCAGCTAGAACATATCAAAATCTGGAATTAAACCGATCAATATTCACAGAGATACAATCATTTTTCCAAAAATATGATGACGTCATAATATGCAAATTGAAATTTTGAGTTCGGAGGCCATTATGATGACGTCATGAGTTAATTGAGGGTCAAATGAGACATGAAATCATATCTCCGATTCATACTCTATCAAAATTTGAAAACAAATTAGGTTCACCTTCCATCCTAAAGCGCTACAATGGATTTTGTATAGGCATGTTTTTGCCCATATATGTTATGTATAACAAGAGCTCGCACGCACGGACATTATCTTAAACGGACGCTCATTCCGTTATTAATGGGCAGAAAAAGGTGAACAACGTATTGAAATGCTTGAGAAAATGTGTTAAATATGATGAAAGAAAAAAATTGCCGATTCTATGTTGCAAAATACCATTACGCGCGGAAACGCGCGCGCAAAACTGTGCGCACGCATTTTTTTTCGAAATGCTTAAAATAGCCTAAAACGTACTCTAATTTGATCAAAAAGTGATTTTGAGCATTTTTTAGTTTTGCGCGCACCGACGCGCGGACGTACGCGTACGCGCGCGTTTATTGACCTTAAGTTGACCGGACGGATATTGACCTTAATCGTTATAAATATGAATGAGAAATTATTTACGGTTATGAAGATATGATCATGAGTTGATTTTCAGAGTACTTCACAAAATGGCGCCTGGATGACGTCACGATATTTGAATGAACTTGAAAATGTTCCTGTCACGTCTTAAGACAATGACCTATGACTCTGTCAAATTTAATTGAATTTGCACGGTTCAATTTTGAGTAATCGTGGGAACAAAAAAGTGGTCACAAATTTATTTTAATTGAATTGTGTTTTTGTACAAATTCAATTAAAATACTAGAATTTAATTCGTCACGAAGACGAATAAGGTGGTCTGTCTAAGTCTTATGATAGATTTGAGAATGGGAGAAGTTATATAGACATGTAAACAATGATGATCATGATGAACATGGTGATGATCATGATAGTAAAGGTGATGATGATGATGATAATGATAATGTTATATGACGATAAAAATGATAATGTTAATGATGATGATGAGCATAAGCATGATTCTGACTACTGATTAAAAAAAATGAGGAAATATTTAGATAGCAAATAGTCTCAGCTACAACATACTAAAATTTGGGAGAAAAATGTTGAATAACAACCGAGATACTGGTCAAAACATCTTGTCATGCAGATTCATGTTTTGAAAAAAGTGACCTCCCTTAGACATAACACGCAAATATAACAAATTATGCATTGTCGCCTTTAATCGAATAATTTACTATGATGACGTCATCTAATGGAAAATTAAATGACATAATTCTGATAGAGAATTATCTCAGCTACAACATATCAAAATCTGGGAGAAAATTGATCACCGATAAGTGAGATAATCTCAATTAAACAAAGACAAAAATGACGTCATCAACAAAATACATTTGTTTGAGTTTAGATGCCAATATGATGACTTTATTTCACTTTGTACGAGTCAGGGTGGTATGAAATCATATCTCCAACTCATGCTTTCTCCAACCATGATATAAAAATTGGGGGTCAATGGACTATCTGAAGAGCTATTTCGATTTTTAAAATGGCATGTTTTTGATCAAATTTGCATTATATTGCCCATAGCAGTACGCGCGGATTTTGAACTTTGACGCACGCTCACGGCCTTATGAAATATGAAGAGTGACTGAAATTAATGTAAATTGTCAAATACGTTAAGAGGAATCCCAATCATGTAAAAATTTTGAATTTGACTTTTTCCGCGCGCTGTGAGCGCGCACACCGCGCGCGGGGACACAAACGGACGGAAAATTTTGAAATGCTTAAAATGACCTGATTCGTACTCTCGTTTAATAGTTAAGTGATTTTGAGCAATTTTAAATTTTGACGCGCACATACGCGCGCGTCATGACCTTTATGTGACCTTTGATGACATGACCTGTTGACTCTTGACCTGAAGTATATGTGATATGAATATGAATGATTTTTGAGTACGCATCATGAAGATAGGATGGATAATGTGATTTCACAAAATGGCGCCTGGATGACGTCACGATAATTTGATGACCTTGAAAATGTTCCTGTCACGTCTCATGATGATTACCTATGACTGTGTCAAAATTGAGAAAAATTGGGTGGATGGATATTGAGAAATCGGTTGCACAAAAAAGTGGAGAAATAAATAAAAATAAATAATAATAATAAAGAAAGAAAATTCTGACGAAATCAATAGGTGGTCTGTTGACAACAGACCACCTAACTAGAAATTTAATTCGTCACGAAGACGAATAAGGTGGTCTGTCTTCAAGTCTTATAATAGATTATAATATTTACTATATTGAAAAAGGGAGAAGTTATATAGACATGTAAACAATGATGATTAAGATGATGATGATCTTGATAGTAATGATTATGATGATGATGATCATGATGATGTTGATGAGGATGATTATCATCATTATGATAATGATGATGATCATGATCATGAGCGTGATTCTGACATCTTCTTGGAAAAATGAGGGATGATTAAGATAACATATAGTCTCAGCGACAAAATACTAAAATTTGGGAGAAAA
The DNA here is from genome assembly GCA_035222895.1 of Strongylocentrotus droebachiensis. NCBI lineage: Eukaryota > Metazoa > Echinodermata > Echinoidea > Camarodonta > Strongylocentrotidae > Strongylocentrotus > Strongylocentrotus droebachiensis. The sequence goes on along the minus strand of JAVYIG010000460.1, from coordinate 261,435 downwards.
CTGTTGAATAACAACCGAGATACTGGTCAAAACACATTGTCATGCAGATTCATGTTTTGAAAAAAGTGACCTCCCATAGACATAACACGCAAAAATGACAAATTATTCATTGTCGCCTTTAATCGAATATTTAACTATGATGACGTCATCCAAATGAAAAATAAATGGCATATTTCTGATAGAGAATTATCTCAGCTGCAATATATCAAAATCTGGGAGAAGATCGATCACCGATAAGTGAGATAATCTCAAATAAACAAAGACAAAAATGACGTCATCAACAAAATACATTTGTTTGAGTTTAGATGCCAATATGATGACTTTATTTCACTTTGTACGAGTCAGGGTGGTATGAAATCATTTCTCCAACTCATGCTTTCTCCAACCATGATATAAAAATTGGGGGTCAATGGACTATCTGAAGAGCTATTTCGATTTTTAAAATGGCACGTTTTTGATCAAATTTGCATTATATCGCCCATAGCAGTACGCGCGGATTTTGAACTTTGACGCACGCTCACGGCCTTATTAAATATGAAGAGTGACTGAAATTAATGTAAATTGTCAATTACGTTAAGAGGAATCCAAATCATGTAAACATTTTGAATTTGACCTTTTCCGCGCGTCATGAGCGCGCGCAACGCGCGCGGGGACATGTACGGACGGAAAATTTTGAAATGCTTAAAATGGCCTGATTCGTACTCTCCTTAAGTAGTTAAGTGATTTTGAGCTTTTTAAAATTTTGACGCACACGTACGCGCGCGTCATGACCTTTATGTGACCTTTGATGACATGACCTGTTGACCCTTGACCTAAAGCATATGTGATATGAACATGAATAACCTTTGCTGATGCATCATGAAGATATGATGGATAACGTGATTTCACAAAATGGCGCCTGGATGACGTCACGATAACCTAATGACCTTGAAAATGTTCCTGTCACGTCTCATTACAATGACCTATAATTGTGCCGAAATTTAATGAAATTAACTAAACCAAACTTGAGTTATCCGGGGCACAAAAAACGGGAAGAAATAAAAATAAATAAAGAAAATTCTGACGAAATCAATAGGTGGTCTGTTGATAACAGACCACCTAACTAGAAATTTAATTCGTCATGGGGACGAATTAGGTGGTCTGTCTTCAATTCTTATGATCATGCTCATCTTCAATTCAATTACCCAATAAAATGATGTTAATGTAAAATGATGTATTGAGATATGAATTTATGAATGAAGAATAATGGATCAAGTGATAATAGGGTAATAATAAAGTTAATATGGTTGTTTATTACATTATTTGCGATTGTACGTGTTTTAATATTCAAAGGAGATGGTACAGTGAAAGGTCAAAAGGAAAAAAAAGTGAAGAAAAAAAAATGTTGGAGACGCCCGGACTCGAACCAGGGACCTCGAGGTCGGAAGTCAAGTGCGTTACCGATATACCAAAACATTTCCCATAGAGATTACACGTAAACGAAAAATGGAATTCTTAAATCCCACTTTGTAAGTGAAATATGAGCATGATCCCGGCATCTGATCGAAAAATAAAGGGCACACTTGTGATAGCTTATTGTCTCAGCTACAACATAATCAAAGCTCAGCGTAAACAAAGATAAAACGACGGAGATATTGCTCGCGAAAGACAAGAATGTAGAATCCAGTTTGGAGAAAAAGTCATATCCCATAGAGAATACACGCAAAATGTGAAAGATTGACATGCCTCCTTTAATCACAAAAATACGCCATGATGCCATTGTCAAAATGAAAAATACGTCGTGACTTTATTTGTAGAGAATTGTCTCAGCTAGAACATATCAAAATTTGGAAGAAAATCGATCAATATTTACAGAGATACAGTCAATTTTTCAAAAATATGTTAACGTCATAATTTGCAAATTGAAATTTTGAGTTTGGAGGCCATTATGATGACGTCATGAGTTAATTGAGGGTCAAATGAGACATGAAATCATATCTCCGACTCATAATCTATCTAAATATTAAAAAGAATTGGGGGTATCTATCCATTCTGAAGAGCTACAATGGATTTTGTATAGGCATGTTTTTGCCCATATTTGCCATGTATTACAAGAGCTCGCACGCACAGACATTTACCTTGAACGGAGGCCATCATGATGACGTCATGAGTTAATTGAGAGTTCGAACGGACATTTACCTTGAACGGACGCTCATTTCGTTATTAATGGTCATAAAGAGATAAACATGGTATCAAATTGTTTGGAATAAAATGGGCAATACTACGATAGACCCAAAAAGGCGATTCTAGGTTGCGTACGACCATTACGAACACAAACGTGCGCGCAAATTTGCAAAGGTGTGCACACGCAAAATTTTCGAAATGCTTGAAATGGCCTAAAACGTACTCTAATTTGATCAGAAAGTGATTATGAGCATTTTTTATTTTTGCGCGCACCGACGCGCGGACGTACGCGTACGCGCGCGTTTATTGACCTTAAGTTGACCGGACGGATATTGACCATAATCGTTATACATATGAATGAGAAATGATTTACGGTTATGAAGATATGATCATGAGTTGATTCTCAGAGCACTTCACAAAATGGCGCCTGGATGACGTCATGATATTTTAATTAACTTGAAAATGTTCCTGTCACGTCTTAAGAAGATGAGCTTTGACTGTGTGAAATTTAATTGAAATTGCACGGTACAATTTGGAGTAATCGTGCACACAAAAAAGTGGTCACAAATAAATTCGAGTTTTTGTACAATTACAATTAAATTACTAGAAATTTAATTCGTCACGAAGACGAATAAGGTGGTCTGTCTAAGTCTTATGATAGAATTGAGAATGGGAGAAGTTATATAGACATGTAAAAAATGATGATCATGATGACCATGATGATGATCATGATAGTAAAGGTGATGATGATGATGATAATGATAATGTTATATGATGATAAAAACGATAATGTTAATGATGATGATGAGCATAAGCATGATCCTGACATCTGATTGAAAAAATAAGGAAATATTTAGATAGCAAATAGTCTCAGCTACAACATACTAAAATTTGGGAGAAAACTGTTGAATAACCACCGAGATACTGGTCAAAACACCTTGTCATGCAGATTCATGTTTTGAAAAAAGTGACCTCCCATAGACATAACACGCAAATATGACAAATTATGCATTGTCGCCTTTAATCGAATATTTAACTATGATGACGTCATCTAAATGAAAAATAAATGGCATCATTTCGATAGAGAATTATCTCAGCTACAACATATCAAAATCTGGAAGAAAGTCGATCACCGATAAGTGAGATAATCTCAAATAAACAAAGACAAAAATGACGTCATCAACAAAATACATTTGTTTGAGTTTAGATGCCAATATGATGACTTTGTTTCACTTTGAACGAGTCAGGGTGGTATAAAATCATATCTCCAACTCATGTTTTCTCCAACCATGATATAAAAATTGGGGGTCGACGGACTATCTGAAGAGCTATTTCGATTTTTAAAATGGCATGTTTTTGCCATATATGCTATGTATTACAATAGCTCGCACGCACGGACATTATCTTAAACGGACGCTCATTTCGTTATTAATGGGCAGAAACGGGTGAACAATGTATCAAAATGCTTGGCAAAATGATTCAAATATGGTGACGGAGAAAATTTGGCGATTTTATGTTGCTAAATGCCAGGACACGCGAAAACGCGCGCCCATGCGCGTGTGCGCGTTTTTTTGCAAAATGCTTAAAATGGCCTGAAACGTATGCAAAATTAATTTGAGACGATTTGAAGCATTTTTATTTTTTGCGTGCGCGCTAACGCGCGGACGTACGCATGCGCGCGCATTTTCTGACCTGAAACTGACCGGACGGATATTGACCCTAATCATGATAAATATAAATGAGAAATGCCTTTTCGTTATGAAGATATGATCATGAGTAAAAAGTACCCCAAAAAACACAAAATGGCGCCTGGATGACGTCATGAAGACTTGATGACCTTGAAAATGTCCCTGTCACGTCTTATGACAATGAACTATAACTGTGCCAAAATTGAACGAAATTGACCTAATTGATCTTGAGTTATCGTCGGAACAAAAAAGTGGGAACAATAAATAAAAATAAAGAATAATAAATAAATAAATAATAAAGAAGAAAGAAAATTCTGACGAAAACAATAGGTGATCTGTCGTTGACAGACCACCTAACTAGAAATTTAATTCGTCACGAAGACGAATAAGGTGGTCTGTTTAAGTCTCATGATAGAATTGAGAATGGGAGAAGTTATATAGACATGTAAACAATGATGATCATGATGACCATGATGATGATCATGATAGAAAAGGTGATGATGATGATAATGATAATGTTATATGATGATAAAAACGATAATGTTAATGATGATGATGAGCATAAGCATGATCCTGACATCTGATTGAAAAAATAAGGAAATATTGAGATAGCAAATAGTCTCAGCTACAACATACTAAAATTTGGGAGAAAACTATTGAATAACAACCGAGATACTGGTCAAAACACATTGTCATGCAGATTCATGTTTTGAAAAAAGTGACCTCCCATAGACATAACACGCAAATATGACAAATTATGCATTGTCGCATTTAATTGAATATTTAACTATGATGACGTCATCTAAATGAAAAATAAATGTCATATTTCTGATAGAGAATTATCTCAGCTACAACATATCAAAATCTGGGAGAAGATTGATCACCGATAAGTGAGATAATCTCAAATAAACAATGACAAAAATGACGTCATCAACAAAATACATTTTTTTGAGTTTAGATGCCAACATGATGACTTTTTTTCACTTTGTACGAGTCAGGGTGGTATGAAATCATATCTCCAACTCATGCTTTCTCCAACCATGATATAAAAATTGGGGGTCAATGGACTATCTGAAGAGCTATTTCGATTTTTAAAATGGCATGTTTTTGATCAAATTTGCATTATATCGCCCATAGCAGTCCGCGCGGATTTTGAACTTTGACGCACGCTCACGGCCTTATGAAATATGAAGAGTGACTGAAATTAATGTAAATTGTCATTTACGTTAAGAGGAATCCAAATCATGTAAACATTTTGAATTTGACTTTTTTCGCGCGTCATGAGCGCGCGCAACGCGCGCGGGGACATGTACGGACGGAAAATTTTGAAATGCTTAAAATGACCTGATTCGTACTCTCCTTTAGTAGTTAAGTGATTTTGAGCATCTTAAAATTTTGACGCGCGCGTACGTGCGCGTCATGACCTTTATGTGACCTTTCATGACATGACTTGTTGACCCTTGACCTGAAATATATGTGATATGAATATGAATGACCTTTGCTTATGCATCATGAAGATATGATGGATAACGTGATTTCACAAAATGGCGCCTGGATGACGTCACGATGACCTGATGACCTTAAAAAGGTTCCTGTCACGTCTCATGACAATGACCTATTAATGTGCGAAAATTGAATGCAATTGACGAAACCGAACTTGAGTTATCCGGGCCACAAAAAACGGGGAGAAATAAAAATAAAGAATAATTAATTCGTCACGAAGACGAATAAGGTGGTCTGTCTTCAAGTCTTATAATAGATTATAATATTTACTATATTGAAAAAGGGAGAAGTTATATAGACATGTAAACAATGATGATTAAGATGATGATGATCTTGATAGTAATGATTATGATGATGATGATCATGATGATGTTGATGAGGATGATTATCATCATTATGATAATGATGATGATCATGATCATGAGCGTGATTCTGACATCTTCTTGGAAAAATGAGGGATGATTAAGATAACATATAGTCTCAGCGACAAAATACTAAAATTTGGGAGAAAACTGTTGAATAACAACCGAGATACTGGTCAAAACACATTGTCATGCAGATTCATGTTTTGAAAAAAGTGACCTCCCATAGACATAACACGCAAATATGAAAAATTATGCATTGTCGCCTTTAATGGAATATTTAACTATGATGACGTCATTTAAATGAAAAAAAAAATATGACTTTTTCTGATAGAGAATTACCTGAGCTACAACATATCAAAATCTGGGAGAAAATCGATCACCGATAAGTGAGATAATCTCAATTAAACAAAGACAAAAATGACGTCATCAAAAAAATACATTTTGTTGAGTTTAGATGTCAATATGAAGACTTTGTTACACTTTGTACGAGTCAGGGTGGTATGAAATCATATCTCCATATCATGCTTTCTCCAACCATGATATAAAAATTGGGGGTCAATGGACTATCTGAAGAGCTATTTCGATTTTTAAAATGGCATGTTTTTGATCAAATTTGCATTATATCGCCCATAGCAGTACGCGCGGATTTTGAACTTTGACGCACGCTCACGGCCTTATTAAATATGAAGAGTGACTGAAATTAATGTAAATTGTCAATTACGTTAAGAGGAATCCAAATCATGTAAACATTTTGAATTTGACTTTTTCTGCGCGTCATGAGCGCGCGCACCGCGCGCGGGGACATGTACGGACGGAAAATTTTGAAATGCTTAAAATGACCTGATTCGTACTCTCCTTTAGTAGTTAAGTGATTTTGAGCATCTTAAAATTTTGACGCGCACGTACGCGCGCGTCATGACCTTTATGTGACCTTTGATGACATGACCTGTTGACCTCTAACCTGAAGTATATGTGATATGAATATGAATGACCTTTGCTGATGCATCATGAAGATATGATGGATAACGTGATTTCACAAAATGGCGCCTGGATGACGTCACGATGACCTGATGACCTTGAAAATGTTCCTGTCACGTCTCATGACAATGACCTATGACTGTGCCAAAATTGAATGAAATTGACGAAACCGAACTTGAGCTATCCTAGGAACAAAAAACGGGAAGAAATAAAAATAAATAATAATAATAATAAATAAATAAAGAAAATTCTGACGAAATCAATAGGTGGTCTGTCGTTGACAGACCACCTAATAATAATAATAAAGAAAATTCTGACGAAATCAATAGGTGGTCTGTTGATAACAGACCACCTAATAATAATAATAATAAAGAAAATTCTGACGAAATCAATAGGTGGTCTGTTGTTAACAGACCACCTAACTAGAAATTTAATTCGTCACGAAGACGAATAAGGTGGTCTGTCTTCAAGTCTTATAATAGATTATAATATTTACTATATTGAAAAAGGGAGAAGTTATATAGACATGTACACAATGATGATTATGATGCTGATGATCTTTATAGTAATGATTATGATGATCATGATCATGATGATGTTGATGAGGATGATTATCATCATTATGATAATGATGATGATCATGATCATGAGCGTGATTCTGACATCTTCTTGGAAAAATGAGGGATGATTAAGATAACATATAGTCTCAGCGACAAAATACTAAAATTTGGGAGAAAACTGTGGAATAACAACCGAGATACTGGTCAAAACACATTGTCATGCAGATTCATGTTTTGAAAAAAGTGACCTCCCATAGACATAACACGCAAATATGACAAATTATGCATTGTCGCCTTTAATCGAATATTTTACTATGATGACGTCATCCAAATGAAAAAAATATGACTTATTCTGATAGAGAATTATCTCAGCTACAACATATCAAAATCTGGGAGAAAATCGATCACCGATAAGTGAGATAATCTCAAATAAACAAAGACAAAAATGACGTCATCACCAAAATACATTTGTTTGAGTTTAGATGCCAATATGATGACTCTATTTCACTTTGTACGAGTCAGGGTGGTATGAAATCATATCTCCAACTCATGCTTTCTCCAACCATGATATAAAAATTGGGGGTCAATGGACTATCTGAAGAGCTATTTCGATTTTTAAAATGGCATGTTTTTGATCAAATTTGCACTATATTGCCCATAGCAGTACGCGCGGATTTTGAACTTTGACGCACGCTCACGGCCTTATGAAATATCAAGAGTGACTGAAATTAATGTAAATTGTCAATTACGTTAAGAGGAATCCAAATCATGTAAACATTTTGAATTTGACTTTTTCTGCGCGTCATGAGCGCGCGCACCGCGCGCGGGGACATGTACGGACGGAAAATTTTGAAATGCTTAAAATGACCTGATTCGTACTCTCCTTTAGTAGTTAAGTGATTTTGAGCTTTTTAAAATTTTGACGCGCACGTACGCGCGCGTCATGACCTTTATGTGACCTTTGATGACATGACCTGTTGACCTTTGACCTGAAGTATATGTGATATGAATATGAATGACCTTTGCTAATGCATCATGAAGATATGATGGATAACGTGATTTCACAAAATGGCGCCTGGATGACGTCACGATGACTTGATGACCTTGGAAATGTTCCTGTCACGTCTCATGACAATGACCTATGACTGTGTCAAAATTGAAAGAAATTAAGACAACCGATCTTGAGTTAACCGATAAACAAAAAACGGGAAGAAATAAAAATAAATAATAATAAATAAAGAAAGAAAATTCTGACGAAAACAATAGGTGGTCTGTTGATAACAGACCACCTAACTAGAAATTTAATTCGTCACGAAGACGAATAAGGTGGTCTGTCTTCAAGTCTTATAATAGATTGTAATATTTACTGTATTGAAAAAGGGAGAAGTTATATAGACATGTACATAATGATGATTATGATGCTGATGATCTTGATAGTAATGATTATGATGATGATGATCATGATGATGTTGATGAGGATGATTATCATCATTATGATAATGATGATGATCATGATCATGAGCGTGATTCTGACATCTTCTTGGAAAAATGAGGGATGATTAAGATAACATATAGTCTCAGCGACAAAATACTAAAATTTGGGAGAAAACTGTTAAATAACAACCGAGATACTGGTCAAAACACATTGTCATGCAGATTCATGTTTTGAAAAAAGTGACCTCCCATAGACATAACACGCAAATATGACAAATTATGCATTGTCGCCTTTAATCGAATATTTAACTATGATGACGTCATCCAAATGATAAAAATAAGACTTATTCTGATAGAAAATTATCTCAGCTACAACATATCAAAATCTGGGAGAAAATCGATCACCGATAAGTGAGATAATCTCAATTAAACAAAGACAAAAATGACGTCATCAAAAAAATACATTTTGTTGAGTTTAGATTACAATATGAAGACTTTGTTACACTTTGTACGAGTCAGGGTGGTATGAAATCATATCTCCAACTCATGCTTTCTCCAACCATGATATAAAAATTGGGGGTCAATGGAAAATCTGAAGAGCTATTTCGATTTTTAAAATGGCATGTTTTTGATCAAATTTGCATTATATTGCCCATAGCAGTACGCGCGGATTTTGAACTTTGACGCACGCTCACGGCCTTATTAAATATGAAGAGTGACTGAAATTAATGTAAATTGTCAATTACGTTAAGAGGAATCCAAATCATGTAAACATTTTGAATTTGACTTTTTCTGCGCGTCATGAGCGCGCGCACCGCGCGCGGGGACATGTACGGACGGAAAATTTTGAAATGCTTAAAATGACCTGATTCGTACTCTCCTTTAGTAGTTAAGTGATTTTGAGCTTTTTAAAATTTTGACGCGCACGTACGCGCGCGTCATGACCTTTATGTGACCTTTGATGACATGACCTGTTGACCTTTGACCTGAAATATATGTGATATGAATATGAATGACCTTTGCTGATGCATCATGAAGATATAATGGATAACGTGATTTCACAAAATGGCGCCTGGATGACGTCACGATAACCTGATGACCTTGAAAATGTTCCTGTCACTTCTCATGACAATGACCTATGACTGTGCCAAAATTGAATGAAATTGACGAAACCGAACGTGAGTTATCCTAGGAACAAAAAACGGGAAGAAATAAAAATAAATAATAATAATAATAAACTAGAAATTTAATTCGTCACGAAGACGAATAAGGTGGTCTGTCTTCAAGTCTTATAATAGATTGTAATATTTACTATATTGAAAAAGGGAGAAGTTATATAGACATGTACACAATGATGATTATGATGATGATCTTGATAGTAATGATTATGATGATGATCATCATGATGATGTTGATGAGGATGATGATCACGATCATAAGCGTGATTCTGACATCTTATCGGAAAAATGAGGGGTGATTTAGATGACATATAGTCTCAGCGACAACATACTAAAATTTGGGAGAAAACGGTTGAATAACAACCGAGATACTGGTCAAAACACATTGTCATGCAGATTCATGTTTTGAAAAAAGTGACCTCCCATAGACATAACACGCAAATACTTCTTTCACGCACCCACCTGTGTCTCTTACATTCTAATCTTTCAAACAAGAGATGCAAATCACCCGGAGACCCAACAACCCTGGAATTTAATTCAATGAATATAAAAAAAGAAAAATGTTGCTATGTCCGTCCACACTAGCGAGCCCACATGCTTCTGGCTATTACACACCTGTAATCCTCACTTCCCCTCTCATACTATTTCGATAGTGTGAACAGACCCGGCAACAAGGAAAAACCCTTCCAATTGTAATACAAATCAATTTCCCAAATTTGCCTAATTAAATTTAAGTCAACTGTGGCGACACGCCCAGCGACACCTAATCCAATCGGCCAAGCCGAAAAAGTAGAGCCAACTCATATTCTATCCAAATATGAGAAAAATGTGGGGGTTCTGTGGACTTCCTAAAGAGCTATAATGTATTTCGTATAGGCATGTTTTCGACCATAATTATATGCTATGTATTACAAGAGCTCGCACGCACAGACATTTACCTTGAACGGACGCTCATTTCGTTATTAATGGTCATAAAGAGATAAACATGGTATCAAATTGTTCAATATTGTATTCAATATTTCCAGCACTTAACAGAGTTTAATATTTATTATATAGAGAAAGAGAGAATAGACATGTGAACAATATATTGGTCCATTGAATGGACGCAAACATTGCATATACCGTACCTGGGCTTATAACTGGAAAAATATAAACGTCTGGGAAGGAGACTAGCATCATAGAAGGATTCAGATTTCCCGTAGGGTTGTACGCACACTATTGACATTCCTCTCCCAGAAATATAACACGCAAAATTAAGCATTTTATTACATTTTTTTGTGATTATATATATATATATATATATATACATATATCGTGTTATATAGTAGTCGAAGAAAATGATCCAAAAAAATAAGAAACGAAAGCCCCCCAAAAAATAATTCTCCACGGATTCGATCCCGAGTCATTGATTAGGAAAGTCGGGTGCTTTGACCAATAGACCAAGTAAGTCACGGTGCTGATCTACGTTATTTAGAGTTTATATATTGCATTTTGCAAATGCGAACGCGCACAGCCTGCGCGCGCGAACGAACGCATAAATGACCACCATACCAATACAAAAAACGTACACAATTCTTCAGATTTGTATGTCCGTATAGTGCAGTGCATAGATCTACGACGTGTGCATAACTACAGTAGCCTACACATGTTACAACTTATCTATGTACTGACTGTTGCTTTTGGACTTGCTTGGACTTGGAGTTGTTACTTTTAACAGGGAGGTGCTTTGGATAATTTGACCGTGTTTGAAGGTGTAAGTATTTTAGGATCATGCTGATATAAAATAAAGTAATATTAGTTAATGTTTGAATTTAAAACCATAATCTTAGTCTAACTAAGTTAGTAGGGTGTCTGATCGCGCACTCGGTTTTGTGTGCTAAAATCCTTCCATAGAGATTGCACACACCCCTATGCAGTCTATGTACATTGTGCGCTTAAGAAAAAATGATCAATGCTTGTACCCGGCCCCCCCCCCCCCCCCCACTCAGAGGTCGGAATGACCGCATGCGTGTTGCCAAAATGTCCGGTAAAGGGGTACTTTTCGTGCGACAAAGTCCGGCCCGAGAATTGTAAAAAAAAGGGGTGTAGACCCTATGTTAATATTCCAGACCAGGGAGCCTTAACCGGGTCCCATACGGTACTCCATAGTATTAGTAGCACTGCACGGCCACGGAGAGTTATGTAAACAAAACCAAATCACACCTTCCCGCACCCGACCAATATTGGACAGTGGCCTTGATGAATTTTATGTGACTTGTAATCGTAATTACCTCCGGAATATCATAATCGGAGGTAAAAATAACGAAATAAGAGCAAATTTTTTACCAGACCGATACAGCTTAGCTCCCTTTTCACGTGTAGCGTGTGACTTTACGATCTCTACACAATGGTGTTGACCTCTGACTGGCACTTTCGTGATTGTGCTGCTTCCGTATAATGCGCTGTATGAGTGTTATTGAGGTTTTTATGCAAGTTTTTTTTCAAACCCTCTCTGCTTAGGAAAACCATAAGGATCACCCATTTTCAATTTTTCTGCCGACATAGCAACTTTTTCGGAAAAATTTGATATTTTAGGGACAAATTTGGGGGATGTTTTTGGCATGCTTGATCAAAGTGGTATTGTTAGGGAGGCCAATGCCCAAATCTAACTTTTTAATTACGAATTTGTTTAAAATAAAACAAAGATTAAAAGAAAGCATTTTCTTTCACTAAGACAACTCACCCATCTGCCGACTCCACAATTTCCATAAAATAGGAGATATCCAGCTCTTTTTTATGCCTTTCCTTCTACGCCTGGCCGTACGTAAGAGCCTTGAAACAATCAATTTTATGGTCCCAAAAATTACGTTGAGAATTAGACAGGCCTGAGGGAATAGGCGTGTCATCATGGTCATTGCCCGGACAACAAGTTCAAAACTTCGCGCGAAAGTACATTCATCATCACCGGCTAGCCTTGAATTAGTTGCACACACCGACACAGTACTGCAGGCCGTCCAGGTACGGTAATTGCATGCAAGCCGTAATCGAGCCATGCTAGCCATGCCATGGCATGGAGGGTCAAAACATAATGAGAGAAAGCTCGAAAGCCACTCATTGTAAATTAAGAAAATGATTGAAATAAATAAATAGGCCTACCTTAGTTTTGATATGTATTCCAATTATTTCCTCATGAGTAAAGATCAATCTGACACATTATCAACGATCGATAAATCCAACAGTTGCAGCGAACACAATACGATCGATAAATCCAACAGTTGCAGCGAACACAAACATAGTCAATAGGACTGCACGCATTGATAGACGTGTACTGACGGAGATATTTCTCTCCCTCTCTCTCTCTCTCTCTCACTAACCATATGATGATATCATACACTAAAACACACGTTCAAATCATGGCATTCATTACACTTCTCAATTGGAGTATAGACTGCTCACGTAGACTTTTTTTTTTTTAGGTGCTTTGGACTTTGACAGGGGCTTTGGACTTTGACGGAAGTATACCGAGTGTCTAAAAAATCAAAGTTGAAACTTTTAAATATTCTGCCAAATAAATAGAAAATGTGAAACATTCTCGGGAAATTGTCATATGTATGGATAGGTGAAGCTCTTGTCTATCATATGATACAAACACATCTGATAATAATTCATACTTGGATGAGCACTGGCCACTTTTGTAAAGGGTATGAAAATTAGATTGTGCAAGATTTGGCTGTTCAATTTGGCTGAGCGAGAAGTCCCCAAGCATAACAATTGTTAATGATCTGATGAATTTATGATTAATTACGATGGATATGGGTTTGTGCTGGGTTTATGATGTGTCCCACCTCTTGCCCCACCCCACCCAACTTCATTTAAAGGAGAATGAAACCCTGATTTTTATGCCTCCGTTACAAAGTAGCCGGAGGCATTATGTTTTCGGGTTGTCCGTCCGTCCGTACGTCTGTACGTACGTCCCGTTCTCGTGATCGCGTTATCTGAAGAACCGATTGATGGATTTCTGCCAAACTTTGGTCATGTATGTATCTTGCAGAGCCGATGAACTGAGTAGATTTTGGGATTACGAGGTCAAAGGTCACAGGGCTCATTATGTATGCAAAAACAGCTCGTGATCGCGTTATCTGAAGAACCGATTGATGGATTGCTGCCAAAATTAGGTCATGTATGTATCTTGCAGAGCCGATGAACTGAGTAGATTTTGGGATTACGAGGTCAAAGGCCACAGGGCTCATTATGTATGCAAAAACAGCTCGTGATCGCGTTATCTGAAGAACCGATTGATGGATTCCTGACAAAATTAGGTCATGTGTGTTATTTGCAGAGCCAATGAACTGAGTAAATTCTTGGTTCATAAGGTCAAAGGTCAAAGGTCATGGGCTCATTATGTATCCAAAAATAGCTTGTGAACGCATTCTCATTAGAATTGACAGATGGATTACTATTTAACTCAGGACATCTTGCAGAGCCAATGAACTGAGTAGATTTTAGGGTCATGAGGTCAAAGATCAAAGGGTCATATATGTATATGAGAAATTGCTTGTAATCACGATATTCTGAGAACCTGTTAATGGATTACAATTGAATTCGAATTCGAAAAATTTCTTCTGTCTTGGTTTGTAAAATTGCTCTATGACGGAGGCATCATTTTCGACTGCACGCAGTCGAATTCCATCTAGTTAAAATATAGATTCGGCCTGGATAGATTTTTTTTTTTTTTCCTCTTGTCAGAGGTACTTTATTCATTTACAAAAATAACCAACACACAAATCATTACGGCCTGGATAGATATCACATAGTCCCATATACATCTTTCTGTGTACAGTGCTTTTAATTTACCAAAACTGGGCACAATTTTGTATCATTTTGATGATTCCAGAACCTTGCAGTACACATCAATACTTATAGATGATCAACCTTTTCTGATCGATTCCACAACGTTTCTTTTCACAATGCAATTAAATTGCATGACCAGAACTGGTCTATACCTTTAATAATATAATTTCAATTATTATACAAATACGATACAGTGGATTCTAACTAGACATACCATGTTTGTTACAGGTGGATTTGGTGGACGAGGAGGAGGACGCGGTTTCGGTGGACGCGGAAGGGGAGGATTCGGCGGAGGAAGGGGACGAGAAGGTATGTCTTGAATTTTATTTTCACCATCTTCGGAACGGTAGTTACTAAGGACTTTGATGGATGAAAATTATCATCACAATATGATTGATTTCAATCCAAACAGATAAGATCATTCTCGATTTTCATGCCTCCGCTACAAAGTAGCCAGAGGCATTACTCTCAAACTGAAATAGCTTGTAATCACGATATTCTGAGAACCCGATAATGGATTACAATCAAACTTGATAATGGATTACAATCAAACTTGAATATTAAAAATTGCTTCCGTTTTGGTTTGTAAAATCGCTCTATAGCGGAGGCATCATTTTCGACTGCACGCAGTCTAAGTTCCATCTAGTCTTATTGTGTTAAAAAGTTAATTAATTATTATTCTGTGTGTGTCGCGTAGTCTCATATACATCTTTTTGTGTACAGTGCTTGTAACTTTACCAAGACTGGGTCAAATCTCATCATTTTGATGATCCAGATCACACCAATAATTATATGCTAGCTGAGCAACCTTTTCTGATCGATTCCACAATGTTTTTTTCACAATGCAATTGCATGACCAAAACTGGTCTCTGCCTTTAAAGGTACTATGTCCCATTTGCAGGCCAAAAATATGAAAAGGTTCAATTCCAACGGCATTTAAAAGATAATACTAATTTAGAACTTCCCTAAAAAAGGGGGGCTTGAAAATGTCTTTAAGTTGGAAAATAACGACTATTAGTTGTCGAATCGACTTAAGAGCTATAGAGCCAGTAAGTAATGGTCTGATTTTCAGACCATTGTACCGAATTGTCGTACATTTTATGCTGCGCAAAGATTTAATCAGTTTAATTTTGGCCATTACAAGCAGAAGTGGGATATTGATGTAGACACGAATGCTAATGTACCCTTTACAGCTCATTTTATGTACATGTATGTTATTACCAAAGAAGAAAGCCAGTGAGTCACTCCATAGTGTCTGACAGTGAAGTCTAGCAAGTAAACAGGTTTCTTTGCATAATTTGAATATTAGGACACTGCTAACGTTTAAACTTCACAGATAGGACATACATGACATATTCATAATTCCTGTAAAGTTCTACAGAATTTGATGTTGGCTGCAAAAGGGAAATAGTATCTTTAAGCATTGAATGAGGGCTCACTATTTGTATTTATTTTTGTAATATATTCATATTGGTATTTTATGAAATCCAATTGTTTTTTTCTTTTCTTTTTTTATTTCAGGTTATTGACTGTTTTTCAGAGTTGCAGAGAGTAAGTTGATCTGCTTAAGAAGGCTGAAGTCAAGTAGTTTTTAAATTAAAGCTACGATGGAATGAAACAGATCTGCATAATTGGGAACATAATTAAACGTGGCATAGGAAAGCTATGGCTTAATAACATTTTCTATATAACATTTTTGACACTTCCGTAGGTATGTAACATAATTTTGTGGACAATTCTCAATACTCTTCCATTGGGTGTTGCCAAAATTTGAAGAGAATCCATGAATTATGTAAGGTGTCAATAAAGAAGAAAAAGTTTTTTTATTTAAACACCTAGTGCAAACGTATAGATGTTTTTTGATTTTAGTCCAATGCAATACATATAGTACTTGGATAAGTCAAAAATTGCTATGGTTAAAAGTCTACATGTAGCCCAACCTGTTTTGTCCTATTATTTTATGATCCTTCTAAATCAAAATTTGTCTAAGTGAAAGCTATTTTATGGGTCCCATAAGATTTGAGTTAGGCCATTAAAAAAAAAATACATGTTTAGCATCCCTGCCCGCTTCCTTTTGGGGGCCGCCTCCTATTTTTTATTTATTTTTTTTATTTTATTTTTTTACAATTTTGATGATGGCTAGGTGGCTTCCAAAGAATCAATGGAATCTTGATACATATTTGTACTGCCCTCATGTTATCTGAAAGAAAACTATCAGGATGGATAATTAATCTAGGTGACCTTCGGGGAAAAATCAATTCTAGCATGTTAATTTAGCATCAAAAGTGCATAAGGGAAGTAGTGTTTTGTCAAGTCCAGGGCCCTGTTGTATAAAACTATTGTATCTTTACAATTAATGGTATCTCTGCAAACTATGGTAATTACCATAGCAACACTGCTTGATAGCTGATCAAAATCAAGAAATCAATGGTATTTCAGACTTTGTTCATGTATGGATATGGAAAGAACAATGGTCTGTTTAGTGAATTTAAAGGTCAGATGTTATTCATAGCAGTCATTGTATGATACTATGAAATGGCTCATTAACATGATATGTTAGAGGAACCATTTTAAGAACCATGTTATGATTTGGATGTTGTATGCATATTTATCTTTTGGCAGTGGCCTAATGTTAGACATAAATACATGGTTTGATAATGTTTTGTATATATTTTTTTCCTTTAACAGTTCATACTACTAGTAACAACGAGGTCATCACTGGGTGTTTGGACAAACCAGGGTTCTTTCAGTGACGGTAAATATTGGAATGCATATTCTGTCTCTCATTTTTTAGGGTTGGCTCCACAATTTGGTAGGCACTTTTGACTGAGGCTATGTTGACAAGAAGCGGAGTTGATTTACATGAAAGGTCACCAACTATGAATATTCATTACAGGTCCTACATACCATGCGTTTCCTATTCGACTATGAATATTCGCCTCATCTCCTTTACGTTAGCAAACCAACCTCCTTGCCGCGCCCAGCTCCCGAAATAAACTTCTAAAATATTCAAATGAAATGTAGTGCCTGATGGATCAAGAAGCCTACTAATTATGCCACTGATGGCTGACCTTTTGTAGTAAACACTTCCGCCTCCCGTCAAGTTCACCTCAAAAGTGCCTAGCAGCCATTTTCCCTATCGCATATAGCCGATATCAGCCGATATCAGCTCTTGATACCGATATCGGGGACAACAATGTTGGCACATAAAGTTCCAGTTCCAGTCGATAGCTATAGCGAGCATACACTGATATTTCCTTGCTTTTTTTCGTGCGTGATTGTTCTGCTGAAATCATGTTTTGCATCGTTAGTGTAACATTGCGTGGCTTCACAGAAGAATCCCATTTGAATATTAACTGTATAAAAACACGATTATTCGCTAGATTAGGAACAAAAGGGAGTTTTTGCTAGGCTGACCACGTCTACTAATACATTGTCAACTACGTTCTGGCCAGACTCTGAAGTTCAGTTGCTAGTGCTCAATAGACACTTTCACGGTTAAGGCCGACATGTTATTTTACGAGTAAACATTGCGTCATCAATATTTTCAGACGCGCATGTATTGTTGCGTCACTGCCTGCGCCGCTCACGCACATCATTTTGACATGCCAGGGGGCGCCATTTTTTTGGCTCAAGTATGAACATGCAAGGGATAATGTGATTAGATTTTGGAGTCATAAGGTCAAAGTTCAAAAGCCACAGAAGTCGGTATATACCGGTACTTAAAAATGGTTCGTTCTCATGATACGTATGCATAAGGGAAGAACACTGATTAGGGTAAATTCTGGGGTTACGAGGTTGAAGGTCAAAGGTAATAGAGATCATTAATTACATGAAAATGTCAATTTTCGCGATAACTTTAGAACCCTATGATGGATCAGCATCATATTTGGCTCATGTGTACATGTGGGAGGGATAACGGTCTGATTAAAGTTGGGGTCATAAGGTCAAAGCCCATAAAGTTTATTGAATAAATGAAAGTAGCTGCACATGTCTGCTCTGGTAATGGCGGAGGCATAAATTTTGACTGCGTGGTAAAGCATTCATTTAATTTCATAATTGCATGTCTTTGTACTGAGTTCTCATTGTAAAATAGATGTATAAGTTTGTTATTAATGAAAGTATGTAATAATGCTTTGGTAGAGTTTAGGGCTGCACAATATTCCATATTTGGCTATTTTATATCAGTAGGTTTGATATCAAAACATGATGATACATTATATTGTCCCCCATGAATAAATCAAATTTACATACCATTTTTTCTTCAACTTGGTAATGCATAGACAGGTGCACTGGCAAGAGAAAAGTGGTTGGGTAGACCTTTTTATGATATTTTACCTTGGAAACTGATGGATTGGATAAGGGATAATGATTGATGACAATATGAGGAAGTTTTATCAGAAACATTGATATTTGGTATTTCTTTACATTGACGTGAGAGGTGATAATCCCAATATTGTTTATTTATTGAAGTTTCAATTTTACGATATTGTGATATTATCATGATATTGTGCAGCTCTACTAAAAGTTGATTGGTTATTGATTGTATTTTTGTTAAATAAAACTCTTGTTTTGTATTTTTGCAGGTTCTGTAGACGTTGAAGACTTCTGAGAGGGCAGCGCGTTTGTTTTCTTTCTCTATTGTTCTGTTCAGTGCATCTAGCACAATTTGTGATAAAACACAAGTGTAACTAACAATTCTTCTGTCCTTGTACTGTTTTGTGAAATTTTATGTTTGTAACTTTCTATCCCTTTGTTTTTTTAGTGTCTGGCAAAAAGCTGTAAGTACACAAAAAACTTGTTTTGTGTAGAAATATTTGTCGAACTCACTAACCTGGGCCAGCAAATGCCTGGTCCTGCATGTCCTGCAAGTTCCGAAACGAAAGAAAAAAAGAAAAATACTGTCATTGAATTGAAAAAAAAAGAAAAATACTGTCATTGAATTGAAAAAAGAAAAAAAAAAACCTCGGCCAGCCACAGCCTGGTCCTGAAACGAAAGAAAAAAAGAAAAATACTGTCATTGAATTGAAAGAAAAAGAAGGAAGAAGCATTTGAGTTTGATTGATTATAGAGAGGATTGATTACAAACTGTGGAGCTGAACTGATAAAACATTTTGAGGCAAATTATCAAGATATGAACGAGAGATTGATTGATCGAGTGTAAAGTGTAAAGAAAGAAAATTGAATCGGGATATATAGAGTTTTAGAAATAAATGCGACATTGATTGATTGGAGAGAGAATAAGAAAGAAAATTAGTTGAAGATATACAGAGTTCCAGAATTACAAGTGAGTTACATTGATTGCAAAGAGAGAAAAAAGAAAATTGAATCAGGATATATAGAGTTTTAGAAATATAAGCGAGCTTGATTGATTGGAGAGAGAATAAGAAAAAAAATTAGTTGAAGATATACAGAGTTCCAAAATTATAAGTGAGTTACATTGATTGCAAAGAGAGTTGAAAGAAAATTAGGTGATATACAGAGTTCAGGAAATATAAGTGAGGTACATTGATTGCAAAGAGAGAAGAAAGAATATTGAATCGGGATATATAGAGTTTTAGAAATATAAGCGAGGTACATTGATTGCAAAGAGAGAAGAAAGAAAATTGAATCGGGATATATAGAGTTCCAGAATTATAAGTGGGCTACATTGATTGCAAAGA
Source organism: Strongylocentrotus droebachiensis (assembly GCA_035222895.1). NCBI lineage: Eukaryota > Metazoa > Echinodermata > Echinoidea > Camarodonta > Strongylocentrotidae > Strongylocentrotus > Strongylocentrotus droebachiensis. The sequence continues at coordinate 241,073 of JAVYIG010000460.1, read as the reverse complement.
GAGAAGAAAGAAAATTGAATCGGGATATATAGAGTTTCAGAATTATAAGTGGGCTACATTGATTGCAAAGAGAGAAGAAAGAAAATTGAATCAGGGTATATAGTTTGATTGGAGAGACAATAAGAAAAAAAATTAGGTGAGGATATACAGAGTTTCAGAATTATAAGTGAGCTAGATTGATTGCAAAGAGAGAAGAAAGAAAATTGAATCGGGATATATAGAGTTTTAGAAATATATAAGCAAGCTTGATTGATCGGAGAGTTGATAAGAAATAAATTTGGGTCAGGATATATAAGTGAGCTTGCTTGCAGAGAGAGTAAGAAAGAAATTGTAATTGTTTTAATCATACAGAGAAGAAATAGTACACAGGAGTTCTGGAAATATAAGTGAGCGTTATTGAGTACGCCAATTACAGGGTGCAGAGATTCCGAGTAAAGAGAGTAATTCCCAGATTTGGGTCTAAATACAGCTTGATTGACTTCATCAAAAATCACAAAATGAAGGTCAGTGATAGAAATACTGAACGCCATGTTGAAGAGACTTTAGAGTGTTATATATGTGGAAAAGATCTTGATGGCAAGGAGAATGAAGTGAAATGTGAAAGTTGTCCTAACTCTTACCATGTGGCATGTATGAATATCTCTTGTGAAGATAAATTTAGTGACATTACACTTGTATGGATTTGCCTTTGCGGAGATAACAATATTTCTGTACGTATGTTTGACCATCTAGGTATCCCTATTGATGTCAACCAATACGAATGCATCAGTCCAGAACATGAGATCATGGAAGAGCCTGACGGCACACCTGATGAATGCTTTACCTCAAGAGAGATTGAAAGAAGCCGTAGAGGCCGCTTTACAAAGATGAAAAGGTATGTGAACAAAGGACATAAGCGGTCGATATCCCCCAAAGAAACAAATACAAAAAAGAGGAGAAATGAAAGGTATGTTGATGACTGTAAGAATACGTCAACATGTGATCAGTCGGAAAATGTAGAAAATGCAGTTGGCAAGGAAAAGGAATCTGGTTCAAGATGGGACTCGATAAGATCACGAAAGGCAAAACGCTTGGAGAAAAGACAAGGAATGATTTCTGTAGATAACAAATACAGACATGAGGATGAGTGTTCACATGAGAACAAAAGAGAAAAGGGAGTGACATACATAGGAAAAGCAATGAAGCATCTGTATCGCAAATCAAACAGGAAAATCAAAGTTCCAAGTACTGAAAACCAATCAAAAATGACACAAGACAATGAAAAATCAAAAACGAGTGTATCAAGCACAAAGAAACAAATAGAGGTGCCGGAGATCAGTGAAAATGATTTGAAGGTAACACGTACAGGTACGGTTTCTCATGAAGAGACAAACATGTGTGAAGATGGTAATGACGAACATTGTTTGAAGTCGAATGAGATGGCTATGTTGTACAGTAAACAGAAATCTCCTAGTGAATGGTCTTCTTCAGATCTTGATGCTCTTGTAACATGTTCAATTGATATGCTTTCTGCTAGCCCTGATGACGTATCTGAGAGTATTTGTAAGAAAGGTGATGGCACATCTCTTGGCGAACCAAAGACAGGACCTATTACCAAGTACGCACATCCAGACTCACTGGTCAATACCCTTGAAGAATCACTCAAGAATTGTGATGGCTGTCTTATGAACTTTGGTAAGCAGACTTTTCTCATAATGTCACATGAAACAGGTTACTACATCTTTGATGCACATTCCAGAAGTAGAAAAGGGTGTCAAAGTAAGCAAGGAAAAAGCATTCTCATGCATACTAAAACTTGGCTCGGAATATACACTTATTGCATACAATTGTTGAACTCTATGAAGCTCTCGTGTGAGGAGACATACAAGCTGACACAGGTGACAGTTGCACACAGGTCAAGTACTGATGCATTGAAACACACAATCCCAACAGATACAATTTCACAGGATAAGGTAGATGAAAGTCTGATGGTAATCCAAACTGAAGATCGTTCCGTATCTAAACCTGAATCAAGCCAAGATAAAGTACATGTAACACTCAATTGGAAAGTGCAAGCAGAACCTACCAAACCCACTGATGAAATAGATGTTGATCTCAAATCATACAGGAAAGTGCAAGCAAAACCTACCAAACCCACTGATGAAATAGATGTTGATCTCAAATCATACAGGAAAGTGCAAGCAAAACCTACCAAACCCACTGATGAAATAGATGTTGATCTCAAATCATACAGGAAAGTGCAAGCAAAACCTACCACACCCACTGATGAAATAGCTGTTGATCTCAAATCCTACAGGAAAGTGCAAGCAGAACCTACCAAACCCACTGATGAAATAGATGTTGATCTCAAATCATACAGGAAAGTGCAAGCAAAACTTACCAAACCCACTGATGAAATAGATGTTGATCTCAAATCCTACAGAGTTCATGCTGGTGGCAAAAACCAAAAAAAAGGTAAAGCAAGGAACAAGAAAGGTCAGTTCACCAAAGCAAAAAAAGTTCATGATGGAAATAACTCTTCTGATAAATCAGAAATTAGATTTGACAAAGATGAAGGAATAGAATTAGCAGTAAATAATGAGAAGCTGGATACAAAGAAATTTATGAATGCAGGTGAAAATGATGAAAACTCAGACCAGCATATTTACAATATCAAAGACGATAAAGGTTCAGATGGAGTTGTGCAGGCTGATTCAAAGAATAATCTGTTGAAACTGAATTTTGATGAAAATAGGAAAATTGAAATAGATAATGATAGTGGCAGTGATATTCATATACCAGTGAAACGTTCGTGTGCAAGAACTTGTATAGAATCTGATACAGACACAAGTCCTGGATATGATATATTCGATAAAAGCGTTTCACCAGAACGCAATATGTCTTTGAATGTTTCTGATCAACCAAAAGATATGCCAAGAAATGAACAAGTAGACAATGTCTGTGAATCAGTATTGAACAATGATGATATGATGACAATTGATTTGACAGATGTTTCAGATGGTCTAGAGGAAGATGCAATGTTTGATAATGAATTAAAGAATAAAAGCTTTGATACAGGTAAACATGATACAGACAATGATACTGATATGTCACTAAATGATCATGCTCATTCAAGAAATCCTTTAGAATCTTCTTTAGATTCAAACATCAAAGATGAAGACATTGAAAAGGCAATAGATGCTAATATGTACACATGTACTGATGAAACAGAAACAGAAGTTGAATTTGTAGCAAATCTTGGATTAGGTGATAGACCGGATAAATATTTCAAATTCTTACCCCTCTCGAAGAATGACAAACAGAACATTTGTACAAAATTGAATATCAGATATATAGGTACAAGCTGTGATTCAAGGTTAGATAGAGATAGCTTTATCGGAATTCCTTTACATAGTAAACAAATTATTGGTGACGGCAATTGTTTCTTTCGTGCAATTTCATATGCAATTTCTGGAACTGAGCATAATCATGCAATTCTAAGAAATGCCACGGTAAAACATTTATTGCAAACCAAGGACATGTTTAATAATACATTGAGGCAAGAGTATAGAACAGTCAGAGAATATGTTTCGAAACGTAGAATAATGGAAGACGGAACGTGGGCTACAGATACTGAAATTAGTGCTTTAGCAAATTTAATCGATACCGATATTTATTCATACAATGACCAAGTACCATGTTGGCAATTGTTCTCTGCAAAAAAACCTGGAAGAATAAATATTGTAACCTCTGATAAGGGAATTTATATACTATACACAGGAAATATTCATTTTAATGCTGTTGAATCTGTTGAAATTGATGAAGTGGTGGATAAGTCTCTGATAAATCACGATGAGAGGAAAGGTACTGCAAATCTTTTTGACATGACATATGAACAGTGTGCAAGTAATCAGTCTGAATCAGTCGTTCACAACAAACGTAACACCAAGGATGAAACCCCTGAAAGTAATCACAAAGACAAATGCGCAAGAGTCAATACACACATAACGCTTGTTGCCCAAGGGACATTCAATCAAGGTCATACAAGATTTGGTTACTCAAGTGGTAAGCAGTGTGTTTCCAATTCACTTTCTGCACTGTTGTATAGCAAGGTAAAAAATGCCAATGATTGGAAAAGTACAGATCTACACAGGATTTTGAACAATGGTGATGAATTATATCGTTACATACGACGATCCACTTCACTCGACAACGAATACTTATTGATATCTGATCTATTTGAATATTTGGATGCGTACAATGAATTGTTTAACATAAAATGTCGTGAACCAGTCACTGGATTGTTAGATGGAGATGAAATGATATTGGCCCAGTCTCTTTCGATGACATTGAAGCAAGCAATCGAACAAGAACTCTGTACTGATTCTGATGCATGTTTTGTGACATTTGCTGGAAGTACTTTGATTGTATTATCTGGTCAAGATGGTTTCTTTGTATTTGATTCACATTCCAGATGCAGTCGAGGTTTTCAGATTGATAACGGACACAGTGTTGTACTTAGTACTCCAAGTTGGCAAGGTGTGTACAAGCATTGCATGAGGTTAGCAAAAACAAGGGGATGTCCCATGCACACTGAATATGAGGTAACTAGTGTATGTGCAAAAGCAACTTCCGGTAAGAATGAAACCTTGAAAGGCTATCCACAGTTACAGGATGTTTTTTGTAGTCCAATTCCATCGTCAAATAGTCACAGTGAAAGTCAGTTTGAAAGCTCTGGATGTTCCATACATTGTGAAAGCTTTGATGAAGTTCAAAGATTGGATGAAAATATTTCCCCACAAGAAATGATTGATGGCCCAAATGTATTTTTCTTTCCTGAAAAAACAAACGAAACGATCATTCATGATGTAAATTATAACGGTCAGCAATTAAAACTGAAGAGTGTGACAATTGACTTAACCGAATTAAAAGAATCACAGCTAAATAATAGTTGTCTTCTGAACGGAAATGACTCTATAAATACAGAATATGAAAATGAACAAAAAGGAGATTCCAAAAATTGTACTAAATCCGGGAATAACTCTGATAGATTGAATTTAGTGAACAAAGTTCAGAATTCCAACTCTATCTTAAGCAGAAAACGAAAATGGAGTAACCTCGAAAGCGATGCAAAAGTTGATGTCGACCTTGGCAAGGAAATTCGAAAAACCAAATTGGTAAAAATGAATGAGAACGACAGCTTAAGAGTTGATGCAAGCGAATGTGTAGATAGTCATGATGAATTAATAATAATTGGAGAAGTTCATGTTAGAAATGTAGACCATGGAAAGAAAAAACGTAAAAACAAACAAAGTTCTAATCAAATTAGGAAGCGCAGGAGACAGCAAATGAGAGAAAAACGAGCCTTGATTAAAGATGAAATCATTAAGAAAAAAGAAAAGTGTATTCACAATGCGCAAATGAAAAAGAATAAAATGAAAAATAAATATCAAAATGATTTAACCTACAAAATAGAAAAAATAAATGAAGTAAAACAAAGGCAAAAAGAAATGTATGAAGAGGATTCAAATTTCAGGAACATACAGCTAAATATTATGAAAACCAAATATCATTTTGATTCACGTTATAAAAAGAAAATTTTGTATGGAAATAAACAAAAATATTTGAGAAATGAAGGATTCAAAGAAAATGTTAAAACTGCTATGAGGATTAAAATGAAAAATAAATATTGGAACGATGAACTATTTAAACGAATGCACAAGAGTAGAATAAGAAGTAAATACCAGCATGATGAACTATTTAAACGAATGCACAAGAGTAGAATAAGAAGTACATACCAGCATGATGAACTATTTAAACGAATGCACAAGAGTAGAATAAGAAGTAAATACCAGCATGATGAACTATTTAAACGAATGCACAAGAGTAGAATAAGAAGTAAATACCAGCATGATGAACTATTTAAACGAATGCACAAGAGTAGAATAAGAAGTAAATACCAGCATGATGAACTATTTAAACGAATGCACAAAAGCAAATTAAGAAGTAAATATTTGAACAATGAACATTTTAAGAAAAAACAACAAGATATCATGAAAAAACAAATGAAGAAATTATATCGCAACGATCAACAATTTAAGGAAAAGAAATTGATGAGCTTAAAAATTAAATATAAAAGAATTGAAAAATATAGGCAAAATGTAATGAAACAAAATCGAAAAAGGTCTGTACTTCGAACAGTAAAATTGTCCGAGTTTGATATTGTACTTGAAGAATTTAGAAAGATAATTTCTCATGGCCCAGAATATGTGTGCTGTGTATGCTTAAAACTTCTCTTTGAGAATCAAGTATTGAAATGTAAAAAGAGTCATTATGAAATTCGGACATGCATAAGTGATGAATATTTGCATGTTTGCAACTCGGAATGCCGGTCAGAATGTTTAATAGGCCAGTCAGCCAGATCTTCACTATGGATATGTTTCACTTGTCATAGAAAATTGAAAGCTGGAAAAGTACCTGCAGAAGCAAATATGAACAATTTACAATTACATGAAGTTCCACAAGAACTTGCCCATCTGAACAATTTAGAACAGCATTTGGTTGCATTGCATATCCCTTTTATGAAGTTAATGGTTTTGCCTAAAGGTGGTCAAAATGGAGTCCATGGCCCAGTCGTGTGTGTGCCTTCAGACACTTATGAAACCGTAAATATGTTGCCAAGACCACAGACTGAAGATCAATTGATCCGTGTTAAACTGAAACGAAAATTGTCGTTCAAAAGTTATTATGAGTACAAATTTGTAGATAAATCTAATTTGCTTAGTGCTCTGCAGTATTTAAAAGCAAATAATAAGTGGTATTTTGATGTAACAGTAAATGATAAATGGGAAAACTCACTTGAACGAAATGAAAAAGATAATGAAAAGGAAGAAGCAGAAGAAATCGGTGGCAAAGCTCGCTTAGCAAAATATTGGAAGGAAATGGAAGAACAAATTGATCATATTTTGTCCAAAGACAAAAATGCTAATAAAAACATGGAAGACAAAAGTGAACTACACCCCCAAAAAGATGATAATGGCACTGAAGACGATTTGGAAGAACGATTATGTGGTATTCAGTTAGACTCGTGTCTCCAGCCAGTAGATATTGGACAGGAAATATTAGATCAGTATTTTGAAGACATAATATGTTGTGCTCCTTGTGAAGGAAAAAGCCCTGTATCGATTCTACAAGATGAAAGCAATGAGGCCAAATGTTTCCCAGTATTATTTCCCCAAGGTCAACCAACATTCCATGATAGAAGAGATGAAAAAATAACATTAGGACGTTATCTGCACAACCGACTGATGCACGTGGACAACAGATTTGCTCAGAATACAGATTACATCTTTTATGCACAATATATTTATGAAATTCAACAGGTTATATCGCAAGTTTCTATCGCATTAAGGCAAAGTCCAAACAAAAAAGATGATTCCTCTCCAATAACTGCCTCAGATTTGAAAGATGCAGAGAAAGTTAAAAAAATACTAAAATCAGACAAGGGCTATAAATTTTTAAAGCAAATTCGTGGAACACCTCCATTCTGGCAAAAGACACAAAAAGATGTTCTCGCAATGGTAAGACAGCTTGGAAAGCCGACATGGTTTGCTTCTTTCTCATCTGCTGATATGAGATGGCCAGAAATAATGAATTCATTGCTTAGACAAAAAGGAGACACCAGGGAATCAAGTGAATTAGATTATAAAGAAAAGTGTAATCTTTTAAGATCGAATCCAGTAACAGTTGCCAGAATGTTTGATAAAAGATTTCACACTTTTATGAAGACAGTAATTTTATCTCCAGCTGCACCGATCGGTAAAATAGTTGATTCATTTTGGAGAGTAGAGTATCAAGCTCGAGGTTCCCCTCACATTCATGCCTTGTTCTGGGTTCAAAATGCTCCACAGTTGGGTATCGATAAAGATGATGATGTCGTACAATTCATAGATAAATACATTTCTTGCCAGAAGCCGGATGAAAAGGAAGATCGAGAACTACATGAAATAGTAAGCAAGGTCCAACAACACAGTAAGAAACATTCTAAATCTTGCACAAAAACAGGAAAAGCGTGTAGATTTAATTTCCCAAGACCACCATCTGAAAAAACATTTATTGTAACACCTGTTGAAGAGATTCCAGCTAAAGATTGTGGGAAAGTGCAAAATAAGGGAAAAGACAAAGATCAAATTAAAGCTTCTAAAAAGATTAAAGATGATGCAGAGAAATTGTTGAAGTCAGTTAAAGATGCGTTATCCAATGGAATGGAGTACAACAATGTAAACCATCTCTTTGAAGAGCTTGGCATTACACAAAATCAATTTGAAAATGCACATAATGAATTAGCATCACAACAAAGTATAATCATCAAGAGACAGATACAAGATGTATGGGTAAATCAGTTTAATCCAAGTCTCCTTAGAAGCTGGAATGCCAACATGGATTTGCAATATGTAACAAATGTATTTGCATGTGTAGCTTATATTGTATCCTACATGTCAAAAGCTGAACGAGAAATCGGAATGCTATTGAGTCATACACTATCTGAAATGAAGGATGGAAATGAAAACGCAAAGGAAAGCATGAAAAAACTTGGCCAGGTGTACATGCAAAATCGTGAAGTGTCTGCTCAAGAAAGCGTCTATCGTGTTTGCAGTCTCAAATTGAAAGAATGTTCTAGAAAAGTGGAATTTATTCCTGTTGGACCAGACCCTGTCAAAATGAGTTTACCATTAAGCGTTATAAAAAGCAGACCAGATAACGATAATGATGATGATGATGAGAATGTTTGGATGACTAGCAAGCTCGACAGATACAAAGCTCGACCTAGAAATGCAGAATTCAGTAATATGTGTCTTGCAACGTTTTTTTCTCAGTTTAGAATCTTAACTGCATCCCAAAAGCCAAGTGCAAGAAGTAAAAATGTCTTTAAATTAGATAATGATCTGGGATATATTCAGAAGCGCACACGTACAGCAGATGCAGTTGTAAGATATCCCCGATTTTCACCCATCATTTGTCCTGAAAAATATTATTTGAGCATTTTGCAACTCTTTCTGCCATATTTTGAAGATGAACAATTAAAGCCGCCAACCTTTGAAACACATCAAGAGTTCTATGAGACGGGTTCTGTGAAAATACGTGGATGTGAATTAGAGGAAGTCTGGTCAATTGTGTGTACTAACCGAAAGAAGTTTGAAATGAATGCTGATGCAATTGATCATGCACAGGAGCATCTTAACAAATTTGGTCCACACGAAGATGCATGGGGTCTTTTATGTCCGGAAAAGGAAGTAGAACGACTTGAACATCCCAAAGAAAATGTAGATGTCGAAGATTGTGATGGAGATCTTGATATCCCGGATTTAAAGCATGAAAAGAAGAAAGATGACTATAGCATCGAATTTCGATCTGTAAAGATTTCCAAACAGGATGGTCATTCTTTGATGAGGTCTTTGAATGAGAAGCAACAGACTGTTTTTTACAAAATACGACAGTGGTGTTTAGATAGAGTAAATGGAAAATCGGTCGAACCGTTTCATATTTTTCTAACTGGTGGTGCTGGCACTGGAAAGAGTCATTTGATTAAATGTCTTTACTATGAAGCAACACGTATACTAGCCCGAATGTTGCCACATCCCGATGATGTCTCAGTATTGAAAATGGCTCCAACTGGAGTAGCTGCATACAATATCAGTGGCCATACCATACATAGTATTCTTTCTATTCCAATCAATGCGCAAAGACTGTATCAACCGCTGAGTGATGAGAAAATAAATGTCCTTCGAAATAAGCTGGCTCATTTGCAAATTTTGATCATAGATGAAGTATCAATGGTAGATCAAAAGTTGATGTCTTACATTCACGGTCGCCTACGACAAATAAAACAATCACGCGATCAAACAGCTTTTGCTGGTGTTTCAGTTATTGCTGTGGGAGACATGTATCAGTTACCTCCAGTCTTTGGAATTCCTTTATATAAAGACACACTCAATGGTGTATTGTGGAATGATAATTTCAAGAAAGTAGAACTTGAAGACATTATGAGACAAAAAGACGATACCCAATTCGCTGTTCTCTTAAATAGATTACGTGTAAAAGAAGGGGATGAGATTCTCTGTGATGAAGACCTAGCAATGCTCAAGTCTTGTGAAACTGGTGAAGAATGTGAAAATGCTCTGCATATCTATTCATGTAACAATCAAGTAGATGCTTGGAACAAGAAATTATTGCATAAAAGATGTGCCGATGTGATATGCGTAAAAGCACAAGACATGGACAAAGATGGTAAAAAAGGAAACAAAATACGAGAAAAACCTTGTACAGGTATGAAAACCCAGCTGCCTCCTTATCTGTGGATTGCAGTTAATGCTAGAGTGATGTTGCTCAAGAACATTGATGTTAGTAAAGGCCTGACAAATGGATGTTTTGGAAATGTAACGGAAATATTAACGGATCATACAAATTTAAATCCAGTATGCATCAAAGTTAATTTTGAGATGGCCGATGTTGGTATTCATTCAATCGAAATGTCCCAAGAATCCATTGGTAAGAAATATGTGAGAAAACAATTTCCACTTAAGCTTGCTTATGCTTGTACAATACATAAAGTACAAGGTTCGACATTAGAAAAAGCTGTTGTATCATTAAAAAATGTATTTGAATCTGGACAGGCATATGTTGGGCTTAGTCGTGTTACTTCGCTATCTGGACTTGTGATAGAAAATTTCGATCCTAAGCGTATATACTGTAATCCAGAAATTAAAGATCGCATTGAGATTATGAAGCCGTTTATCGAGAAAAGCACTTCTGAGGATATTCATGATTATAACTTTTCTTTGATAATGCAAAATGTACAAGGATTAAAACAGCATTTTATCGATTTCAAATCCCAGTGCCAATTTGTGAAGGTAGATTTTATTTGCTTGACCGAAACATGGATTAATGATGATGATGTCTGTGATGTTGTTTTAGAAAACTTTCGATTTTATCATCAGCCACGATATCTTTCATACTGCAATTCTGGAGTTGGAAATGTACTCAAAGAACAATCGCATGGAGGTGTTGCAATGTATATCAAGAATACATATTCAAGTAGATTAGACATATCTGTTGACAACTTAGAGTTTATTGCAATTCTTGTCACCAATCCAGTTTCTGTTGTGATTTCAGTTGTCTATCGACCTCCATCATATAGTATCAAATCATTCTGTGAATCATTAGACAATTTGCTAGATGCATTACACAAAAGAAGCATTAGATGTATTGTGATGGGAGATTTTAACGAGGATTTGCTTAAAGGTTCTTCACAGGTAAACAAGCTAATGTGTAATAAAGGTTACAAACAGCATGTTGTTAATGCTACTACTGAGAAGGGAACATTGATAGATCATGTGTACAGCAAGGGACTAGATTTATTGGAAACAGAGGTCATCCCTACATATTATAGTTACCATGAAGCTGTTAAGATTGCATTTTAATATTTGTAGTAAAACGAGAGGAATAAAAGTAATTTCATAATATTTTTGTTGATAAATAACATTTTCATTTACCATTTCTTCATTCTTGCAAAAATGTAAATGAATATTACTCCTTCTTAAAATTCATGAGAGTTGTGCATATTTTTTTTAGGCTTACCTTACACTTATCAATGATACCATCTGCCATGGACATCACATTGAAAGCATGTTGTAAACTTGGTAAAATCTTTTTTAAGGTGGTGTGTGTTGAAAGATTTATGTGTTGTCACTCCTTGCCTTTCAAACCTTAGTGTTTTTAAACATCACTCACATCATGAAATGTACATGTATTTTTAACTTTTAGATGCAATTTTACAAATCTAAAACAATGGTACACATTTATAATAGATGGATAACAAGATCATACATCCATGCTTTTCTTTTTCAGTTTAATGATTGTCGACCTGATCAGTATATCAAAGTTGGATCATTCCATGAACCTTGCTAAGTGCTCATATTTCAACTGGGTTGGAGTAGGAGACAGCGTACATGGCAACCATCTCTCTGAAGAAGACACTCAAATCAGAGATCAAGCTTGAACGTGACAATAAGACATGCAAGTATTAAAGTAAAGAAGAGGATGGTTTATGATAATGAATGAATATTATCATCGGGATGTAATGCTGGAATGTTATTCTCTGAAAGATGATTTATTTGGTAGTGATAATGTTTTAGTAATAGGTTATTCACTATGATGTAAGTTCTGATTTAATGAAAATTGGAGGGTTATAATGTCTCATTGATAACAATGAGTATGATAGTGATGATTAGGATTAAATGAATGTTATACTATCAATGATGTTTACATGATACTTAACCCTTTCTGTACTGACTTGGGGGGGGGGGGGCGTTGATATTTGAAAATGCAAAGATAAATTTGCATAACTTATCAATACGCAAATTTCATCATTTTATTTTTTTAAATATGTATTATATTGTTTTTTATTTTTTATATCTCGAGGGCTTAAAGCCAGAACTGTCTATGTCCATTTTGGGTGAAATTGAGTTAAGTCCACCAAATTACTGTATATTCATTTAGGTTTGTGTGCCAGAACTGTCTATATCCCATGTGTGTCCATTAGCCATTTTACTTTTCATGCCAGAAATGTCCAGACTGTTACAAGTACTGTCACGCATTCATTGCAGTATTAAGAATTGCACAATACTTGCAGTTTTCTACTATTAAAGCAGATGGGATACCCCATGCAGCTTTCACTGATTGTGGCCAAGCAACATCATTTCATTGCCCAGAAAAGCTGTTATGATAAATAAAAAAGACCAATGTGCAAAATGTATGAAGTGTGACCAGTTGTCAGAAGAGCAGAAGGAGAATTTCAAGGAAGAGTATGAAGCCCATCTCATGCGAATAAACAGAGGCTCAAGATGCCAAAGCAAGGGACAAGGCCAAGGCAGTTGCTGAAAAGGGGACTTTTGTCTCGGCTTCTTCTGATTGGCAAAGTGTGCTACAGATCCCAAGCAGTGAAAATTCTTGAATATATTACAGCCGCAAGCTTTGTGTCTACCATCTATGTATATACAATCAGGCCCCACCAAATGAAGCAAGCTGCTATACTGTTGGTCCAAAGCAGAAGGGAAGTATGGCAGTAATGATATGGGCACATGCCACTTCAAATGGTTGAATGATTTATCTGAAATGGTAGATGAAGTATCACTATTTTCTAACACATTAGGGGACAAAATCGAAACCAAAATATGGCTGCAATGTTCCTCTATGCTGTCCAGAACATACATCTCAAAGTCATCGCACACAATTTTCTGGAGAGCGGGCATTCCCACATGGAATGCGATGGCATGCATTCTGCAATTGAAAAAGAACGTCAATGTCTTTACAATGCACCACTGGGTAATATCTTCCACAAAGCAAGACGTTGGCCTCCATACAAGGTCATAAACATGTGTCATGGAGACTTTCATGATCTGCAGAATCTCTCACAGCAGACCATGAAGAACAAACGGCGAGACGAAGATGGACATGTCTTCAACTGGCTACATGTAGAGAGCTTCTAATACAGGAAGGAAGAGCCAGGCATCATCTGCTACAAGTATAAGTACTCAGTTGACTACAAGAAGATATGCGTGTATGGGCGTGGGACACCATCAGTTCCACGTAATCTGGACTAGCTTGCCTACCAAGAGAAGCTTCAAATCAGAACCTTAAAAAGAAGGATCTCATCGAGCTGTGCAATGGCCTAGCCATTCATGAAGAGTTCCGTGGATGGTATTTGGCACTCCCATCTTCAAGACGAGTTGATGACAATGATGTTGCATAATTATTGATTAAATTCAAGGAAAGACATAAAAAACGACAAGATCGTCATTTAAATAACAATTAACCTGCTCTGGAAGTACTTTGTTATTAATCCACCACGTTATGCTCCTAAAATTCTGTCAAATCTTCAATTTCATATTTAAATAATTATCTTGTAAATAAAGGGCATATAGTGTGGGGTATAAAGGAACATTTAAGCCGTGAAAAGGATCATGACTCACATGCCATGACCTCCATGTATGATGTGTGACCAAGTATTGTTTATAAGTTGATCACATTGAACACAACTACTTCACTTTTTTCAGATTTTATGCATGCAATCAAACTTTCAAATGTATTTGACTCAAATTTGCTTTTTTGGACATAGACAGTTCTGGTTTTAAGCCCTCGATCGAATGTTTTATTTCTAATGTATTCTTTTGTTCTGGAATATATCAAGTTGCTTTTGGAAACATCAAAGCAATTTGATATCAATTCATATCTCTCACTTATACATCTATTTCAGTATTCACATTTCTGCCTGTACATGTACATAAATTATATGAATATATGCAATTATAGCACTTTTTGATGATATGAGCATTCTAATTGATATGTAACACTACAGGTATATCCGATTTCGATGAAAATGATATTCAAACATGTGACTTTTGTGTAAGATAGTGACTTGAGGGAAAAAGTCATGAAACAACAATTTAAAATTCTGCTGATCAGAACAAGTTTGTGCTGAAATGGATGGGTCCATTCCCTGGGGTTGGTGTGAAGTATAACTATGACTACATTGTAGATGTTAATTGTGTTCCTAAGACATATCACATTAATCTTAAGAAATACTTTCTGAGGGAGGAGGTTAACTTGTCAGTGGCTGGCTGCTTTGATTTGTGTACAGAGAGTAGGAAAGTGTGTGGGGATTCTGCAGAAGATGTCGAGAATCAGTTGCTTGTATTGAAGGTAGATGCATCTGACAGGGGTGTGGGTGCTGGGCTTATGCAATAGCATTCAGAAATGGAATATCCAATTGCTTATGCTAGTAAGAAGTTATTACCATGGGAAGATAATTATACAACAATAGAGAAAGAATGCTCAGCAATAATGAGCAATCAAAAATTTCAAATATTATTTGTATGGATGTGAGTTTGAAGTACACACAGGCCACAAACCTTTCTTCTATATTCAAGCGAAAAAAGTTTGAGAATAAGAGAATCATGATATGAAGCACAGTGTTCCAAGATGACAGATTTATGGTTGTATCAGTGAAGGGTCAGGAAAATATTGCAGCAGATTATATGAGCAGAATGTAAAATACACTACACATGGATTTTTTTGTTGTTGTCTGTCTACCATTGTCAATTATTGGATTTGTATCATGGATTTGGTATGGAGAAGAAGATATTACAGCAGTATATATATATGCATTGTAGTTTATGCAAATGCAAGAACATTACTCACTACAATTTTGAACCTTGCCAATGTTTATTCTGAACCATGTCTACGTATGATACTCGTTCTGAACTTTAATGTGGAGCTATGCCATTGTGGACATTGAAACAGATTTAAATGTGAGTTTTGCCATAATTAGATTTGGACTTCTGTCGACGGTCATCTTTAAAGTGTTCAGTGATCTCAAATGTTGGACTAAAAAAACAAACCATGATATTGTCGACCGAGATGATGAACTTTCCATGAAAAACAATACTCCTTGTTACCACAGAGACTATGTTTTCAACTTTTCAGCATACATGTTTACTTTCAACTTGGACTGATGCTCGATAATTGTTTAATTTTGAGTCAAAGAAATTGTCTTCAGGTGATGATGTGAACATTTGATAATCTCTACTTTGTTTTAACAGATTTTTCACAAATTCTAATATGAACTGTAGCATGAACATTTACGTATACTCATGTTCTAGCTTTTCAACTTTGTGCAGAATATGTCAAACATATGACATATTCAGCACAAAGTTGAAGCTTTATATTTATACATGGGTTTGTTTAATGCTTATTATCCCATAGCATGATATTGTTGTGCTATGTTGGGATTATTTTTATTGAAAGGTTTTATTCAAAGGTGTTTGTACACTTATAACCATGCTCAAGCTTTACCATGATATTAAAGTTCTGAGCTTTATGTGCTGTATAATATCATAACAAATATAACAAATCATATTATTGAAAACATGTTATAGTAATTGCATTTAGAATTGCATTTGCAGATTTCAACTCATAAACAAAGGAAATGAAATGCATCTAAGCCTCATGAATTAGGTGATAAAAGTAAGAATGTCATATTATTTATTGTAGATTCTAAAATTAGTTGATTAAACCATAGGTTGAGAACTGAGATTCCTGGATATACAAGTACATTTACATTGACTAGGATTGGAATTTAGTCATATGAGCTATGTTGTGTCATGACCTTCTGATATCATGTAATGATGGATGAGATGAAGAATGTTATGTTTGAAGTTTTGCCTTGAGAAAGCTTTAATGATAATTAATGTGCAGTAAATATTTAAAACAGTTTGCACTAAACATTTTCATGAGATATGTATTACCCAGTGTTTTTTGTATGTTGAACTGTTTTAAAAGTATGTATCTAGGAATTTGAGAACAAAGTTCGGTACCTAGGAATTATTTTTGAGAAGATAATTTTTCATTTTTATGGTAAAAGTTTTCACGACTTAAGAGGAATAGATTTTATCAACATCCATTTATGACACACAACGTCATGTTTATGTATGTAAAGTAAACAAATGGGAAGATGTCATGATTGTTTTATGATTATGTGATTCCTAGAAAAGGCACTTTGTCATGAAATTGACCAAAGATAAGCTTAAATGGTTAATTTTAATGGTTATTAATATACAGCTATTACTAGGTCAAGGTCAAGAAAGATTTTATTTGTACAGGTGACAATTGCCATGAATGTAATTTACATAGACAGATGGTAATAACATTTTTTTTGGTCGGGTTGACTTTATAAGTTTATTTCAGTCAGGTATGTGGAATGTGAGTTATTGTAATTGCCTATAATACTCTCGATTTGTGAAGAAAATTCATTTGAGTAATTTGTTCTTAAAAATTGGGAGGCTAATTGTCATATGAGAAATTGAGAATTATTTCATTACTATGTTACCCTGACGGAAGTGAGATTTTCTTTTCGAATTCGAAATGCATATACACCATAACAAAGGTGAATAAACTCTCTTTGAGTCATGACTTAAAACTATCAAGTATGATTGTCATTTTTCCGTGACAGGGACTCAATAGTAATACAAATATCAAGTGCAAAGGGATGAGCAAGAGAAAATTGAGAAACAGCCAAAGACATAATGAAGGGAGAACGAGAGTCAGAGGCGAGAAAGGGAGAGAGTAAGATAAAGAGAGAGGCAGAGAGAGACAGATCAAGAGAAGAAGAGGGAGGTAGAGCAAGAGAGGGAGAGAGATGGATGCAATGGAGAACGATGCATTCAATATTTCCAGCATAAATAATATACAAATATACACTGCCTTGAGAGGTTCTGGTTAAAACTATGCGCAAGAGGTGACTCCAAAAGCAAATGGTACTTTTGGGGTCACCGAGGCCCATAGTTTAACCAGTACCTCGAATAGAAGGCATGGTATATTTGTTTTATATCCTGCATCAAAAATTTATTTTAAAAAAAATTTAAAAAAATTGGAAGAAAAAAAATGTAAATTTTTATCTAAAAAGATTTAAAATATTTTGTTTTCATTAAATTAAGATTTGAAGAAAAAAAATTGATTCAATTAAAAAAAAAAAAATCACATTTTTTTTTTCAACTCCCAAATAGTAAACCAAAATAGTACTCTCATATAGTACTTTCTAAAAATAGGTCAAATATTTCTGGTCATGTGACGAGCTCTCAACCAATCAAAAGCCAACAAATTTTTGATGCAGGATATAAAATTGAATATTTACTATATAGAGAAACTAAGAGACAAGTTATGGGAGAGACATAAACACTGCATAAACCTGGGCTGAAAAACTGGTAAAATATAAACGTCTGGGAAGGAGACTTGCATCATACACGTAGGCGATCTTATATTGTAGCAAAGTTGGGAAATTATCCCTATATAGAATAAGCAAGGAATCAGGTTTTCTATAAGGTTGTACACAAACTATGGACATTACTCACCAATAGATATACCACGCAAAATAAGCCATGTTATTACTTTGTGATTTTATATGATAATATGTTATAATTGTCGAAGAAGGTGATACAATCAAATATAAGACGATAGTCACAAAAACAAACAAAAATTACCCACCAATTTCAAATTTCGAGATGATGACAGCATCTGATCAAAAAACAAAAGACACGTTTCTTATATAGACAAATCATGCAAATTAAGAAAATTCTGACATGTCGCCTTTAATTATTGAGGAACATTACAATACATAATAGAGAGAGAACTAGAACCAGAGGCGGGAAAGGGAGAGGATAAGAGACAAGTAAAAAAATAAAAAATAAAAGGAGGGCACATGCAGAGGGATACAGAGTAAGAGAATAGGGGGGAGGCAAGGCAAGAGAGGGAGAGGGAGAGCGTGAACGTGTAGAAAGAGAAAGTGAGATGCAGAGACAGACCAAAAGAAAGAGAGGGGCGGAACAAGAGAGGAAAAGGGAAACAGAACAAGAGAAAAGTGAGAGAGAGAGGGAGGAGAGATGAAATTGAGAACGATGCCTTCAATATTTCTAGCATAAATAGGCTCTTGAATTACGATCATGAAAGTGTGCCGATGATAATGAAATGATAATGTACGCGATAATGACGATATAGGGCCATGATTAAAAGTGGTATAGCGCCCCCTTCAGGTATTCGATAGAGGATTGTTATACGGTAAACTTGCTAAACATGCCCAAATTTCGACATGATCCCAACCTCTGATAAAAAACGAAACGTCTCCTATGGCCCATAGTCTCAGTTATGACAAACTAAAATTGGGGATAAAAACAGCAACAATAAGCGAGATACTGCTCAAAGAACAATGCCATGTAGATTCATGATGTGAACGATATTCACCTTTCATAGGCAAAACACGCAAATTAATTCTGACATGTCGCCTTTAATTGAAATTTTCACTACGATGACGTCACCAAATTGAAAAATAATGAACACTGAACTTGTAGAAAAATGTGTTAGCTACCACATTTAAAAAATATGGAAGTAAATTGATCAATATTTACAGAGATACAATCAATTTTCCATAAATTTGCTGACGTCATAATTTGCAAATTCGTTTTTTGAGACCCGAGGCTATTTTGATGATGTCAGGATATAAATAATGGCAAAATGAGACCTGAAATGGAATCTACGAGTCATATTCTATCCAAATATGAAGAAAAATTGGGGGGTCTGTGGACTTCCTAAAGAGCTGTATAGGCATGTTTTGGCCAATATATGCTATGTATTACAAGAGCTCGCGCGCACGGACAATGGGAGAAGTTATATAGACATGTAAACAATGATGATCATGATGAACATGATGATGATCATGATAGTAAAGGTGATGATGATCATGATAATGATAATTTTATATGATGATAAAAACGATAATGTTAATGATGATGATGATAATGATCATGATCATGATGATGTTGATGATGATCATCTTCAGACCATGATGATGATGATGGTGACATTGATGATGATGATGATGATATTGATGATGATGATGATGATGATGAGCATGAGCATGATCCTGACATCTGATTGAACAAATGAGGAAATATTTAGATAGCAAATAGTCTCAGCTACAACATACTAAAATTTGGGAGAAAACTGTTGAATAACAACCGAGATACTGGTCAAAACACATTGTCATGCAGATTCATGTTTAGAAAAGAGTGACCTCCCATAGACATAACACGCAAAAATGACAAATTATGCATTGTCTCCTTTAATCAAATATTTAACTATGATGACGTCATCTAAATGAAAAATAAATGACATATTTCTGATAGAGAATTATCTCAGCTACAACATATCAAAATCTGGGAGAAGATCGATCACCGATAAGTGAGATAATCTCAAATAAACAAAGACAAAAATGACGTCATCAAGAAAATACATTTGTTTGAGTTTAGATGCCAATATGATGACTTTATTTCAGTTTGTACGAGTCAGGGTTGTATGAAATCATATCTCCAACTCATGCTTTCTCCAACCATGATATAAAAATTGGGGGTCAATGGACTATCTGAAGAGCTATTTCGATTTTTAAAATGGCATGTTTTTGATCAAATTTGCATTATATTGCCCATAGCAGTACGCGCGGATTTTGAACTTTGACGCACGCTCACGGCCTTATTAAATATGAAGAGTGACTGAAATTAATGTAAATTGTCAATTACGTTAAGAGGAATCCAAATCATGTAAACATTTTGAATTTGACTTTTTCTGCGCGTCATGAGCGCGCGCACCGCGCGCGGGGACATGTACGGACGGAAAATTTTGAAATGCTTAAAATGACCTGATTCGTACTCTCCTTTAGTAGTTAAGTGATTTTGAGCTTTTTAAAATTTTGACGCGCACGTACGCGCGCGTCATGACCTTTATGTGACCTTTGATGACATGACCTGTTGACCCTTGACCTGAAGTATATGTGATATGAATACGAATGACCTTTGCTGATGCATCATGAAGATATGATGGATAACGTGATTTCACAAAATGGCGCCTGGATGACGTCACGATGACTTGATGACCTTGAAAATGTTCCTGTCACGTCTCATGACAATTACCTATGACTGTGCCAAAATTGAATGAAATTGACGAAACCGAACGTGAGTTATCCTAGGAACAAAAAACGGGAAGAAATAAAAACTAGAAATTTAATTCGTCACGAAGACGAATAAGGTGGTCTGTCTAAGTCTTATGATAGAATTGAGAATGGGAGAAGTTATATAGACATGTAAACAATGATGATCATGATGAACATGATGATGATCATGATAGTAAAGGTGATGATGATCATGATAATGATAATGTTATATGATGATAAAAACGATAATGTTAATGATGATGATGATAATGATCATGATCATGATGATGATGATGATGGTGACATTGATGATGATGATGATGATGATGATGATATTGATGATGATGATGACGATGATGAGTATGAGCATGATCCTGACATCTGATTGAAAAAATGAGGAAATATTTAGATAGCATATAGTCTCAGCTACAACATACTAAGATTTGGTTGAAAACTGTTTGAATAACAACCGAGACACTGGTCAAAACACATTGTCAGGCAGATTCATGTTTTGAAAAAAAGTGACCTCCCATAGACATAACACGCAAATATGACAAATTATGCATTGTCGCCTTTAATCGAATATTTCACTATGATGACGTCATCTAAATGAAAAATAAATGCCATATTTCTGATAGAGAATTATCTCAGCTACAACATATCAAAATCTGAGAGAAAATCGATCACAGATAAGTGAGATAATCTCAATTGAACAAAGACAAAAATGACGTCATCAACAAAATACATTTGTTTGAGTTTAGATGCCAATATGATGACTTTGTTTCACTTTGTACGAGTCAGGGTGGTATGAAATCATATCTCCAACTCATGCTTTCTCCAACCATGATATAAAAATTGGGGGTCAATGGACTATCTGAAGAGCTATATCGATTTTTAAAATGGCATGTTTTTTATGAAATTTGCATTATATTGCCCATAGCAGCACGCGCGGATTTTGAACTTTGACGCACGCTCACGGCCTTATGAAATATGAAGAGTGACTGAAATTACTGTAAATTGTTAATTACATTAAGAGGAATCCAAATCATGTAAACATTTTGAATTTGACCTTTTCCGCGCGCTGTGAGCGCGCACACCGCGCGCGGGGACACAAACGGACGGAAAATTTTGAAATGCTTAAAATAACCTGATTCGTATGCAAAATGAATTTAAGACGATTTGGAGCATTTTTATTTTTTGCGCGCTCGCTGACGCGCGGACGTATGCATGCGCGCGTGTTTTTTGACCTGAAATTGACCGGACAGATATTAACCTTAATCATGATAAATATGAATAAGAAATGCCTTTCCGTTATGAAGATATGATCATGAGTAAAAAGTACCAAAAAAAACACAAAATGGCGCCTGGATGACGTCATGAAGATTTGATGACCTTGAAAATGTTCCTGTCACGTCTCATGACAATGAACTATGACTGTGCCAAAATTGAACGAAATTTACTAAACCGATCTTGAGTTATCCTGTTCACAAAAAGGGGGTAAAATAAATAAAAATAAAGAATAAATAAATAATAATAAAGAAGAAAGAAAATTCTGACGAAAACAATAGGTGGTCTGTTGATAACAGACCACCTAATAAATAATAATAATAATAATAATAAAGAAAATTCTGACGAAATCAATAGGTGGTCTGTTGTTAACAGACCACCTAATAAAGAAAATTCTGACGAAATCAATAGGTGGTCTGTCGTTGACAGACCACCTAACTAGAAATTTAATTCGTCACGAAGACGAATAAGGTGGTCTGTCTAAGTCTTATGATAGAATTGAGAATGGGAGAAGTTATATAGACATGTAAACAATGATGATCATGATGACCATGATGATGATCATGATAGTAAAGGTGATGATGATGATGATAATGATAATGTTATATGATGATAAAAACGATAATGATTATGATGATGATGAGCACAAGCATGATCCTGACATCTGATTGAAAAAATAAGGAAATATTTAGATAGCAAATAGTCTCAGCTACAACATACTAAAATTTGGGAGAAAACTGTTGAATAACAACCGAGATACTGGTCAAAACACCTTGTCATGCAGATTCATGTTTTGAAAAAAGTGACCTCCCATAGACATAACACGCAAATATGACAAATTATGCATTGTCACCTTTAATGGAATATTTAACTATGATGACGTCATCGAAATGAAAAATGAATGGCATATTTTTGATAGAGAATTATCTCAGCTACAACATATCAAAATCTGGGAGAAGATCGATCACTGATAAGTGAGATAATCTCAATTAAACAAAGACAAAAATGACGTCATCAACAAAATACATTTTCTTTAGTTTAGATGCCAATATGATGACTTTGTTCCACTTTGTACGAGTCAGGGTGGTATGAAATCATATCTCCAACTCATGCTTTTTCCAACCATGATATAAAAATTGGGGGTCGATGAACTATCTGAAGAGCTATTTCGATTTTTAAAATGGCATGTTTTTGATCAAATTTGCATTATATTGCCCATAGCAGTACGCGCGGATTTTGAACTTTGACGCACGCTCACGGCCTTATGAAATATGAAGAGTGACTGAAATTAATGTAAATTGTCAATTACGTTAAGAGGAATCCAAATCATGTAAACATTTTGAATTTGACCTTTTCCGCGCGCTGTGAGCGCGCACACCGCGCGCGGGGACACTTACGGACGGAAAATTTTGAAATGCCTAAAATGACCTGATTCGTACTTTCGTTTAATAGTTTAGTGATTTTGAGCAATTTTAAATTTTGACGCGCACATACGCGCACGTCATGACCTTTATGTGACCTTTGATGACATGACCTGTTGACCCTTGACCTGAAGTATATGTGATATGAATATGAATGACCTTTGAGTACGCATCATGAAGATATGATGGATAATGTGATTTCACAAAATGGCGCCTGGATGACGTCACGATAACTTGATGACCTTGAAAATGTTCTAGACACATGTCATGACAATGACCTATGACTGTGCTAAAATTGAATCAAATTGACAAAACCAAACTTGAAGTTATCCTATCCACAAAAAACGGGGAGAAATAAAAATAAAGAATAATAATAATAACTAGAAATTTAATTCGTCACGAAGACGAATAAGGTGGTCTGTCTAAGTCTTATGATAGATTTGAGAATGGGAGAAGTTATATAGACATGTAAACAATGATGATCATGATGACCATGATGATGATCATGATAGTAAAGGTGATGATGATGATGATAATGATAATGTTATATGATGATAAAAACGATAATGTTAATGATGATGATGAGCATAAGCATGATCCTGACATCTGATTGAAAAAATAAGGAAATATTTAGATAGCAAATAGTCTCAGCTACAACATACTAAAATTTGGGAGAAAACTGTTGAATAACAACCGAGATACTGGTCAAAACACATTGTCATGCAGATTCATGTTTAGAAAAGAGTGACCTCCCATAGACATAACACGCAAAAATGACAAATTATGCATTGTCGCCTTTAATCAAATATTTAACTATGATGACGTCATCTAAATGAAAAATAAATGACATATTTCTGATAGAGAATTATCTCAGCTACAACATATCAAAATCTGGGAGAAGATCGATCACCGATAAGTGAGATAATCCCAAATAAACAAAGACAAAAATGACGTCATCAACAAATTACATTTGTTTGAGTTTAGATGCAAATATGATGACTTTATTTCACTTTGTACGAGTCAAGGTGGTATGAAATCATATCTCCAACTCATGCTTTCTCCAACCATGATATAAAAATTGGGGGTCAATGGACTATCTGAAGAGCTATTTCGATTTTTAAAATGGCATGTTTTTGATCAAATTTGCATTATATTGCCCATAGCAGTACGCGCGGATTTTGAACTTTGACGCACGCTCACGGCCTTATGAAATATGAAGAGTGACTGAAATTAATGTAAATTGTCAATTACGTTAAGAGGAATCCAAATCATGTAAACATTTTGAATTTGACCTTTTCCGCGCGCTGTGAGCGCGCACAACGCGCGTGTTGACACGTACGGACGGAAAATTTTGAAATGCTTAAAATGACCTGATTCGTACTCTCCTTTAGTAGTTAAGTGATTTTGAGCTTTTTAAAATTTTGACGCACACGTACGCGCGCGTCATGACCTTTATGTGACCTTTGATGACATGACCTGTTGACCCTTGACCTAAAGTATATGTGATATGAATATGAATGACCTTTGCTGATGCATCATGAAGATATGATGGATAATGTGATTTCACAAAATGGCGCCTGGATGACGTCACGATAACTTGATGACCTTGAAAATGTTCTAGACACGTGTCATGACAATGACCTATGATTGTGCTAAAATTGAATCAAATTGACTAAACCAAACTTGAAGTTATCCTGTCCACAAAAAACGGGAAGAAATAAAAATAAAGAATAATAAATAAATAAATAAATAAAGAAAATTCTGACGAAATCAATAGGTGGTCTGTTGATAACAGACCACCTAATAAATAAAGAAAATTCTGACGAAATCAATAGGTGGTCTGTCGTTGACAGACCACCTAACTAGAAATTTAATTCGTCATGGGGACGAATTAGGTGGTCTGTTTTCAATTTTATGATCATTAAAAAGTCAAAAAAAGAAAAAAAAAATGAAGAAAACAAATTGTTGGAGACGCCCGGACTCGAACCAGGGACCTCGAGGTCGGAAGTCAAGTGCGTTACCGATATACCAAAACATTTCCCATAGAGAATACACGTAAACGGAAAATGGAATTCTCAAATCCCTCTTTGCAAGTGAGATATGAGCATAATCCCGGCATCTGATTGAAAAATAAAGGGCACACTTGTGATAGCTTATTGTCTCAGCTACAACATACTCAAAGCTCAGCGTAAACAAAGATAAAACGACGGAGATATTGCTCGCGAAAGACGAGAATGTAGAATCCAGTTTTGAGAAAAAGTCATGTCCCATAGAGAATACACGCAAAATGTGAAAAATTGACATGCCTCCTTTAATCTTAAAAATACGCCATGATGCCTTTGTCAAAATGAATTAAAGTGACGACTGCATTTGTAGAGGATATTCTCAGGTAGAACATATCAAAATTTGAAAGAAAAGTGATCAACATTTACAGAGATACAATCGATTTTCCAAAAATCTGCTGACGTCATAATATGAAAATTGAAATTTTGAGTTTGGAGGCCATTATGATGACGTCATGAGTTAATTGAGGGTCAAATGAGACATGAAATCATATTTTCAACTCATGCTTTTTCCAACCATGATATAAAAGTTCGGGTCATTTGACTCTCTGAAGAGCTATTTTGATTTTTAAAATGGGATGTTTTTGATCAAATTTGCATTATATTGCCCATAGCAGCCCGCGCGGATTTTGAACTTTGACGCGCGCTCACGGCCTTATAAAAGGTCAAGAGTGACTGAAATTAATGTAAATTGTCATTTACGGTAAGAGAAATCTAAATCATGTAAAAAAAATGAATTTGATCATTTCCGCGCGTTGTGAGCGCGCGCAACGCGCGCGGGGACACTTACGGACGGAAAATTTTGAAATGCTTAAAATGACCTGATTCGTACTCTCCTTTAATAGTTAAGTGATTTTGAGCATTTTTAATTTTTGACGCACGCGTACGCGCGCTTCATGACCTTTATGTGACCTTTGATGAGATGACTTGTTGACCCTTGACCTGAAATATATGTGATATGGATATGAATGACCTTTGCTTATGCATCATGAAGATATGATGGATAACGTGATTTCACAAAATGGCGCCTGGATGACGTCACGATGACCTGATGACCTTGAAAATGTTCCTGTCACGTCTCATGACAATGACCTATGACTGTGCCAAAATTGAATGAAATTGACGAAACCGAACTTGAGTTATCCTAGGCACAAAAAAGTGTAGGAAATAAATAAAAATAAAGAATAACTAGAAATTTAATTCGTCACGAAGACGAATAAGGTGGTCTGTCTTCAAGTCTTATAAAAGATTATAATATTTACTATATTGAAAAAGGAAGAAGTTATATAGACATGTACACAATGATGATTATGATGCTGATGATCTTGATAGTAATGATTATGATGATCATGATCATGATGATGTTGATGAGGATGATTATCATCATTATGATAATGATGATGATCATGATCATGCGCGTGATTCTGACATCTTATCGAAAAAATGAGGGGTGATTTAGATAACATATAGTCTCAGCGACAACATACTAAAATTTGGGAGAAAACTGTTGAATAACAACCGAGATACTGGTCAAAACACATTGTCATGCAGATTCATGTTTAGAAAAGAGTGACCTCCCATAGACATAACACGCAAAAATGACAAATTATGCATTGTCGCTTTTAATCAAATATTTAACTATGTTGACGTCATCTAAATGAAAAATAATTGACATATTTCTGATAGAGAATTATCTCAGCTACAACATATCAAAATCTGGGAGAAGATCGATCACCGATAAGTGAGATAATCTCAAATAAACAAAGACAAAAATGACGTCATCAACAAAATACATTTGTTTGAGTTTAGATGCCAATATGATGACTTTATTTCACTTTGTACGAGTCAGGGTGGTATGAAATCATATCTCCAACTCATGCTTTCTCCAACCATGATATAAAAATTGGGGGTCAATGGACTATCTGAAGAGCTATTTCGATTTTTAAAATGGCATGTTTTTGATCAAATTTGCATTATATTGCCCATAGCAGTACGCGCGGATTTTGAACTTTGACGCACGCTCACGGCCTTATGAAATATTAAGAGTGACTGAAATTAATGTAAATTGTCAATTACGTTAAGAGAAATCCAAATCATGTAAACATTTTGAATTTGACCTTTTCCGCGCGCTGTGAGCGCGCACACCGCGCGCGGGGACATGTACGGACGGAAAATTTTGAAATGCTTCAAATGACCTGATTCGTAC
The DNA here is from genome assembly GCA_035222895.1 of Strongylocentrotus droebachiensis. NCBI lineage: Eukaryota > Metazoa > Echinodermata > Echinoidea > Camarodonta > Strongylocentrotidae > Strongylocentrotus > Strongylocentrotus droebachiensis. Next base: position 213,524 of record JAVYIG010000460.1, on the reverse strand, counting down.
TCTCGTTTAATAGTTAAGTGATTTTAAGCAATTTAAAATTTTGACGCGCACATACGCGCGCGTCGTGACCTTTATGTGACCTTTGATGACATGACCTGTTGACCCTTGACCTGAAGTATATGTGATATGAATATGAATGAACTTTGAGTACGCATCATGAAGATATGATGGATAATGTTATTTCACAAAATGGCGCCTGGATGACGTCACGATAACTTGATGACCTTGAAAATGTTCCTGTCACGTCTCATGATGATTACCTATGACTGTGTCAAAATTGAGGGAAATTGGGTTGATGGATATTGAGAAATCGGTTGCACAAAAAAGTGGAGAAATAAATAAAAATAAATAATAAATAAATAATAAATAAAGAAAGAAAGAAAATTCTGACGAAATCAATAGGTGGTCTGTTGACAACAGACCACCTAATAAATAAAGAAAATTCTGACGAAAACAATAGGTGATCTGTTTTCAACAGACCACCTAATAAAGAAAATTCTGACGAAAATAATAGGTAGTCTGTCGAAGACAGACCACCTAATAAAGAAAATCCTGCAAAGTTCTAGAAAATGTGCAATTTCAACTTTCAATTGAAAATTCTGACATGATCCCCACACCTGATTAAAAAACAAAGTACACCGTTTTTGTAGCCCATAGTCTCAGCTATAACATACCAAAATTTGGGAAAAAATAGAGCACGAATAAGCGAGATAGTGCTCAAAGATGAGTGTCATGTAGATTCATGATGTGAGCGAAATTCACCTTCCATAGAGATAACACGCAAATTAAGAAAATTCTGACATGTCGCCTTTAATTGAAATTTTCACCATGATGACGTCATCAAAATGAAAAACAATGGACACTAATATCGTAGAGAATTGTCCCAGCTACAACATATCTAAGTTTGGAAGTAAATTAATCAATATTGACAGAAATACAATCAATTTTCCATAAATTTGCTGACGTCATAATATGCAAATTCGTTTTTTGAGTTCCAAGGCCATTATGACGATGTCGCGATATACATAATGGCCAAATGAGACCTGAAATCATATTTCCAACTCATATTCTATCCAAATATGAAAAAAAAATTGGGGATCTGTGGACTTCCTAAAGAGCTATAATGGATTTTGTATAAGCAGGGACAAGCATGTTATTGGCCATATATGCTGTGTATTACAAGATCTCGCGCGTACGGACATGTATTTTAAACGGACGCTAATTCCGTCAATAATGGTCATGAAAAGCTAAACATGGTATCAAATTGTTCGGGATAAAATAAGGAATATCCTGTCAAATTTTAGGGGTTAGGAATTATTTTTCGTTTGGCCGCTACGAACGAAAACGCGCAAAAAATGCGTGTTTTGCGTGATTTTTATGAAATGCTTAAAATGGCCTGAAACGTATCCAAAATGAATTTGAGACGATTTGGAGCATTTTGAAATTTTGCGCGCACGCTGACGTGCGGACGTACGCATGCGCGCGCGTTTTTTGACCGGAAATTGATCGGACGGATATTGACCTTGATCGTGCTGAATATGAATGAGTAAAAACTTTCCGTTATGAAGATATGATCATGTGTTTAAAAACACAAAATGGCGCCTGGATGACGTCATGAAGACTTGATGACCTTGAAAAGGTTCCTGTCACGTCTCATGACGATGACCTTTGACTGTGCCAAAATTGAATGAAATTGACGGAACCGAACTTGAGTTATCGTAGGCACAAAAAAGTGTGGGAAATAAATAAATAATAATAATAACTAGAAATTTAATTCGTCACGAAGACGAATAAGGTGGTCTGTCTAAGTCTTATGATAGAATTGAGAATGGGAGAAGTTATATAGACATGTAAACAATGATGATCATGATGACCATGATGATGATCATGATAGTAAAGGTGATGATGATGATGATAATGATAATGTTATATGATGATAAAAACGATAATGTTAATGATGATGATGAGCACAAGCATGATCCTGACATCTGATTGAAAAAATAAGGAAATATCCAAATAGCAAATAGTCTCAGCTACAACATACTAAAATTTGGGAGAAAACTGTTAAATAACAACTGAGATACTGGTCAAAACACCTTGTCATGCAGATTCATGTTTTGAAAAAAGTGACCTCCCATAGACATAACACGCAAATATGACAAATTATGCATTGTCGCCTTTAATCGAATATTTAACTATGATGACGTCATCTAAATGAAAAATAAATGCCATATTTTTGATAGAGAATTATCTCAGCTACAACATATCAAAATCTGAGAGAAAATCGATCACAGATAAGTGAGATAATCTCAATTGAACAAAGACAAAAATGACGTCATCAACAAAATACATTTGTTTGAGTTTAGATGCCAATATGATGACTTTGTTTCACTTTGTACGAGTCAGGGTGGTATGAAATCATATCTCCAACTCATGCTTTCTCCAACCATGATATAAAAATTGGGGGTCAATGGACTATCTGAAGAGCTATATCGATTTTTAAAATGGCATGTTTTTGATGAAATTTGCATTATATTGCCCATAGCAGCACGCGCGGATTTTGAACTTTGACGCACGCTCACGGCCTTATGAAATATGAAGAGTGACTGAAATTACTGTAAATTGTTAATTACATTAAGAGGAATCCAAATCATGTAAACATTTTGAATTTGACCTTTTCCGCGCGCTGTGAGCGCGCACACCGCGCGCGGGGACACAAACGGACGGAAAATTTTGAAATGCTTGAAATGACCTGATTCGTATGCAAAATGAATTTAAGACGATTTGGAGCATTTTTATTTTTTGCGCGCTCGCTGACGCGCGGACGTATGCATGCGCGTGTGTTTTTTGACCTGAAATTGACCGGACAGATATTAACCTTAATCATGATAAATATGAATAAGAAATGCCTTTCCGTTATGAAGATATGATCATGAGTAAAAAGTACCAAAAAAAACACAAAATGGCGCCTGGATGACGTCATGAAAATTTGATGACCTTGAAAATGTTCCTGTCACGTCTCATGACAATGAACTATGACTGTGCCAAAATTGAACGAAATTTACAAAACCGATCTTGAGTTATCCTGTTCACAAAAAGGGGGTAAAATAAATAAAAATAAAGAATAAATAAATAATAATAAAGAAGAAAGAAAATTCTGACGAAAACAATAGGTGGTCTGTTGATAACAGACCACCTAATAAAGAAAATTCTGACGAAAACAATAGGTAGTCTGTCGAAGACAGACCACCTAATTATACCAATGGCTGACCTAAAAAAATGACCTTAACCCCCCCCCCCCCCCCCCCTACGGAACAAAATGTCAAATTTTAAAAATTCGAGACGAAAAAAAAAGAAAACAAAGTGTCCTCTTACATTACATGGGTGTTTTACAGGATGTTATTCCTTGAAATACACTACGCTCCTAAAGCAGCTGCTAGAACAAAAGCTACCAACAGAGTAATAATTTTAAGAGCACTTTTATACCCGTGTCATATTTATGCAGCTTTAGTGATACAAAGAGTTCTATTTTGCTCTCATGTCAGGTATATACAAAACTGAAGTATGCAGAGTTTGAATATTGAACGGCGCCAGCATGCTTATATATGCAATTAATTATCGTTTGCCAGTTATTGTTTATAAACTCTTATAACCTTTGTTTTTACGCTCCAAACTCATTGACGTCGTTAACCCTTGTAAAGGACACTTTGATCACTATGGACATACGTTTGCATTTAGTATGGCTAATTTGTTCCTTTCATATCATATGTAAGTTATTCTTTCTAATCCTAACTTCATGAATGATGTCCCTTTGCGGGAGATCATGCATTAAAACGTAAATCTAATATATTATCGTATTAAGTGCAGATATTATATCTATATGTTTTTCCTATAACTTATTTTAATCTTGTCTTTGTGTTTGATGTGGAACTGTTAATAATCTTTGTATTTCTAATGTAAGCAAGGCGCAGTCTAGTTGGCCTATTTTCATAGCCTGCATTAAATGATTATTTAAATGTAGAGTATTTAATGTGCAAAAGCAATTGTTTGGGCCTTAATCCTGAAAAATAAAAATTATGCTAAATTATGAATATTAATAATAATTCATCAGCATAATCATTTGATATGACCATATCAATAACTAAGTGTTCAAAAAGGTTGTCGATGTCGATAAACATGATGGACAAATCTTTGGAGGGGATACATTACAGGCCAAAATAAGTATAGCGACCTTGAGTCTGTTTTCTTTATTGTATTGCTTGTCTGTATACAGTAAGGAAGAGAGACATAGTAAAATATTGTATGACTTTCCCTTCTTCATTTTTTGTTTGCTTGTCAGGGAATTTACATGTATCCCCGGCACGTTTATATAGAGATTTCCGCCCACGATAGAAACCACTTTCGCGAAAGCTTTATAATGAGGATCAAAGGCAACAGATCATTTAGGGTTCTCCCGAGATATAAAGTCTTTTAAACGGGATAAATCTTAAATAACACACTTTGTTCATGTTTTTATTGATTTTGAATCTAGTTTGCCTGGCGGGTTCCTACGAGGAGAGGATGGTTTTTGTTGGAGCAAATGTTGAGATGAGATGCAATGAACCCAAAACTTCTGGGACCCTGCTTCGTATTAAGTGGATCATGATTCGTGATTTGAATAGCACATTAATCTTTGTTTGTCCATCGGACACCTTTGGCAGTTGTGAGGACATTGATGGTCATAGTTTGGATGTCCAAAACAGCTATACCAGTTCCTTCACTATGGAGAACGTTTCCCTGGAAGATGCAGGAGAATATGTATGTGCTATACGCACATTTACAGATCAAAAACTGTGCAGATTTAACGTGACAATTAACGGTTCGTATAATATGTTTTTCTTCTGTTAATGAATGCCCTGCCTTACCCTTTATTAGCCATGCATTCTCGTAAAACAAAAACTCTACAGATTTAACATGACAATTAAAAGTGCGTATACAAGGCATTTGTTTGTTACGATGTCATGATCTATTTTCCGTTTTTACGATCTACCTGGTTAACCCTTTATTTGTCATGCATTATGATTGGCATACAAAATAAGATGCATTTAATATATTTCATAGAAATAACCAGATTATTATGAATTCATCAAATATAACCTATTTCTGATCCTAATGTGTCATACGCACACATAAAGGAGTAAAATTGAAAAAAATTAACAATAAAGGTATGTAACATTATAGTTTTCATAGCACGTATATATGGAAAAAAAATTATCTTCTTCGATGTACATATTAACTATAAAGGGGAAATCTACTCTCATAGTTCAATAGGATTTTTAAAAGCAGAAAAAATAGAACAAAATAATTTTTTAATGTTGAGCAAAATTCCTTTTAAACAAGAATTAGACCACTTTTAAAATTGAAATCAATGAAACAAACCATCTCTGTGACATATCTTTCGAGGACCTCTCCAATTTTCCCATACTAATAATCTAGTGAATTAATTCCAATATTTGTATCAGTTAGTTACGTAGGAATAGAGTTGTTTCATACAGAGGTTGGATAAAAAATACTTGTTATGTTGAACTGCTGAAGTAAAGAAAAAATATAATTAAAATCATTCATTTCGAGCCAAATATTGATAGGCCCTATGATATTAAGGTTCTCCTTTCCTCTTTTCAGACCGCCTTTTCAAACCACCTCTAGGTTTGATACTTACTCGTTCAAAAGACCGTGTATTGATACGTAGTAACGTTCTGAAGGTCAGAGAAGATATAAACACAACAATAGGTTGTCAGACTAACAACACCGTCACACTATCAGCCAATCTAAACTGGATAGCAGAGGGCAAACTTTTTGTCTATGTGCATCAACAGCAGTACGAGGGGGTTTCGCGAACTGTTGCATCATCAGAGATATCATTCAAACCAATGGCAGATGACAATGGAACGCTTTTAACATGTATGTTACGAGTTGATGATACGTCAATGGAAAACATACAGACATCAGTCATATTAGAAGTGGAAGGTTTGTAGCATTTAGCTTCTAGAAAACATCAAACCGAAAGTTGCTAGTTCAAAAGAAGTTTAAAAGTTAAATGAACACTGTAACCACGGTAACAGTGAAACAATTTTGTTGATCATGTTGGTTTACCCAAGAGTGTATAATTTATTACAGTTACATATCAAAATAATCACAACGCTTTCCTAAAAAAACAAAGCTTACAGTATTTTTGAATTAAAATGAGAATCAGTATAGAAAAAAAATCATTAAATTTTAGGTTTGGACAAACATCCCAAACGCACACAAATTTTTAATAACATTTTAGTTTAACTGAGGGCAATTAACTATCTTTTTGTCTTATCATTGCAACATTTCAAACGTATGGCGACGTTCAGTATCATCTTTTAACCGATCAATTTTCCTTGTATTGAGCATGTGGCATTAGGAGAAGTTAGCAGTAAACGGGTTAACTGAATGATAGAAAAACCTGTGGACGATTATTAGATTTATATTTTTATCTAGAAACTCTTTCTTCGTCTTCTTTTTCTTTTGGTTTCTTTTGTTTCATGTGGCATATGTAGTGTGTGTTACCCATCTTGAGATCTTAAACTGCAACCCACTTGATGCCATCATCAACGACCAGAGTACAATATCATGTCATACCAATACCAGTAGCATCAACCTTGTATCATCAACGGTCTCCATCAGTATAGACACTGTGGATGCTTCTAGAGCTGCATTGACCAACGCTACTTGGGGAGGTCCAGGGACGCCGTACGTAGCGGTCTATGATCAAGAAGGCTTTGTACCATCTAACATAACTTGTTGCGTCTCCGAAACATCTCTCTGTCCAGCAGTCTGCTCAGATGTTTGTCTGTTTGACGTCCACGTTTGTAATTATGATTGCAATTTATTTTTAGTACGGTAATAAAAAACAAATTGGAAAACAAATGACATGAGAAAAAACAACAACACAACACCAAGAAGCCAATATACAAACGTACAAATATAAGACAAATTAAAGAAGCATAATCTCCACATTTTTATGACAAAGGTATTTTTTTAGTTCACTTCACGATCCCGCTATCAGGCACTCCGTATTATTTACCCCTTAGTTTTGTTTTCTGTATAGAGTCATGAAAGCAAAACAATATTTTGTTTTTCTTCATATTTTCACAAAAGAAAGTGTATAAACCTATGATTATCAAACTTATATCGGATTTACAATCTACCACAATATTTGTGCTGCTCAATCGCATATGTTTATTCATCTTGTCATTTTAGCATGATCATTTTTCGATGTAATTTTGGAAGAAAGAAGATTTATACAATAGCCAACTGCACCCTTTGAATATAAAATCAAGGCAAATAAATATTTATACAACAAACAATGAAAATACAGAGTAATCAATATCATCGGCAATGTATAACAAATGTTTCATTTGTGAAATGAAAAAGGAGAAGTACAAAAAAATGGAGCATATATTATACACAACAAATGCAGATACCATTTCTTTCGATGGGGGGTGGCATCTTTTTGTTGTTGTGAAGGACTTGCCTTCCCCTAGGATGATCAGAGCTATTAGCGTTGTTTAAACTACGAGCCGCTTACGGACCTTCTGTTTAAAATTTAATATTATGTTAAAAACATGTTACGAAAGATATTATAGGTGTCATATGAACTACAAGGATTTAATACGATATATAATTTGGACAATAAATATTGATATGAATGGATAAATAAAGATCCATTTTAATCGCTTTTACTTTACTGATATTTGCAGATGCTCCTAGAATCATCAATGAAGATACCAAGCTCATATCGATGGAGGATGGAATATTTGTTTTCCATTGTGAAGTGGATGCCTTCCCTGAAGCTACCATATCCTGGTCCCTGTCTGGGAGAGGTTTGCTTGGTAACAAACAATTTGTTACCATTGACAACCAAACCCTGATGATCCACCCTCCTCTTTCGAACGGCATTGGAGGAGAGGAGGTCACGTGCAGTACAGAAAACTTTCTTGGGAACGACTCATACGCTAGTTTGATTGTCGCAGGCATCTCATCTTGCGCAACAGGTAAACATTATTTTGCAATATTCGTTTGCGGATTACTTTCTTCTACACTTTATGCCGCCAAAGTTTTAATTTTGTTTCGCACTTCACTTTCACTCGCTCTTCTTACATACGCTGATCAATTCTAGTTTCACTCTTTATATGCGTCTTATAACCGAACTTGAGAATAATATGTTGTAGGAATTTTTTAGTTTTTCTTAAAATAGACAGGTTTCAGGGCTTTTAGGACGAACCCATCATACTATAAAGTTATATCATACTATAAATGTTCTGCTGTTCATTATTGTGATAAGCTTGTTGGTCATTCGATCGGCGAAAAGAGGTAGGACTGTGTTCATTTTTGTCAATCTAACATATACAAACTATACTTAATGTATGATAAGTAAATATATTATAGTCTCTATATTTATTTCAGCAAAGCAATGGAAAGAAAGCGTGCTTTGAGCACAATAAGTAAGCTAACAGTGTTCAAGTAATTTCTGATACACGAGCATGACAGGCCACAAATATGTTAGATAACTTTTTTTCGGGGCAAGTACGCCATGGAAGAGTCTAATAATTTGCCTAGTTCAACTTAATGAAATGAAAAATTAAAACGATTTTTTTGTTCTTTTCTATCAAAGCAGGGACAGCCCTATCTTCGTCATCTCTTCAAAGTCGACCACGTTCTCATCAATCGAGTACATCATCAGAACAAGGCCACCCACCTTCTACTTCGGGATAGACTAGGGTGAGTATTCGAATAATTATATCATAATACTACTCTCCGGTATCTAGGACTGACTTTCTCATCCAACTTGTCCTGGCAAGGCCACATGAACAACATCACATCCCGAGCCAATCGGATGCTGGGACTAGTCAGCAGAAATCTCCGCAAAACCTCACAAAAGATCCGCCAACAAGCCTACTTCTCTCTTGTTAGACCTCACCTGGAATACTGTTGCTCGTTCTGGAACCCTCACACAAACAAGCATAATCCAAAATCGAGGCAGTACAAAGGCGAGCAGCAAGATTCACCCTCCAGAGATATCGTCGTATGGCCAGTGTCTCGGCCATGATTCAAGATCTGAAATGGGAGAGCCTGGAGAGGAGAAGAAATGCTGCAAGCCTCCACCTCATGTACAAGATCCAAAACGACACAGTAGCCATCAATGCACACCATTACACAGCCCCCGTGATTGCCAGCAACACACGACAGTATCACTCAAAGAAGTTGCTGGCTATCCCATCCCGCACCCAGCTCTACCAGAACTCATTTTTCCCTCGGACAGTAACTGCGTGGAATGCACTTTCAAAGATCACCCTTGACGCTACTTCACCGGAGGGCTTCAAGGGAGCGCTTCCACCAAGCATCTAGACCAAGAACTAGATAGTTTATTCCTCAGCACTACATCCTGACTTATGGATCCTGCTGAGTATCGTCGTAGAAGTAGAAGTAGAAGTACTCCTACTATTCAGAATGATAATTACACCTGCAAAGTACTAATATTACCTGGGCGTTCGCAAATATGACCTAAGCCTCTCAAATTAGTTCAAGAATAAATTCCTACCATATACCTATTTATTACATCTGAATGGAGAGTGGCAAATTTAAATTAATGCCTTGCCAAAGGACACTAGTGACGTGGCATGGCTAAACTAAAATGCTAATAATTTCGAATTAGCTTGTGTTACGGTGCGATGTCCCTTATACCACTAGCCGGAAGCAGTCACGTGTCATCTTGGTACTGCAGGTTTTTATTAAAACCCTAGATATAAACTGTTTACCGGACAAACCGAATGGAGACAGTAACGGACTCTAATTGGATTCTTCTTATCTTAACCTACTCTTTCCATTTAAATAGGAGCAGGTTTCAGATGCTGAAGACAAGGATATATGTTCCGGTTACATGGAGATGCGGCCTATAGCACCCGTCCAGCCATACAATGTCATGACGCTGATCGTTGATGGAGCCTCCGTGGAGGACGAACTCGGATCTTACGTGAGCCCCGGCGTGAGCCCTACACTCACACGGAAGCACAACCCGACAACCGCAGAAAAGACTTTTGTTGGTGACCCTACGTATGTGAATACGAAGGAAATTCTATATGACAATGCAATAATGAAAACGAATGATGAATCATCTTATATTGAATAAAGACTTTAAACAGTCCCATTCGCTTAAGTACTTTGCCTGAGACAATGCAAACGTTATACATAGCTTTTAATGTAAACCTCCTTAATCAAAAATTAGCAAGCAAATAAATATATAATAAAGAAGACAGAAAGACAGAAATGAAACGAAAACAATGAAATTAAATATATAGAAACTAATAAGCAAATAAATGAGGAAATAGCATATCAATATTTGTTAATGAGTAAATAGCACATGTCACATGTACATTATCGGGATGGTTGATATACACTGTTGCTCATAACGGTGGAATATTTTTTTTTATCCCAATTTATGGAATTATTTTAAAAATAATTTTAAAATACTAGATCTAGATAATAGTATGCAGTCTCAGATTTTATTGAATAATAATTTGCCAATATGTGTTTTGCGTGACTGCTAAAGCATGTATATTATGCTACTATGTTTATCAACCAGGGGACCTATGCCCTTAAGTCATAAATGACAGTAATGAGGATTAATGCCTCACAAAAGGGCACTAATATAACACATCGACACGGTGTTGATCCTGGGGCCTCACAGTTACGAGGCCATTGCTTTGTCACTGAACCATGACTGTACGCAGCGGGGGCTAGAGTAGGGGGCAGTTTCCATAAATTAAAAAAAGAAAAAGAAAATGCAATAAATTTTCAATAATTTATTGCATTCTACCCCGGTCCCCAACATAAAAAAATCTTCTGTGTGCCCATGCCTTGAGCCAAAATGCATGGCCGTCCAGAGTATTTTTTTATGTTGGGGACCGGGGTAAAATGCAATAAATTATTGGAATATTTATTGCATTTTCTGTGTTTTTTTTAATTTATGGAAACTGCCCCCTACCCTAGCCCCCGCTGCGTACAGTCATGGTTCAGTGACAAAGCAATGGCCTCGTAACTGTGAGGCCCCAGGATCAACACCGTGTCGATGTGCTACATTAGTGCCCTTTTGTGAGGCATTAATCCTCATTACTGTCATTTATGACTTAAGGGCATAGGTCCCCTAGTTGATAAACATAGTAGCATAATATACATGCTTTAGCAGTCACGCAAAACACATATTGGCAAATTATTATTCAATAAAATCTGAGACTGTATACTATTATCTAGATCTAGTATTTTTAAATTATTTTTAAAATAATTCCATAAATTGGGATAAAAAAAAATATTCCACCGTTATGAGCAACAGTGTATATAACAATATGTGAACTTCAGCTGTGCTTATATGGATATTGTCTGTAGTACTTCAGATAAAAAGAAGAGACGAAATATTTGAGTGTATTTGAAGGGGAACAGTTTCAGTCTCTATACGCCGGGGGGGGGGGGGGGGGGGGGTCGGATGTTGATATGCTAGTGATATTTTGCTTGCACAAAATTTGCTTTGGCAGCGAATGGTAGATATCATGTTTTCTGTAAGGATTAGATGAAGTTGCCTATTACTGAAACCAGTACACAATGTATATATTTGTTTTCTTCATTCAGTCAAAAGCAAGGCCTATTTTTGCTAAGTTAGCGTTTAATATGTGAACACATATATATATGTATGATAGGTTTGTTGTGACTTTAGTTGAAACATAAATAACCTGATAAATGTGTGAGAGGTAGATTTACTTTTCATAATTTGCACCTTAATGAGGTATAAGAATATTCTTACCTATATGGCACCGGGACAGTATTTCATAAAATGCCTGCCTAAAATATTTGGTTATTAAGGGACTTATATCTTCAATTCAATTCAATTCAATTCAATTCAATTCAATTCAATTCCGGGTTTTCGCCTCCTTCCGTATCTGAATTATTTACTGTATACTTTATGTTGAAATAATTGTTACATATATCATGTATAATATACATTGTGTTTCATATTGTACTGTTGAGAAGGAAATAAATGTTAATAAATACAAAATACAAAATACAAAATTCTGCATTATAATATAGCCTCTGTATCTTACCGTTTTAATAAGAATTTCTCTTTTAATTGTTTATGATGAATTAAAGAAACAAACCAACCCCTCAAACCAAATAGGCCTATAATATAAATACATGTAGTACTAGTACGTAATGGAAAATTCGTCCCATTATCTTAAACGCCGCATATCTGAGGGGGAACATCGAAGATATGATATTCCTTTCTTTAACTCTGAGATCAGTTCAAAATACATTTTCACATTTTCTTTGACAGTAGAGGACAGTTAGGAAAACACAGAACTATTTCCCAAGTGTTTTCTCATAAAACTTGCACGCTCTTTGATTTCTTTTTTACATTTTTATATTGATCTGTTCTTAGATTTGTGTCCTTGTGGTTTACTTCGATTGCTTCTTGTTTCTAATCAGTTGGGATCCAGGTTCTAGTCTCGAAAGTTGTTTAAACAATAGGAAAAAGAAAGTCTCGTATTTGTGCACTTAAGTCTCAATTGTGGTATTAAGAATATCCCATTCAACTGAATGAGATTATTGCAAGTATTTGATTGAGTGTCAATAGTACTCATGGACCCTCTACTTATATATATATATATATATATATATGTGTGTGTGTGTGTGTGTGTGTGTTTAAATAATTGATCTGAAGGCTGCAAGTACATTTAATTCACAATAATTATGCATTAAAAACTTATCACTAAACTTATTATTATTATTCAGTTTTATTTTAATTTGCTATAAATTGCCATGTATTGAATTTGAAGGAAAACAATTGTATCGAACGTACATGTAAGACGTGTCACATTATTGCACGTGCATATACATGTACTAAACAAATGATGAGAAATATGAAAGAAATCAATAAATCTATTTCTAAATTATTATTTAAAAAAAAACTTTTTTTTTCCCCTTCCACAGGGTTCTTTATTTTCAAAACAAATTTCATCATATACAGAACATCCATATATCATATACAAATAATTAAATAAATAATTTCCATACATAATGGCTTGACACAGATAATAATCATCATCTCTAAATTACTCCACTTCTCAAATATATGATCGAGTAACTTATCAAACATTTAAAATAAAGGGTTATGGGTAAAGATTTACAGAAAAGATGTTTTGATATCGTGGTCACATTATTTGAAGAGAAACAAGCTGAAAGAAAGAAAGCGAGAGAGAGAGAAAGAGATGAGACAAAGAGAATAGAGAGAGAGAGACGGAGGGAGAGAGAGAGGGGGAGGGGAGGGGAGGGAGAGATGGGTGAGAGAAAGAAGGAGAAAGGTGGAAGTGTGTGGCCGGATGGGCATGTATATGTGTGTTGTGTTTGTGCGGGGAGGAGGACAAGGGGGTATTTCTTCATCTCGTCAATCGACACGTCAATATAATGGAAAGTAAAAGTGATGTGTCATACATGATTAATATTAAAGATGATTAAAAAATAAAATCATCTTTCAAGGGAGGAGTTCATATAACAAACGCATCAAAAGAGGGAGCATTTGCAATGAACAAGGCAGAGCAAACTAGATATTTCTCAAAAGGGGGGGGGGGGGAGGAGGATATGGGTTTGAATTTGACGATTCCTTATCAACTAAGTTAACGTACAAGCAGTGAGGCCTACTTTTTTTCATCGAGGTTTCCTATGGTGACCTTAAAACATAAACAAAACAATGAATTTAAACAACAGGCATGGGACTGTATTTCAAATCTGCCTACGCCTAAATTCAGTTAAAATCATGGCATCAATTATTCTTGGAATATCACAATGAGAACAAGATGCCTAAAAAGTTCATACTTTAAGTGGTTTTAAAAATATCGCAGCAATGAGCCTATAACCTGTCTTTTAGAAAATTGACCTCTATGACCTTTGACCTTTAAATACTTACCTCAACAATTTATCAGATCGCTTTCTATTGGTGATACCCCCTAATTCACCAGGTTTTGAAGCCCGATCATACCTCTAGTGATTCAGATAATGAGGTATTTTTATGCAATGAAATCCATGACCTTTTGCCTGCCTACTTCAAAATCTTATAATACAATCTTCCTATGAAGACATAATATACATGTATATCATCACGAAGTTTCAAGTGCACACCCCAAATAGTGGTAGATTGATGAAAATAAACATTAACAGCTACATTTAAATTACAATAGTGTCTGAGCAGTGGTGTTAATGTAAACAAGCCGAATAATTTGCTTCAACTTAGAGGGAGACATTCCATTTATGAGAAATTATACTTTGATCAACTCTGAGTATACATACAAGAATGAGAATAAGAGATTCAAATGTCGTAAGTTTTTTTATTTTTTTATTTGAATGATTAATTCACCTGGAAATAAAGAATTATACACTTAGGTCAATCCTTTATCATTTTTTTTCTTCAAAAACTATTCTTAATTTCACTGAAAGTCAAAACAACGGATTTTGCAGTGCAACATTGCTCGTTTCTTATCATAGTACGTGTAAAATGATTTATTCAATAATTAGTTTGGATAGAGATGATATAAAATATATTTGAGTACCTCTCTGTAAAAAAAAAATGATTCTCGGGCACCTCGTTGTCTACATGTGGAGGAAAACAGGATCTCGTCTGCCTGAAATCATGCTAATTTTAAATTTTGCGAGCGAGCGAAACAAAAGTTTCTTTTTTATCCTAAAACTGCTATTTCCCCGTGGAATTAAAGACTCTCATTGTTTCTAACTTTCGTTTTTTTTTCTTCATTTAATCGATGTCAGTCTATCAATATATTTTTAAAAATAACCTTACTTTTCTCGTGGCACTCTTTAAAGCTGTCTTTCGGCACCCCAGGGCTCCAGGACACCTCGGTTGCAGAATGCTGTACTAGAATGCCAAGGTTTGAGGGGGCAGATCGTCCAGGCCGGGGGATCTACTCTTTGCCCCATTAAAGTAGGAACATGTTGCATTTTAAATTGAAATACACCAAAATACTCTCTATGTCTCTTTTCCCCGCTGTCTGTATTATTTCTTCTACTCCTAATTCCATTTTTTCCCCTTTTGTACACTACGACAAAGAAGCCAATCTGGTCAACCCAGAACATTTTTTTAGAAATTTGACCCCCCAAAAGACATTACGAAAATAATGTGGGTTTTTATAGCTAACATCAACCTGTTATTAAGGTACTGATAAATACCTTGTTAACTATTTATGTTGGTGATGATTGGGTAGGCTCTCTTGTGCCTTGATTAAACTTTAACAAATTACCAAGTGATGGGTTAGTGTTTTGAGTTTCAAATAAAGAAGACCAATCAGTTTCATTTTAACTGTTTTGGAAGTGTATTAAGTTTGCTTCAGTAATTTTACGCCTGATTGAAACTTTCGTTTCTTGTCCTACTTTTTCATTCAAAGGAGACTGAATAAAGATGTGGAAGGGATCTAAATTTATCAGACAAAATACTGCCTGCTGTTTCAGAAAAAGGGAAACTGTTAGTGAAGATATTATAGATTTAATATTAAAAAATGAGAAGGCGAAAGTGTGACACTTTTATAGAATTACATTTCATCAGATCAATGTTAAAATAAGTGACCAATCAAGTATGTGTCCCTATTGGTAAATATTGAATCATGTAATGAATTTTGATGGTAATTTGTGAAATCATTAACGTTGGATTTGGGTGGTCTATACAAACAGTAATGCAAATGTTTTTATTGCTGTAGCTTTTCTAAGAGCAATTGCAAGTTAATGAATTTGCTGTTTATACTCCTTATATTCAAATGCAGTAGTGAACAAAAGATCTTCTTGTTTGAAATGATTTTCAGTGAAATAGACGCAAGCGGGACGATGGCCGGAAACGTTGTAATCAGAATCGCTATCAAACTCTGGTGATGAGATTATTATATCTGCAATGTAGTTTTGAAACGAGAATTAATGTTAGTGTTACAAGCATCATATCCAGTAGAATATTTGCTTACGATATTGCATACATTAAATGTTGCTAGATAGGACAAGCATTATGGCCTATCCCTTTTTCACAACACGTAAGGTATGCAATTCGCATTTCTTACTTTTGAAATAAAATCATTCGTAACAGGTGAATGGAATAATTTGTAACGAGGCACTAAGATTTGTGCATTGAATTTGCATGACATTACGAGAATTGCCTATTATCCTACCCAGCCGAGGAACTAGGACAGGCCTCTGCCACGTCGGGCAATCCGCGGACCACGACCGGTTCCAGACTATTAACAAGAAGTTTTAAGAGATGGAGTCCTATCTAGCTCATTCCCTTGATACCATCTTCGATGCCGCCAGGAGAAAATATGTCAGGCATGTGCCTAACTGGACCTTCCTTGCAGATACGTAGACAAAAGATTCCTGCCTAGCTGCAAACTATCGGGCCACTTTAAAAGGGAAATATGCTTTTGTAATGCTAATAACTTTTCGCTACCACTCGTCTGATAATACGAGCACTAGGCCTACACAGTGCTTATCTTTTACAGGAGGCAAGCGAAAGAAATTGGAGCAAAATTTCCTGAAATATTAATCAAAATTACTCGACTGGGCATGTGTGGGCACTAATCTGACATATAACATCACAAAGAGCTGTATACGGACAAATTCACTTTTTATTTTCGTGAGCCGCAAGTAATCGGAAAAGTGTCAAATTGTAGGTTTTAGGACTGTACATTTTTACTATTTTTCACAAATTAAAGCTGCTATCATACAATGTAAGAAAATTTCTTGACACAATTAGGCTTTAGTATTCATATTTTATCATCTGTTAGATTTTCCCCTTGTTAGTTCAAATAAAAAGTGAAATATTAAGGATATTTCTTTATGACAATAATCACTACTGAAGCTTTCCAATGATATTGGCGGCATCAAAGATAACATCAAAGGTAACAGCACACCAGTAGATTCTATTGTGCAGCCATAGAAAACGGCAGCTGCTTGGAATAATTTGTTGCCAGTTGGGTCTCCATCTCTAAAAACTCCTTGCTATTACATACCGATGAGAACTTAAGCGTTAACAGTTTTCAACAGATAGATACATACTAGCTTTGTACCAAAACTATCAACCCTTTAATACTAACCAACCGTATAATAGAATGGCGCCAGACCGCGCCCAGCTGAATGGTTGACATTACAATAGCTCGACCGTCCAAACAGCCATATCAGACCGCTGCCATGTCTTGCAGGCGGCAGGCCATCACTTGTTCCAAACTGTTACTTATTCATGAGTGAAACACCCCCCCCCCCCCCCCCACCCCCACTCCGGGAACGGAGGGACCGCATGCGTGTTTCCAAAATATCCGGCTCGTAACAAAACAAAAAAGGTCTACCCGTATTGAATTTACACGCCAGACTTATGCTGAAAGGGGGGGGGGGTGAAGAACGCGCATATGCGTACCCCAAATAACACTAAAATGTTACCACTTGTCCCAATGTAACCAATAGAAAATGCTCCCAAAACAGGGTTAAGTGTGGAAACCTTTAGTATAGTTTTGGAAGTAAATAGAAGGTAAACTCGTTTTATAACAAATGCCATTTACAGGGTCAATTTCAATACGCGCATACAATAAAAGTGTTTTATATTGTGAACTCTCGTTCGTCGTAGATTTTCATCAAATACAATAATATTCAACAGATTTGGGTTTTTTAAATGTAAAATTTAACCTGTCGTTTCAGTGAAACCAATGGTGTACATAGAGAAAATGCTGGGAGAACATGACAATGTGTAAAAGCCTTCAGTATATATTTGGAAGTAAATGGAAGGTTAACTCCTGATTTATACAATGCCACTAACCCGGGTCATTTTAAATATGGGCATCGTTTCACGAGGTCGTCATAAGTACAAGTTCACCGACATCGTATTGAAAAACGTATACTTAAAACTATGACTATAGATGGTATAGATTTATAGGAAAACAATTACCTATTATTTGCCATTGCTGACCAACCCCGTGACAGAATGGCGATAAGACGCGCCCAGGCGTAAGGTCATCATGACATACCCAGACCCGGCCTAATTAATTAACGGTCGCCGTATTTCTTTAAAAGTGGAGCTGAATCGGTATGATCGTATTGCTGAATTTCACGCATTTTGGGGTCTAAAATTACCTTCATAGCAATTTCAGGTTCTAAAAGGGCACTAGAAATGCCACAGATAAGAATAAGAGCAATAACCATGCACTTTGAAGGCATGTGCGATCTGCAAACAGAACTCAACTATCCCTTTAATATAGAATTATCATCCCTGAGCATTTGCTGTATATATCTATGCCAACTAAACTGTAGTTTGAGAAATAGGAATGAACAAAGAAGTCATGGAAATCGTAAACAAATGAATCAAATTGCGACAAAGCCATGGTATTCAATCACTAGACTCTCAAAGGGGTTGCAGGATAAAATATCTACATGATGAAAACCATTTTATATGGCGTTCAGTCAATACAATAGTTGTCTCTTTCAACCAGGGAGGTGAAAGAACAGGAGGCGAAACTCTTGTAATTTATTCAAACGCATTATTGAGTTCTAAAGCGTAACAATGGGATGTGTAACATTCCACTTGGCTTTGAAGTTCCATGCTCCGAACCGCGCTTCCACTGCGGGGAATTTCGGAAGCCAGGCACCAGTTTTACATTTATTACAAAATATTAAATTACCGGCAAAATTACAGTGTAAATTAAAAACTTTATATGGGAATTTTATTGGAAATAGTGCATCAAACAAATTTTCAAATTTAGAACTCCGTCCTGCCTTTAAATTGTGTGCCAGAGTTGGTAAAAGAAAAATTACATCCTGTCAAAAACTCAATATTTTAGGATGATGCGCTAATTTGTGCATGCTTTAATGTCCCGTTATTTGATCCATGATTTACAATCTTCAATAACATTAAGTTTGCTAATGCGTGTTTTTGCGTGTTTTTTGTATTTTTCAAGTTTAAAAAAGAAGGAAATTACACAAGTTTGTGTTCGCTTGTTCTACTCTTTACACATTCAACAATGGATGAGAAATCATTGGAAGGGACAGCGAACAGTTGCTGTGATACCATTTTCTGATGTAGGAATTCTAAATCCTAAAATTGCATGCGCTCTTTTATCTCACCACCTGGTCAACAGCTGCAGATTAGCGCATAACTTTCCGGCGGCTTGGAGCATGGGGTCAAAGGAGAACGGCTTGATTCAAGTCCTTCTCTATCACGTCCCTGTTTCAACCAAGGCATTGAATGTGTATCTGGTAGGTTTTTCCTTGAAATACACTACGCTCCTAACACAGCTGCCAGAACAAAAGCAATAATTTCAAAAGCAATTTTAAACCTGTGCCATATTTATCCAGCCTTAGTGAAAAAAAGAGTTCTTTGTGGCTCTCACGTCAGGTATATACAAAACTGAAGTATGCAGATTTTGAATATTAAACAGCGCCAGCATGCTTAGACATGCAATTAATTATCGTTTGCTAGTTATTTTTGGAAACTCTTATAATCGTTGTTTTTACGCTCCAAATACATTGACGTCGTTAACCGTAATAAAGGACACTCTGATCGCTATGGACATACGTTTGTATTTAGTATGGCTAATTTGCTCCATTCATTTAATCTGTAAGTTATTCTTTCGAATTCTAACTCCATCGATGATGTACCTTTGAGAGAGATCATGCATGCATACAATTTTTAATCTAGTATCGTATTATATGCAGATTTTATATATATATGTTTTTTGAAACTATATTTTCTTTTAATTTTGCATTTGTGTTTGATGAGGAACTGTTAATAATCTTTTTAATTTCACTATGAGTAAAGTGTAGTCTAGTGGGCTGATTTTCATAGTCTGCATTGAACTGATTTTTAAAATGTAGACTATTTGATGTGCAATAGCAATTACTTGGACCTTAATCCCGAAAAATAAAAATCATGTCAAATTATAGATATCAATAATATAAAGCATCAGTATAGTCATTTGATCTGGCTATATCAATAACTAAGTGTTCAAAAGGATGTTGATGTCAATAAACATGATGGAAAAATATTATGACTAATATCATTAGGAGGGGGAGGGGGTACGTTTCAGGTTAAAAAAAAGTGTAGTGACCTTAAGCCTGTTTATCTCTTTATCTTATCATTTTATCGTTTTTATAAAGTAATAAAGTCATAACACAATATTGTATGACTTTCCCTTCTTCTTATTTGTTTGCTTGTCAGGACTGTACATGTATCCCCTGCAGGTTTAAATAGAGATTTCCGCCCACGACAGACACCCCTATGACGATAGCTTTATAATACGGATTAATGGCAAAGGATCATCTAGGGCTATCCCGAGGTATACCGTGAACATTCTCAAATCACCCACTTTTTCATGTTTTTATTGCTTTTGAATCTAGTTTGCCTGGATAAATCCTACGAGGAGAGGATGGTTTTCGTTGGAGCAAATTTCGAAATGAGATGCAATGGACCAAACACTACTTCTGGGACCCTGATTAGTATTAAGTGGAGCATGATTAGCGATTTTAATACTAGTAGCTCATTAATCTTTGTTTGTCCGTCGGGGACCTATGGCAGATGTGAGGACATTGATGGCCATAGTCTGGATGTCCAAAACAGCTATGATAGTTCGTTCACTATGGAGAACGTTTTACTGGAGGATGCAAAAGAATATCAATGTAAAATACGCACATTTTCAGACGAAAAACTGTGCAGATTTAACGTGACAATTAAAGGTGCGTAAACTATGCATTTTTTTTCCGATCTCATGATCTGATTTCTGTTTTACAATCTCCTTGGTTAACCCTTTATTTGCCATACATTATCATTGACATACAAATATGATGTAGTTAGGATTAACCAGGTAATCATGGATTCCCCAACTAATGATCTGTTTCTGATCCTAATAGGACCTCTGTCAGACCACATCTTCGCAATAGCATTATCCTGGAAAGCGCAACAAAGGATAACAATTTGGTTGGAACTGTTCTTTCTATTAAGATAATCTGGCAAATGATAAGTTAGAAAATAAAGGATGCACCTACAAAAAAAATTAAATGAAAGTGAAATGCTCTAATATATCGCCGTGTAGATTATGGGATGGGGGGGGGGTCCCATCGTTTCCCCGCCTCCTGATAAGAACTCTGTGGGCAGTAACACAATTTGTAGAAGGAGGAGTAGGAGCTTACCTGCCTTCACCTCTGGAATATTTACTCTAACATGTTACAGACTGACTGCAATAAATTGGGATAGGTTGATTATGTAGTACATCAAAATTTAATCGAATCGAATTGAGTTTATTTCCACATTTACATTAAAAATACAAAAACACAGTTATATACAAAAGTAGAGTATAACAAGTAAACGAACATCAATACATGCAAATTAAGAAGATAAAAGGACAAATTTTCCGGGGAAAATTTTTCGAGGGGTAATTGTCCTGAGGGGGTGATCATTTTCCCGCTGGTAATTGGCCGAGGGGGGGGGGGGGGGGAATTTTCCTAGGCATTGCGAATTAGGCTAATGTTTTTTTTTTAATGCAAGGTCACATGGGTAACACCCTTGAAATGGTAATGATTCTTTCCGTCACAGAGCCACTAGGGATTTTAACCCTTATAAACGAAAACGAAAGGACAGCAATCAACTCCAGCTTTCTCAAGGTCAGAGCTGGTGTCAATACGACGATAAGATGCCTTGCCAATACATCAGTGTATCTCCAATGGTATCCCAATTGTTCTGATCTTTCTTGTCGCGCATGTCACGAGAGTGATCCACACAACGGTAGCCGTGCATTGTCATTTACCCCCAAACCGAGTCAAAATGGAACCACTCTAACGTGTCGAATAGAGAACATAGATGAAGTATCGATCACATTACAAGTTGAAGGTATGTATTATGATTCACTTTCTTTTACTGTTAAATTGAGACTATTACTGATTGACTTGTACCAGATTGAAGTCACATCTTTTCTTATCGCACTATGCTTCATTATAATCGTATATGTATCATAATGTAATACATTGTAATTTAATGTGATTCTTTGTAACAAATGTTATTGTATAGATTATGTCAAGTATTTTCCCTATGCATTGAAATTTCTCGTAGTTATGTTTTATTGTATTTCATGTAAAGCGTATTGTAGTGTATTATGTAATGCGCTACATCAACATAACATATTTGTTGTATTTATTTATATTGTTTGTATACAACCTTGTGTTTTCTTGTTGAACGTCTATGTCTTGCCAAAATCGTTTCCTGAAATTAATGTATGTACCCTGCAAGATTTTCCGACTCCAGCTGATTCTGAAAGCGACCATTGTTCTATAAAATCATTGTTCTATAAAACCATACTAAACACTAAATGAATATAACCACTTTTTTCAATTAGATGATCATTGGAAACATTGCTAATCTTTTTCTCGTTTTTATGTTAACTGCAGAATCATTAGTCGTAACTTTTTTTTTAATATCTTTATCTTCTCTTTCTCTTTATAATCTTTAAAAAAACCGATGTTCTTGAGATTGTGTTATATATATATAATGGGTAGTTTTAATATAAATCTATACAATTGTAAATACGTGTATTCTATTCTTTTTATGTAACACTGTATACTCATATGTATGTATGTAATTTTTTGATTGATTAGATGAAACAAAGTTGAATTTAAATTATTATTTTTTGCAGTATGTGTTAATCGTCTTGAAATCGTCAAAAACGACTCCTCTGAATCTAACGTCGGTGGTGAGAGTGCATTGAGCTGTCAAACCAATACTAGTAACTTCAATCTGACATCGTCATCACTCTTCTTCACCACATCTTACCTGGACGGGAGAGGAAATGAAAATACAAGTGCTTCGTGGGAAAATGCCGGAGAATTACATTTGGCTAGCTACAAGCCTGATTCAAACGTAAACTCTTTGTCCTGCTGTGTGTCAAAGACTTCTCTATGCCCAGGGGTTTGCTCAGAAGAATACTTCAACGTACTTAATGGTAAGGAATAGAACACGAATTGTCTACATGTACTTCAAATACTTGTACAGATAGCCTAAAATACTTAAAGGAAAACAAACTTTCAATTGTTACATGATAGAAACTAAATAATTTGAGTATTAAAATACAGCCCTAGTGATGTGAGATATTATTAACATCTCTTAATTGAATACTTCATTTCACAAATTGCAATGAACATGGCCACCGTGATCAAATGCTAATAATTAAAAGAAGCTCAGATCTTTCTGTCTTTTTTTATTAGATTCAATATATCTAGCATCTACATACCACCCCGACAGTATAACCGTGGCTAATACCAACGGATGTCAATTTCAAGGTAAGATGGATTCAATAACGAATTATTTCCTGTCGGGCGATTTGAAAACGTTCTATGAGAAAAATGTTTTCCTTTACTTGATGGTCCCTTAAAGGTCGTTTAACTATGTCATTTTGAATGCGACTTCTGTTTTGGGGTGTGAAATACGCAGGATTCTTAATCCTGAATTGGCTCCCCCCCCCCCTCCTCCCCCGACTCATTGGAAGCTAGCTAACTTTCTGTTTCTGCCAGATGTATATGTACATTTATGAGCTATCACTTTGAAAGTATGATGTCTTGCTAGAAATGTAGAAATGTAGAAATAATACAAATGAGATAAATTACTCATATATAGGTATTACACGTGTGTAGTTCCCTTTTTTTAGAATGTAAATCTCAGAATAGGTATTATAACTGTTCTTACAGCTCAGTTGTGTTATAATTCACTTGAGGAGGAACAAAGGTCACAGCATCTTTATATCGCTAGTGTCTTCATATTTATCACCTAAAATTAAAAGGAATCTAATATAGCTTTTGAGGTATCACCAATACTGTACATGACCTTAAATGTGACCATAAATGTCACACTTCAACTGAAAAAACAATAAGAGTTAAAATGTTAAGGTCATTTGTGAATTGTATTTTTAGACAAAAACTAGATCTTCATTGGTAAGTGTAATTGAGAAAGATTTGCAATGGTTACATATTGGTACGCGTTTTTTTTTTTTTTTTAATCTTTGAAGGTCTATCAACGGTAGCACTGATATTGGTTCCATGGATGTTGGTTCTTCTATTGCTCATCGTTGTGATAATCTTGGTGATTCGATCGACAAAGAGAGGTAGGGCTATGTACATTTGTGTTAATCTAACATTATACACACTGTAATCAACGTATGATAAGTAGACACATGTTCATTATATTCTCCATAAATATTTCAGCAAAGCAATGGAAAGAAAGCGTTCTTTCAGCACAGTACCTATAAAGCTAACAGAGTTCAGGTTAGTACTGATACTAGGAATATCAGGTCACAATTACGTTACATACATTTTATTCGGGGAAAGTACGCAAAGGAACAGTTTCGTAATTGGTCTAGTTCAACGTATTGAATTGAAAAATAAAAGCAAAAATTGTTTAATATCTATCAAATCAGGGACAGCCGAACCTTGGTCAACTTCTCGAGCTGGATCTCATTCTCATTCATCGAAGACATCATCAGAACAAGGTCATCCACCTTCTACTTCGGGACAGGCTAGGGTGAGTATTCGGATAATGTTTGCTTTTATTTTTACTACTACTCATAATGATAATTACACTTATAAAGTACTCATAATACCTAGGCGTTCGCCAACATGACCCAAGGCTCTCAAATCATTCCAATGATAAATTCCAACTAGATTTTTATTTATTACATCTCAATTGAGAATGGCAAATCAAAATAAATACCTTGCCAAAAGACTCGAACCGATAACAACACGCAGACTGTATGTTTATTAATTAGTCATGGCTAAACTAAAAGGTTTATACTCTCGTGTTTATTTGTGGTGTGCGTTAAACCCCTAGCGGCCTAGCCAGATGCAGTTACGTGTTATCTTGGTATTGCGGGTCTTTATTTTAACCCTCGATATAAACTGTTTACCGGACAAACCAAACTGAAACAGTCACGGACTTTAATTTGATTCTTTTTATATTGACCTATGGTTTCCCTTTAAATAGGAACAGGATTCAGATGCGGAAGACCAGGATATGTGTTCCGGCTACATGGAGATGCGGCCTATACTACCAGTCCAGCAATACATGGCGCTAATCGGTGGTGGAGCTACGATGGAGGACGAACTCGGGTCTTACCTGAGCCCTACACTCACACGGAAGAACAACCCGACTTTTGTCGGTGACCCTATGTATGTGAATACAGAGGAAATTGCATATGACAATACAATAATGAAAACGAATGATGAATCATCTTATAGTGAATAAAGACTATAAACAGTCCCATTTGCTTATAATGAGTACTTTGCTTGAGACAATGCAAACTTTATAGATTTCTGTTAGTGTAAACCTCCTCAATCGAAAATTAGCAAGCAAATAAATAAATAATAAAGAAGTCAGAAAGATGGAAATGAAGTGAAAAATGAAATCAAATATATATAAATTAATAAGCTAATAAAGGAAGAAATAACATATTTATATATGTTAATGAGTACATAGCACATATCACATGTAGATTATCGGGGTGGTTGATATAGATAACAATATGTGTACTTCAGCTGTGCTTATATGGATATTGTCTGTTGAGTAGTACTTCATATAAAACGAAGAGACAAAATATTTGAGTGTATTTGAAGGGGGATAGTTTCAGTCTCTATAAGCCGGGGGGGTCCGGATGTTGATATGCTAGTGATATTTGGCTTGCACACAATTTGCTTTGGCAGAGAATAGTAGATATCATGTTTTCTGTAAGGATTTGATGAAGATGTCTATTACTGAAACCAGTACACAATTTATATATATGTTTTCTTCATTCAGTCAAAGGCAAGGCCTAATTTTGCTCATTTAGCGTTTAATATGTGAACACATGTTATATAGAAATGTTTTGATAATAAATGTACGATAGATTTTGTGTGACTTTGGTTGAAACATAAATAACCTGATGAATGTGTGAGAGGTAGATTTGCTTTTCATAACTTGCACCTTAATGAGGTATAAGAATATTCTTACCTATATGGCACCGGCACAGTATTTCATAAAATGCCCACCTAAAATATTTGGTTATTAAGGGACTTATTTCTCAAATTCTGCATTATAATATGGCCTCGGTATATTACCATTTTAAAAGGAATTTATGTTGTAATTTTGTATGATGAATTAAAGAAACAAAATATGCCTATATATAGATACATGTAGTATACACTTCAAAATACACTTTCACATTTGTTTTGAAAGTACAGGACAATTAGGAAAACACAAAACTATATCCCAAGTGTTTTCTCATAAAACTCGCACGCTCTTTGATTTCGTATTTACATTTTTATATTGATCTGTTCTTAGATTTGTGTCCTTGTGGTTTACTTCGATTGCTTCTCGTTTCTAATCAGTTAGGATCCAGGTTCTAGTCTCAAAAGTAAAACAGTAAGAGGGAAAAAAAAGCCTCGGATTGATTTTTGCACTTAAGTTTTCAATTGTGGTATCAAGAAAATCCAAATCAACTGAATGAGCATTCTTGCAAGTATTTAATAGAGTGTCAATCGTATACATAGATTTGAGTAATGAATTTCCCATTCTTGACGTTGAATAATACGTACATCGAAATATTATGGAATGAGTTGTGTTGTAATACAGTCGATTAAACAATATTTGATGAATAGAAAGCAATACCTGTATTATGATTTAACTGAATCAAAGTGATTGCCAATAGAATATGGGGTACCAAGCGGTTTAATACTTAACATGCATGTTGTTATATGATATTTGTTGTTCACCTAATGCATTACACTTTTATATTAATCGATGATGACACCGCACGTGAATATATAAATGTTCCAAAAAATGATGAAAAATATGAACAAAATCAATAAATCTATTTCTAAATTACTCAATTTCTCAAATGTATGGTCGAGAAACTTATGAAACATTTAAAAGAGATGGTTGTTGGGTAAAAATTTACATAAAAGATGTTTTGATCTAGTGGTCACATTAGGTGAAGGGAAATATGCTGACAGAATGAGAGAGTGAGAGAGGAGACAGAGAGCGAGAATAGAGAGAGAATAGAGAGAGAGAGAGAGAGAGAGAGAGAGAGAGGGCGATAAAGGGGAGGGGATGGGGAGAAAAAGATGGATGGGCAGAAGTGGGAGGGAGTGATGAAGGGAGAAGGGAGAGAGAGGGAGAGAGAAGGAGAGAGAGAGATTTCAATATGTATGTGTACACATTTCGTGTTTGTTGAGTGTGTGGGCGGATAGGCGTGTTTAGGTGTGTTATGTGTGTGCGGGGGAGGAGGACGAGGGGGTATTTCTTCATCTCGTATGTCGACACTTCAATAGAATGGATAGTGAAAGTGATATGTCATACATAATCAGTATTAGAGAATATTATAAATAAACTCGCCTTTCCAGGGAGGAGGTCATATACCCAAACTCATCAAAAGAGGGAGCACTTCCAATAACCTAGGCAGTGCCAACCAGATATATAGTTCTCAAACGGGGGAAGATATATATGGGCTTGAAATTTGACGATTCCTTAACGTACAAGTAGTGAGGCTTACATTTTTTTGTATCGAGTTCTCCTATGGTGACATTAAAACATAAAGAAAACAATATATATTTAAACAAAAGGCATGCGACTGTATTTCCGATATGCCTACGCTTAAATTCAGTTAAAATCCTATCATCAATTATTCTTGGAATATATCACAATGAGAACAAGACGCCTAAAAAGTTCATAATTCAAGTGGTATTCAAAATATCGCAGCAATGAGCCTATAACCTGTATTTAAAAAAATTGACCTCTATGACCTTTGACCTTTAACTACTTACCTCAGACATTTATCAGATCGCTATCCATTGGTGATACCCCCTTCACCAGGTTTGAAGCTCGATAATACCCCTAGTGATTCTTAAGAGATTGTGATAACGAGGTATTTTTATGCAATGAACTCCGTGACCTTTTGCCTACCTACTTCACAATCTTATAATACAATCTTCCTATGAAGACATAATATATATCATCACGACGTTTCAAATGTACACCTCAAGTAGTGCTATATTGATGGAAATAAACATTAACAGCTACATTTAAATTACGATAGTGCCTGAGCAGTAGTGTTAATGTAAACAAGCAGAATAATTTGCTTCAACTTTAAAGAGGGGGACATTCCATTTATGAGAAATTATACTTTGATCAACTCTGAGTATACATACAAGAATGAGAATAAGAGATTCAAATGTCGTAACTTTCTTCTTTTTTTGAATGATTAAATCACCTGGAAATAAAGAATTATACACTTAGGTCAATCCTTATCATTTTTTTTTCTTCAAAAATCTATTCTTAATTTCACTGGAAGTCAAAACAACGGATTTTGCAGTGCAACGTTGCTCGTTTCTTATCATAGTACGTGTAAAATGATTTATTAAATAATTAGTCTGGATAGAGATGATATAAAATATATTTGGGTACCTCTCTGTCAAAAAGAATGATTCTCGTGCACCTCGTTGTCTACATGTGGAGGTAAACAGGATTTCGTCTACCTGAAATCATGCTATTTAAAAATTTTGCGAGCGAGCGAAATGCGCGATGAAAAAGTTTTTTTATTATCTTAAAATTGCTATTTCCCCGTGGAATTAAAGACTCTCATGGTTTCTTACTTTCGTTATTTTCATGTAATCGATGTCATTTTATCAATTTATTTTTGAAAATTACTTTACTTCTCTTGTGGCACTCTTTAAAGCTGTCTTTTGGCACCCCAGGGCTCCAGGACACCTCGGTTGCAGAATGCTGTACTAGGGTGCCGAAGTTTGAGGGGGCAGATCGTCCAGGCCGGAGGTGTCGTGGATGAGTACGTCGCCAGACTGTCGATCACAAGGTCCGCGGTTCGAGTCCAGCCGCGGCACTAATATCCTTTGGCAAGACATTGATCTACTTTTGCCACTCTCCACCCACGTGTTAAAGGGGATACCGGTAGAAAGGAATTTCTTAAAATGCTGTGAACGTCGAAATCGGCAGCCTAGCACGGCCGGGTAATGTTGAAGCGCCTTGAGGTCCTTGCAAGGTCGATACGTGCGCTATATAAGAATCCAATATTATTATTATTATTATATATTACTCTTTGCCAATTAAGGTTGAAAAATGTTGCATTTTAAATTGAAACACACAAAAAATACTCTCGCGGACCAGGTATGCAATTCGCATTTGTTACTTTTGAAATACAATTATTCGTAACAGGTGAATGGAATAATTTGTAACGAGGCTCTAGGATTTGTGCATTAAATTAGCATGACATTACGAGAATTGCCTATTACCCGACCCAGCCGAGGAACTTGGACAGGCCTCAGCCACGTCGGGCAATCCGCGGACCATGACTGGTTCCAGACTATTACATACTGATGAGAACTTAAGCGTTAACAGTTTTTAACAGATATATACATACTAGCTTTGTACCAAAACTATCAACCCTTTAATACTAACCAACCGTATAATAGAATGGCGTCAGACCGCGCCCAGCTGAATGGTTGATATGACAATAGCTCGACCGTCCAAACAGCCATATCAGACCGCTGCCATGTCTTGCAGGCGGCAGGCCATCACTTGTTCCAAACTGTTACTTATTCATGAGTGAAACACCCCCCCCCCCCCCCACCCCCCACTCCGGGAACGGAGGGACCGCATGCGTGTTTCCAAAATATCCGGCTCGTAACAAAACAAAAAGGTCTACCCGTATTGAATTTACACGCCGGACTTATGCTGAAACGGGGGGGGGGGGGGGGGGGGGGGGGGGGTGGGTGCTAAGAACGCGCATATGCCTTCCCTAAATAACACTGAGTGGGGGGGGGGGGGTGGCGGGGGAAAACATATGCGTAAAAGGGTAATTTTTCGCAATGCAACAATGTTTATACGTTAACACTGCACTACAAACCCCTTCCGTCACGAACAACTGCCCCTCAATTCGCATTCAGACTTTTAAAACATGCTTACTTCTAACAGGTAAATAAAGTTATTTGTAACATGGCACTTGATGGTTTCTTATCAATTCGAGGGTGCTGATTCCAAATCCGATGAGTGCCAGACGCGAAACCTTGAGCATTTTTCGTAAAACGCGAAAATTCAAAATGGCCGCCAAAATGGCCGCCAAATCATGAAAATGCTTATTATATGGCCATTTAAAAGGTTATTTGATGTTTTCTTGTCAAATCGAGGGTGCTGAATCCGAATCCGATAAGTGCCAGACGCGAAACCTTAAGCATTTTTCGTAAAACGCGAAAAATTCAAAATGCCCGCCTAAATGGCCGCCGAATCATGAAAACGCTTATTCTATGTCCATTTAAAACGTTATTTGATGTTTTCTTGTCAAATCGAGGATGCTGAATCCTAATCTGATAAGTGCCTGACGCGAAACCTTGAGCATTTTACGCAAAATACGATTATTCAAAATGGCCGCCAAATCAGGATTCTTTGTTCCTAAAATCTATCTACATCACTTATTATTACTTAGTTTCTTAATTCGTATCATCATAGTGTACACAATGTTAACCTTTAGCTCATGTATCTACAAACAAAGAACTTTCCTTCATTTTTGTTCCTGTCCCATTATTTTTAAAATGGCCGACATACCCAACATGTACAATAATGTATGCCAACTGTATGCGTAGGTTTACTGATTGTGTGCTTTATCTAGAGGTTACTCGCACAAGTTGAGATGCAATACTAGATTCCAAGGGTTGGTCTTAATATGGGTAGCTTAACCATTGTGAGCAGCATCGGATGGTTTATTATTAAAGGGTCAACAAAACTACTACAGTATACTGGAAAACGTGAGTGATAATAACAGCAAATTGTATCTATCCGAGTGGCCCGATGTGTCAGTTGTGTTGCTTTATCACCTGCCTGCGTTTTTGTAGTCAATACCGGTATAGTGAACCCAGCAGGCTAGCTAGAAATCAACAAAGTAAAATTTGTGTAATGGGAAAGTTATATACACGTATAAATAAAATAATGAATAAATGAACATATAGATGATATAGATATTCATTAAAAACCATATCTTTGTCCATTATAGACAATCATTTACCATAATAATATTAAATATGATAATCATGTAATCCCCTAAACTGTATCATAACTATCGGGTGAGACAAATGCAGAAACTGTCATTGAAATGTGTTATAACATACATCCCAATAAAAGAAACCGTGTGAATATTATAAACAGTGTAATATTTACCTGATACCAAGTCTGTGGTCAGTCTTGTTGGATATGTATAAGGATCAGGTTGATGGTGAAGGCACTCTGCTTTAATCTTCTTGGAAAGGCTTGCGATAGCTCGTCCAAGAAATTCATCCTCAACATTATCTTCAATACGAAGTCGCGATGATGCGTTGTTCTTGAATACAATGATTGAAGAGACACCAGGCGATGCGAGTACCAGAATTTCCGGAAAAAGAGCATCTTCTAGGTAACCAATGAGCGCACGTCGAGATTGGTTCTTCCCCCCCCCCCCCCCCCCCCCCCCCCCCCCCCAGGTGCCGATATAAATTATGCAGTTCTCTACTGTTCCAGATGCGAGAGTGTTCGGATGTCATTTCAGTGATTAGTTCGTTCAAAGCTCTTTCCATCAAGCCGTCTGTGTTAGCTGCAAGTTTGTTGCTGAAAAACTTTACCGTGCAGTCATTGTGGTACCGTGCTTCTGCTGCATGTAGATCACTCAATGCACTATTGGTTCTAAATGCAACATCACTACCCCAAGTATCACCTCGTTTGATGGCATGTTCCAGAATATTATCTTTCCATGCGGTCTTGTCATTGCTATACGTAGTTCGGCACAAGTATGCTTTCCTCCATCGACTTGGATTCTTTCTAGACCGTTCCAATTCACATTCTTCTTCACAGAAAAGACATTGCTTAACCCTTTGAGTGCGAGCCCTCGCACGGCGATTGTTTCCCCTGTGACGGAGCGATTTCGGTTACATCGCCAGTAATGGAAATTTTTGCGCTGCTTTCTACTTTCGCCTACCATTGCGCCTCATTCAGTCATTTTCGTGATTTTTAGTAAATGTAAAAATGAAAGATCAGACTTTTTTTCTTTCTAAAAATATAAGTTTTGTTCTTCAATACGAAAAATAAGGTCTGTTATTTTTGAGGGAAATTGCCGTCTTATTTTGCTGAAGCTTCACGTCTTTTCTTTTCAATACACTCACAATACAAAATGCGCAAGCACCTCCGCACGCGCAGATCGGTCGATACCTCCATTCATTCCCCTATTGTCAATGACAATGATTGTCTTCTGCTAAAGCTCGGCCAATTATCCTACATCCTCTTCTTTCAAAACAGTAATCTTCCAGAGTAGTTACTTCTTTACATTCGTTTGTTCCTCTAAAGGGTATAGGGTCCTGAGATAAGCTGAGATAAGCGTTTCATAAAAGAGGAGGTCCATACATGAATGATTCGCTAAATTGGTCAAGTTGATGAAATGAAAAGGCACTGGTAATTATAGGGGAGAAGAATTACCAACTCCTTTTATCAATGCATACTTTTATACTTACACAGTTCAGAGTAAGGTCGGTTATTTGTAGCCAAGTGAAACACGGCGAATCGCAAATTTAATTTAAAAGGAATAGGTATTTATAAATAGGACTACTATAGGCCTAATAATATTATTATATGAATAAATACAATACATCGATCGAAACGTGGGAAAAAACGCCCTCTCATATTGACCAGCGGAAATCATCCAATCACCGATGGAAAATCGCCATGTAATCATCTTCACCAATAAAAGCAATATTCCAAAGCCTTGAATCAAGGCAAGAATGTAGAACAGACGCGCACGTACACGTCCGTCTCCAGCTGTACGGTTATTTTGATTCGAACACTAACTTAGGGTAAAGTTGAAATGATATTACCTTTTTCTCGATTTTTTTCCACGTAACGTTATTATTTTTTTAATAGATGAGATAAATGAATATATATAAATAATACTTCAAAGAAATTTAGCACATAATAGCTAATAATAAGCTGGGAAACTTTGTCAATAAATTAGGGATACATCTCGGCTTCTGTAGAAGCCCGTCGTCACAGACTTAACAACTCGCTCGGCTTCTGTAGAAGCCCGTCGTCTCCAAAGTGTTAAGAAAGTTAAATTCGCTTGCCCTTCCCCTCAATCGCTTTGGGGCGTTTGATTGATCTGATGTTTTTTCACCACTGTTCTTCCTCTTCAAGAATCTCTGG
This sequence comes from Strongylocentrotus droebachiensis, assembly GCA_035222895.1. Taxonomy (NCBI): domain Eukaryota; kingdom Metazoa; phylum Echinodermata; class Echinoidea; order Camarodonta; family Strongylocentrotidae; genus Strongylocentrotus; species Strongylocentrotus droebachiensis. Next base: position 180,211 of record JAVYIG010000460.1, on the reverse strand, counting down.
ATATAGTCTTTAGAGCAGTACGTGCTAATGCAGTTTTTGTGGCATCTGAATGATTCTGCATCTGTTTCAAGAAGATCACTCACGCCATCTCCCCTTAGACGGCTTGCAATGCGGAAACTTTCTACTCTTGATGAGAGGATCAGCGATTTTAATCCGCTTGTTTGGCAGATAATGCATACTTCCTCCATTATGTAGATCACCACCTAGGCAAATATATAATTGTATCTTAATTAATCTATGCAAAACTACAATGTAATAGCAATGTAAAAGGCCAAGTAGGCTTACTTGAAGTGTCACTTTTTCTGTTTTGTCTTTCAACTAAACTAAATTAGGGCTATCACAATAACAAATACATTTAACCTTATTAGCTCTACATTCACTTTATTACATTTATATTATAATCTAGTGTAAAAATATACTGGATAACCTTAATATTTCAATTGCATAGAGTCATGATGAAAATAATGTATTCATTTAACATGCCATTTGTTGATGAAATACTGCACTTGCAAACTAATATGTGGGACTGTAGAATGACTTTATTAAAACTACCACACACAAACACATCAGGATATGTTCATATCTTAGGTAGATTATACGAGAAATCAAATGTTGTCATACTTTCATATTCTAACAGAACTTTCAAACATAGCTTTCATCTTACCTGTTGTAGATCTTTATATCAATTACATGATGTGGTAGCCAGTTAACCATGTGTCTAGCTCTCAGATGCTTGTTTCCATGGTGAATATGAAGGACATGGCACTAGTCATGTGACAAGTCACCTGACTCCAACTAGAATGAAAAGTCTCAAATTTGTTTTAGGGTCATGCATTATACAAATGTGGCAGTGTACTTTATGTGATGTTTGTGGTAGATGTTTGTGTGTGTGAGGGGTGGGGTGTGCGTGAGAGGTGGGTGTGTGTGTGGGTGAGCGTGTGTGTCTGTGTGTGTATAATTGTTTGCGGGTGATAATTGCACATTTAGAAAAAAACCTCTGAGGTCTTACATCATGCTCATTAATGGTTTTATTAAATGTGTAATTAAATTTATTTGGCGGCCATATTGGCGGCCATTTTGAATTTTCGCGTTTTACGAAAAATGCTCAAGCTTTCGCGTCTGGCACTCATCGGATTCGGATTCAGCACCCTCGATTTGACAAGAAAACATCAAATAACCTTTTAAATGGCCATATAATAAGCGTTTTCATAATTTGGCGGCCATTTTGGCGGCCATTTTGAATTTTTCGCGTTTTACAAAAAAATGCTCAAAGTTTCGCGTCTGGCACTCATCAGATTCAGATTCAGCACCCTCGATTTGACAAGAAAACATCAAATAACCTTTTAAATGGCTATATAATAAGCGTTTTCATGATTTGGCGGCCATTTTGAATTTTCGCGTTTTACGAAAAATGCTTAAGGTTTCACGTCTGGCACTCATCGGATTTGGATTCAGCACCCTCGAATTGACAAGAATCACTCAAAAAATATTGTATATTTTAAAAAGAACATGGTTCAGTCCCTTTCCTATGGGGCCTAGCCTGGACTAGGAGAGTCTCTTTGTTTTGTTGGAGGGGGGGGGGGGGGGGGGCGGGGCTTGTCGTAAAATGTTACCACTTGTTCAATGTAACCGATAGAATATGCTCCCAAAACAGGGTTAAGTGTGGAAACCTTTAGTATAGTTTTGGAAGTAAATATTAAAGCTCGGTCACACAGAGGGGACGCATGGGGAACGCACGGCCAGCGCATTGGAAATTTGCAATTTGGGTCAGTGCGTTGTCGTTCGCTAGGCGTGCGTCATCATTCTTTACTCGTTCGTCGAGCGCGCTGGACCCACGCTATGCATTCGTCGTCATTCGCTGTGTGCGTCGGGATTTTTTGAGCATGCTCAAAGGTGTGGTCGGAGCTCGACGCATGAATGTACACGCCAAAGGCACGCCAGACATGCGTGGAGCGCGTTAGACCAGCGCCAGACATACGCGGATCACACGCCCTGTATACGCTTATAGCGCGCTAGCTACACGCTGTGCATTTTGTGTCAGCTCGCTAGCTTTTCCAAAATCATGACAAAAGTTAGGCACACGGCCTTTTCCGATTTCCAATGCGCTGGCAGTGCGTCGTAGAACGCGGTGCATGCGTGGACCATTCGTCCAGCGCGCTAGCAACACGCTGTGCATTCGTGGAAGTTGTTATCATGTGCGCTCTGGGTAAGTTCTGTATGCGCACTGTATGCGCCCTGTATGCGCTCAGCGCGCTATCAACACGCTATGCATTTGGTGTCAGCTCGCTGTAGCTACGACAAAAGTTGGGCGCACGACAACGCACTGGCCAAAATTGCAAATTTCCAATGCGCTTGCCGTGCGTTCCCCATGCGTCCCCTCTGTGTGACCGGGCCTTTAAGGTAAACTCGTTTTATAACAAATGCCATTTACAGGGTCATTTTCAATACGCGCATACAATAAAAGTGTTTTATATTGTGAACTCTCGTTCGTCGTAGATTTTCATCAAATACAATCAACAGATTTGGGTTTTTTAAACGTAAAATTTAACCTGTCGTTTCCGTGAAACCAATGGTGTACATAGAGAAAATGCTGGAAGAACATGTCAATGTGTAGAAGCCTTCAGTATATATTTGGAAGTAAATGGAAGGTTAACTCCTGATTTATACAATGCCATTAACCCGGGTCATTTTAAATATGGGTATCGTTTCACGAGGTCGTCATAAGTACAAGTTCACCGACATCGTATTGAAAAACGTATACTTAAAACTATGACTATAGATGGTATAGATTTATAGGAAAACAATTACCTATTATTTGCCATTGCTGACCAACCCCGTGACAGAATGGCGATAAGACGCGCCCAGGCGTAAGGTCATCATGACATACCCAGACCCGGCCTAATTAATTAACGGTCGCCGTATTTCTTTAAAAGTGGAGCTGAATCGGTATGATCGTATTGCTGAATTTCACGCATTTTGGGGTCTAAAATTACCTTCATAGCAATTTCAGGTTCTAAAAGGGCACTAGAAATGTCACAGATAAGAATAAGAGCAATAACCATGCACTTTGAAGGCATTTGCGATCTGAAAACAGAACTCAACTATCCATTTAATATAGAATTATCATCCCTGAGCATTTGTTGTATATCTCTATGCCAACTAAACTCTAGTTTGAGAAATAGGAATGAACTTTAGAATACTAACAATTGTGTTTCGAGGTGATTGGTAATCTGTTAAAGTTATGATTAGTTGGGAAGATAGCAGCACCATTATCTGCTGTGGGTTAAACATTAAGTTCATACTCTTTTGAGATACAAAAGGTACATATAAACCAAATGATCCGAAGTAACTTTAATATGATAATATGATAATCAATACTATCCCGACAAATTCATAATTCTAAAGATCTAACAACCAATGCCTTCACAAAGTGATAACAGCTGCCTTCCAGGGCAAAGAACTCATGTAAATCGTAAACAAATGAATCAAATTGCGACAACGCCATGGTATTCAATCACTAGACTCTCAAAGCAGGAAGCTGTAATGAATGGAGACTCCGTCTCGAAAGAATTTCCCGAGGAAAATATATTCAAGATTAACTTGGCTCAACAACAAGAAATGTAACCCTCTCCAGCCATCAAATCCATCTACAGCTGTCCTTATCAATACACAGTTCCCCTCTAGTATTCCAAATATTACGAAATGTTACGCAACGCCGTCTGCTTCCCGAAGTTCTCTATTCACTCGGTCGTACAAATATGCAGGCATCGAGCTTTGAAGACATGCGCGGCACCGAAAAATTAGGTCATGTTCAGTGAAGATGTATATAGCTATAACATATAAAATACAGAATTCCCGACATAATGACCAATGAAACTTTATTTTGGTTATCAAATGCTTTTTTCGTGCTCGGATAGCTCTACTGAAGACGAAACCATTTTAACCAGCAAAATCGACCAAGGAAATCGTGATTTGGAGCGAATGTAAGGTTTTCATCATCATGATTTTCTCATCTAATTATTGACATTTTCCGAAAATTTCCGAAATTTGTTTATAGCTAGAAAGGTAGTCCAAAGGTTTATCTCCCTAAAGAACTAAATGAAATTGTGTTATATGTTTGCGCATTTGTTGGACGATGGTTAAAAGTTGTCAATTTATCACCACTTTTCACCCCAAGTACAGGCCGGCAACACATAGGCCGCCGTGCTCGCTGGCCTGGGCTGTAGGTGGAGCGGGAGGACTTCGAGCCACTAGGGAGCTGTATGGTCTCGGAGAGGGATTAAGGGGATTACGGTAGGGGAAACAAAAGACGCGCGGTGCCACGGATGGCTTCAAAGGGGCCTCTTGGACGGGATCTCCATTAATTACAGCTTCCTGCTCAAAGGGTTGCAGGATAAAATATCTACATGATGAAAACCATTTGATATGGCATTCAGTCAATACAATAGTTGTCTCTTTCAACCATGGGCGTCAATCCTTACGTAATACCTATTGTTCAGGAGGGGATGAATGAATAGATCATCCCCCCCCTGAACAATAGGTATCAATGACAGATTTACGCCCATGCTTTCAACCAAGGCATTGAATGTGTATCTGGCAGGTTTTTCCTTGAAATACACTACGCTCCTAACACAGCTGCCAGAACAAAAGCAATAATTTCAAAAGCAATTTTAAACCTGTGCCATATTTATCCAGCCTTAAGCCCCTTCACACTAGCCTCTTGTCGATGGCCCTCGCGTTTTTGGAGTCCGTAAATTCTGGCGAGCGAAGCGAGTCAGAGAAACCGAGCGCGAGCGAGGGCCTCTTGACAAGTGATCTGAATTATATATTCATGAGACCCGATTTCCTACTGAATTATGCATTTCTAGACCGCATCGATCGTGTGTGTGTATGTGTGTGTTTCGGAATTGCCCAACTAGGCTAGTCTGCAAGCACAGACCCTAATTTGCCACTTTATCAAAAAATCATTGTGCCTTGAGAGAAGCCTAGCCCAGCTACCTACTGGTACCTAATGGTTGTACCAATATAGGTCAGGAGCAGCTATAGTACATGGCCTATGGTAGTCTTAAAGTGCAGACTCTCTTTTACGACTGACCAGGGTTTGTACTTGCAGACTACAACTAGGCGGCCAGTCTCGCTCTCACGGAGGGAATTCGCACAGAGCGGTAGATATTACGTCATAGTAGCTCTCTCTGATTGGATGACTTTCACCGACTTCTCTTGGGTCGGAATATTCGCCAAACAATGTAAAACATAAGAAATTCAGATCACTTGTCAAGAGGCCCTCGCTCGCGCTCGGTTTCTCTGACTTGCTTCGCTCGCCAGAATTTACGGACTCCAACAAAGCGAGGGCCATCGACAAGAGGCTACTTTCACACCGGATCTGCGTCGAGTTGCGTAGTGTTGCGTACTGACTACGCCGAAGTTAACCTGCGTATTCATGAATAAATTGATGCTTCGGCGTAGTCCCTGCGTAGGTTATGCGTAGGCTTGTGTACGATGGCGTATAGTTACGTACCCTGTGCGTAGGCACCGCGTACCTACGGCGTAGGCAATTGGCGTAGGGTTACGTACGCTTGCGTAGGGTTTCGTACGCTTGCGTAGGCCTGGCGTAGGGTTGCTTACGGTTGCGTACGGTTGCTTACTGTGTGCGAAAATGCCATGTAAAAATGCAATGGACGCTCGTAGGAGCCGCGATTGTAGCCATTGGCGCTTTATAAACCTATATTTTTAAAAATATGTTAAAGGTGAAATTCAAAGAAAATCACAAATATGTCAACTAATGTATCACTATAAACTGGTAAGCTAACATATGGCCATCGTACAAGTTATAGACCAACTACATATCGGGTGATTTATAAAACTACAAATACAACCACCTCCACTGAGCAGCTGGGATATACGAGAGATTCGCCTGAAAAATAACGATGTTTTAATGACGTCACTATATGGACCAACACTGCCCAAGCAGACGACATCCCATAGAGAATGAACATAATTGCAAAGCTATTATTTCTCAAATTATAATGAGTTTAGTGTATTTAAATGTAATGGCATGTCAAACCATTCAAAAAGGGATATGACCCGATTCTGATAACTAAAATCTTTTGCATGTAAATAAACAGGATAGGGGTTAATTAACAATCAAAGAAACCAGACTTTCGAATTGAAAAACCCCCGGAATGATATTAAGGACGGCATTTGTTCCCTCTTGAAACGCCGAACATACCCCGATGTGTGCAGCTAAATATACAATGGCGTCTTATTTTGTTTACAAGCGACAGATTCCTTTATTTTTGTATCGCTGCATTTGTCATCAAAATAAAACCATGCGCGGGGTTTAGAGTGTGGCAATATATTATACATTTAGCCTGACGGTAGTGAAGTAAGAGAAAGAACTCAAGAGAAGATAAAAACACAGGCACTGAAAATGTGTGAGATGTCAGGGGGCATCGTCTGCTTGTGCAAGTCATGTCCATACTGTGATCTCACCCATCTCAGCAGCGTTCGGAGAACTCTTCAGGTGCTATGCCGGGGCTGTATTTAAGCGTTTTGTAATTTATAATAATCATTACTTCGAATGTTTCCAATCATTGAATTTTGATAACCTTGTCGAATCAAAGTTTCAACTTTGCAATAATGAAAAAAGGTTAGTTTTTAAAATCAATGAATATCTACTTTAAAAAGACAGTTCAATTTATTGTATAAACGAACAGTGCAGTGTACAAAGAATTGTATATGTTATTACATGTGAAAATAACTTGATCTTAGTATAATAATAACATTCTGACAAACTGTGACACCCAAGGGGCGGTGGGTCTCTTTTGCATGCTTGAAATAGGGCTGAAACGCCAATTTGCGTAAAATAGTGAGTGAAGGAAATAACATTTATAAACCTGCCATAAGTTTTAATAGTAAAACGTGGCATTTGGTACACGTTTTTGACTGTTAAATTGTTAGTATTTTAGTAAGGCATTAACAACTGCTGAGGTTATTTTGAATATATGTTAATTTTTTCAACATTTTATTTTCCAAAAAATGCAGACATTTTTGTGGATGTACTACATTATTGAACTATGTATCATTCAAAAGGGTAATACATGAACTTTCTTTTGATGTACATTGCAAGGTCACGTGATGTGATTTGATACCTCAAAACGCCAACAACAGTGAGCGCTTATTTTGATTTGTGAATAAATGTGGACAGAAGTCTGATACTTGTTGACAAAATACCTTTTTCACTCATTTATAAAATATCATTCCAGTTTATTTCATTTCATTTCAGTTTCCTGAAAGTTTGAAGACGATAGCTGTTGTCCTTTGTCCTTTGTCCGTATATGTGTTTGACAATGTAATGATATAAATGTTAGTCATTTATTAGAATTAAAAGAAATACTTCTGACATACACTCAGTCAGTCTCACTAACAGAGTGAGGCAAAATTATTTCTTTGCTCATTTCAATCAAACAAAATTATATTACAAATATACAAACAGGACCGCAAACGTACACACAAGCAAACAAACCGACACAAATACATACATATTTCCACAAAACATAATAACATTTCGCATGAGGCATCAGTTTGTGAATCTTATCTCTGTTTATTATATTAACAGCCTGAGATGTCAACATCACAAATTGAATAAACCATAACAAAATAAAACATGTCAGTCTGAAATACCTTGTAGTAGTACAACAGAATTACAAGCAAAAAAATACAAAATAAAGTCAAAGAAACACTTTTTCTTCATGAAAAGAATTAATGTGAGAACTCACACATGTAAACAAAAATAGCATTTCCCTTCAAAATAATGATCAATACCTGTCAAGTTTACATTCAGGTATATACCAAAGAAAAACTGTATACGTTTTTAATGCTTCGTCGGACTGGCGTAGGGTAGCGTATTGTTGCGTAGGCTTGGCGTACAGTTGCGTAGGCTTGGCGTATAGTTGCGTAGGCTTGGCGTACAGTTGCGTAGTGTTGCGTAGACTTGCGTACTGTCAGCGTAAAGTGTCTACGCCGAAGGTACGCGAAAAAAATCTCGCGTACCCATTCGCGTCCCTCCGCGTACAGTTGCGTAGGGTTGCGTACGATCGGCGTAGTCGGCACGCAACTCTACGCAACTCTACGCAACTCTACGCAAGGCCCGGTGTGAAAGCCCCTTTAGTGATAAAAAGAGTTCTTTGTGGCTCTCATGTCAGGTATATATACAAAACTGAAGTATGCAGATTTTGAATATTAAACAGCGCCAGCATGCTTAGACATGCAATTAATAATCGTTTGCTAGTTATTTTTGGAAACTCTTATAATCGTTCTTTTTACGCTCCAAATACATTGACGTTGTTAACCGTAATCAAGGACACTCTGATCGCTATGGACATACGTTTGTATTTAGTATGGCTAATTTGCTCCATTCATTTAATCTGTAAGTTATTCTTTCGAATTCTAACTCCATCGATGATGTACCTTTGAGAGAGATCATGCATGCATACAGATTTTAATCTAGTATTGTATTAAATGCAGATTTTATATATATATGTTTTTTGAAACTATATCTTCTTTTAATTTTGCATTTGTGTTTGTTGAGGAACTGTTAATAATCTGTTTAATTTCACTATGAGTAAAGTGCAGTCTAGTGGGCTGATTGTCATAGTCTGCATTGAAGTGATGATTAAAATGTAGACTATTTGATGTGCAATAGCAATTACTTGGACCTTAATCCCGAAAAATAAAAATCATGTCAAATTATAGATATCAATAATATAAAGCATCAGTATAGTCATTTGATCTGGCTATATCAATAACTAAGTGTTCAAAAAGATGTTGATGTCAATAAACATGATGGACAAATCTTATGACTAATATCATTAGGAGGGGGAGGGGGTACGTTTCAGGCTAAAAGAAAGTTTAGTGACCTTAAGCCTGTTTATCTCTTTATCTTATCATTTTATCGTTTTTCTGGAGACAGTTAGCAATAAAGTCATAACACAATATTGTATAACTTTCCCTTCTTCATTATTTGTTTGCTTGTCAGGACTGTACATGTATCCCCTGCACGTTTAAATAGAGATTTCCGCCCACGACATACACAAAGACGATAGCTTTATTATAAGGATTAATGGCAAAGGATCATCTAGGGCCATCCCGAGGTATACCGTGAACATTCTCAAATCACCCACTTTTTCATGTTTTTATTGCTTTTTAATCTAGTTTGCCTGGATATTTCCTACGAGGAGAGGATGGTTTTCGTTGGAGCAAATTTCGAAATGAGATGCAATGGACCAAACACTACTTCTGGGACCCTGATTAGTATTAAGTGGAGCATGATTAGCGATTTTAATACTAGTAGCTCATTAATCTTTGTTTGTCCGTCGGGGACCTATGGCAGATGTGAGGACATTGATGGCCATAGTCTGGATGTCCAAAACAGCTATGATAGTTCGTTCACTATGGAAAACGTTTTACTGGAGGATGCAAAAGAATATCAATGTAAAATACGCACATTTTCAGACGAAAAACTGTGCACATTTAACGTGACGATTAAAGGTGCGTAAACTATGCATGTTCTCCTTCTCCTTGGTTAACCCTTTATTTGCCATACATCACCATTGGCATACGAATATGATGTATTTATTACATGTAGTAGGATTGGCCAGATAATCATGGATTCACCAACTAGTGATCTGTTTCTGATCCTAATAGGACCTATGTCAGACCATTCTGCGCAATAGCATTATCCTGGAAAGCGCAACAACGGATAACAATTTGGTTGGAACCGATCTTTCTATTAAGATCATCTGGCAAATGATGAGTTAGAAAATAAAGAATGCACCTACATGAAAATTAACATGAAAGTGACATGTTCTAATATATTGCCGTGTAAATTATGGGATTGGGGGGGGGGGGGGGGGTTCCCACCGTTTCCCCGCCTCCTGATAAGAACTCTTTGGGCGGTAACACCATTTGTAGAAGGAGGAGGAGGAGCTTACCTGCCTTCACCTCTGGGATATTTACTCTAACATGTTACAAACTGACTGCAATAAATTGGGATAGGTTGATTATGAAGTACATCAAAATTGAATCGAATTGAATTGAGTTTATTTCCACATTTACATTATAAATACAAAAACACAGTTATATACATGGCAATTAAGAAGATAAAAGGACAAACTTACACGACTTGAAAAATAAACAATGTAAATAAGGAGGGATCAAAGCACGTCTGTATACAATTTATGTCCATGATCCCGTGTGTGTTTTTATTATGTACGGCAAGAATACGTTGAAATAAGAAATTAAATGATTTTGGTAATAAATAACTTGTTATGAAATTTAAACATGAATATTTCTACATAATAAACATGCAATTCATAAATTGGTAAGAATTTTAAACTGTTAAAATAGGCATACTATGTGAGCGTTAATTAGAATGTGATATTACTCTGACGAATCCTGTTTGTAGTTTTAATAATCTATCAAGAAGATGTTTATTGCACGTTCCCTATATAATGTTAACATAGTTCCAATGAGTTAAAATCATTGTACTGTACAACATCAATAGCAGATATTTAGGTACAGCATCACTCGTTTAATCGGTACATTATGCATGTATGTATCTATATGATCATCATCAATATTTTTATTTCCAAATACCATGAAATTACTTTTTCGAACATTTAGTACAATTTATGGGCTCAACAAATAATATTTACTTTATCTAATTCTGAGTTTATAGTCTGTTCCAAATAATTAGGACTTTTGCGTTTCAATAATATATTCTTATCGCCTGCAAATAAAATCCTTTTTAGTACACTATAACATAAATCAAAATCGTTTAGAAAGAATAAAAACGAGTGCGGATCCGACCCTTTTATGTAAATTTTATAACATTATTGTTTAAAGTGGCAAGATTTTGACCCATAATACTTAGCCGTACAGAGAAATTGTTCCTGTTGGGGACCGGGGGAAAATGCAATGAATGATTGGTAATTTATTGCATTTTTTTTTTATTTGTGGGGGCTGCCCCATACTCTAGCCCTCGAAACGTACATTCATGATTCAGTGGCAAGGCAATTGCCTCGTAACTGTGAGGCCCCAGGATCAAAACCGTGTCGATGTGCTATATTAGTGCCCTTTTGTGAGGCATTAATCCCCATTACTGTCAGTTATGACTTAAAGACGTACGTCCCCTAGTTGATAAGCATATTAACATACACATGCTTTAGCAGTCACGCAAAACAAACACTCGCAAATTATTGTTCAATAAAATCTGAGAATGTATACTATTATCTAGATCTAGTAGAAATAAATCATTGTCAAAATAATACCATAAATTGGGGTAAACAAAATTATTCAACCTTTATTACCAACAGTGTACATGCACTCCACACATTAATTCGTTTAAGGGAATAGACACTAATGTTCGGTCGAGCTATTTATTTAAATTGTTTGTATAAAAGGGCATTATACAATTTTCAGGAGACATGTATATCATGTATGATATACGTTTAATTGAAAAAATATAATATTGGTTTAATACTACAAATATTTGGATGTCACCAAATCGAACTAGCAAATTAAATGATTCTGGAGAAGCTCGTGTATTCTGTTTGCAAATAATACATCTTACATATACAATAAAAGTTACGAAATAAAATTGCGTGCAACCTTTGTTCCCTTTAGTTATTACAGTGAATAAAAATTAATATGTCTAACCTTCGAAATATCCATTTAAGGACACTTTTACTCTTAGAAGAAAACAGTCAATATATCTTTGGGTATTATCCCTATCAGGACAATTATTCCATGGACAATGAACCCCCGGAATATTACCCCCCCGGAAAACTACCCCCCGGAAAACTACCCCCAAGGACAATACCCTCGGAATGCTACCACCAGGAATATCCCCCCAGGACAACCACCCCGAGGACAATTAGCAACGAAAAATTACCCCATAGGACCTCCCCCGTGGACAATTACCCCCACCCAACCCCTACCAATTATCCCCAAGAGCAACCAAGGACAACCACCTCGAAAAAAAAACTTCCCCATCCCTAATACTTACATCGTAGGACAATCCCCCCCCTAGAAAAATTTAAAAAACCTGGGACACCAACCCATCGACTACCCCTCCCCCCTCCCCCCCCTCTCCACCCCCCCCCCCCCCCCCCCCCCCCCCCCACTGTTCACTTTAGGTGAAGTCCCTCCTGATAATTAGTTTTTTAAAAGCATAATTTGTCGGGGTTATTTTCCTTGGGGGAGGCCCACGGGGGTTAATTTTCCGGGGGCAAATTTTCGGGGGGTAATTGTCCTCGGGGGGGGGGGGGGTAATTTTCCGGGGGTCATTGTCCGTGGGTGATAATCTTCCCGCTGGTAATTGGCCGGGGGGGGGGGGGGTAATTTTCCTAGGCATTGCGAATTAGGCTAATGTTTTTGCTTAATGCAAGGTAACATGGGTTACACCCTTGAAATGGTTATGATTCTTTCCTTCACAGAGCCACTAGGGATTTTAACCCTTATAAACGAAAACGAAGGGACAGCAATCAACTCCAGCTTTCTCAAGGTCAGAGCTGGTGTCAATACGACGATAAGATGCCGTGCCAATACATCAGTGTATCTCCAATGGTATCCCAATTGTTCTGATCTTTCTTATCGCGCATGTCACGAGAGTGAGCCACACAACGGTAGCCGTGCATTGTCATTTACCCCCAAACCGAGTCAAAATGGAACCATTCTAACATGCCGAATAGAGAACATAGATGAAGTATCGATCACATTAAAAGTAGAAGGCATGTATTATGATTCACTTTCTTTTACTGTTAAATTGAGACTATTACTGATTGACTTGTACCAGATTGAAGTCACATCTTTTCTTATCGCACTATGCTTAATGGTAATCGTATATGTGTCATAACGTAATACATTGTAATTTGATGTGATTCTCTGTATTAATATTATTGTATAGTTTATGTCAAGCATTTTCTCTATGCGCTGACATATCTCGTAGTTATGTATTATTGTAGAGCGTATTGTAGTGGATTATGTGATGCGCTATATCAATGTAACATGTTTTTGTTATTTTATTCCCATTGATTGTATACAACCTTGTGTTTTGTTGTTGAATGTCTATGTCTTGCCAAAGACATTTTCTGAAATTAGTTTATGTACCTTGCAATAATTTTCAACTCCAGCTGATTCTGAAAGTGACCATTGTCCTATAAAAACATACTAAACACTAAATTAATATAACCTTTTTTGTCAGTTACATGATCATTGGAAACATTGCTAAAAGTTTTTTTTCGTTTTCGAGTTAACTGCAGACTCTTATGTCATAACTTTTTGTTAAAGATCTTTATCACTGCAACCTTCTCTTTCTTGTTATTATATTTAAAAAACCCGATTTACTTAAGATTGTGTTATATATATATATATATATATATATTTATAATGGGTAATTTTAATATAAATCTATACAATTGTATATAAATGAATTCTATTCTTTTTTGTTACACTGTATAATCATAATGTATGTATGTAAGTTTTTGATTGATTACATAAAATAAAATTGAATTGAAATGATTTGGTTTCGCAGTATGTGTTCAGCATCTTGAAATCGTCGGACACGACTCCTTTGAATCTACCGTCGACGGTCAGAGTTCATTGAGCTGTCAAACCAATACCAGTTACTTCAATCTGACATCGTCATCACCCTTCTTCACCACATCTTACCTGAATGGTGGAGGAAATGAAAATACGAGTGCTTCGTGGAAAAATGCAGGAGCATTACATTTGGCTAGCTACAAGCTTGATTCAAACGTAAACTCTCTGTCCTGCTGTGTGTCAATGACCTCTCTATGCCCAAGGGTTTGCTCAGAAGAATACTTCAACGTACTTAAAGGTAATGCTACGTTTACACTATGTTCCCGGCGGCCACGGCAGCCCCGTTTGCCCGAAACGTAGTGCGCCGTGGGATTTAGACCAATTTTATCTCTGGATTCAAGTTTTGTTACGTCTTGCCAAGTTTTCTCACGGTCTACCACGGTATCCGTGACGGGCCGTGGGGGGAAGGGGATGCTGAGTCCCGGAGGCTCCAAGGCGCACTACGGTTCGGCCCGCGTTCTACCACGGATGCCAGAACGTTCCCTCCCGGCCCGTCACGTTCTGATGGGGTCCCTCACGTTTCCCACGTTCTGATCAAGGTCTGACACGTTTTTCACGTTCTGTCAAGGCTTTGTACGGATGAAACGTGGACGCAGGGCAGCTTTGGAGCACGTTTGTGCCGGCGGTATAAAAAAAAGGTCTCCCAAGCAATAGCAATCATGGTATTCTGAGACCTCGCGTTGTGTCAGACCGTAGTAGAACGCAACGCGCCGTAGCGTGCCGGGCGCTTAAACCGTCTCACTACGGACCACCCCCAAGTTTTGTTACGGCCTATTACGGACTGTCACGTTTTGTTACGTTCACCCCGGTTTATTACGGCCTACTAGGTTTCTCATCCGCACCGTGACTGCCGTGGCAAATTTTTTGACAGTTTAAAAATCTGACACGGTATCCACGGCAATCACGGCCTGTCACGTTTGCCCATACGGTCCCCCGCGTTGTGTCACGTCAATCCCGTTTCGTCCACGGTGGCCTGAAACGTGGTTGCCGTGGCCGCCGGGAACATAGTGTAAACGTAGCATAAGGAATAAAACACGAATTGTCTACATGTACTTCAAATACTTGTACAGATAGCCTAAAATACTTAAAGGAAAAAAAACGTTCAATTGTTACATGATAGAAACTAAATAATTTGAGTATTAAAATACAGCCCTATAGTGATGTGAGATATTATTAAAGGAAACCTAAACCCAAAGAATAATTGTAGGTATTCTGAAAAATGAGATGTATTCCTGCCCTTTGATGTACAATATTCCTTACGAAAATGTACAAGATATATGATAATGAAGATATTCCTGGCATGATGTGATGCCTTTCAGCATGATATGGGCACAGCCATTTTCTTGAAAACGTGACGTACCTGTTGAAGTTGTACATGTATCATGCACCAAGCTTTAGTTGGAAATAATTTTTAAATCAATAACGAAACCTTTACTTTTCAATAAAAAAAAAGCAATAACTGAGATGATAGAAATTATATGAGGTGAAAAATAAATAATATGGGTACAATTGTAACAAAATTTATTTATAAATACTACACTATAGCAGTTGACAAATCTATTTCATTTATGAGAAACCTTCACCCCAGAAGAGCACTAACTTATTTATGCAATTTGCGTTCTGGCAATATAGTACAAAGGATAATAGCAGGTGAATGAAATGCTTCATCACCACACACGTCTGGGAAAGAAGCATCCATAAATTTGAATACATTACTTGATAAACTACTTGGCATAGTACGTCACATTATCAAGAAAATGGCGATGCCCATGTCGTGTTGAGAAACTGTTCTTTATTTTTGCTTTATTCCTCTCTCATAAACTTTGGTGGGGAATCTTGTAGATTTATGGACAATAATATAATAAATCTCTCAGAATAAGTAAAGTTATTACTTGGGGTTCGGTTTCCTTTAACATCTCTTAATTGAATACTTCATTTCACAAATTGCAATAATGAAAAGAAGCTCAGATCTTTCTGTCTTTTATTAGGTTCAATATATCTAGCATCTACAGACCACTCTGACATTATAAACGTGGCTAATACCAACGGATGTCAATTTCAAGGTAAGATGGATTCAATAACGAATTATTTCCTGTCGGGTGATTTGAAAACATTCTATGAGAAAAATGTTTTCCTTTACTTGATGGTCCCTTAAAGGTCGTGTTATAATTCACTTGAGGAGGAACAAAGGTCACAGCATCTTTATATCGCTAGTGTCTTCATATTTATCACCTAAAAATAAAAGGAATCTAACATAGCTTTTGAGAGATCACCAATACTGTACATGACCTTAAATGTGACCATAAATGTCACACTTCAAGTGAAAAAACAATAAAAGTTAAAATGTTAAGGTCATTTGTAAATTGTATTTTTAGACAAAAGCTAGATTGTCATTGGTAAGTGAAATTGAGAAAGATTTGCTAGAGTTACATGTTGGTTACGCGTTTTTTTTTTTTTTTTTTTTTTTAATATATATATATTTTTTGTTTTAAAGGTCTGTCAACGGTAGTACTGATATTGGTTCCATGGATGTTGGTTGTTCTATTGCTCATGGTTGTGATAATTTTGGTGATTCGGTCGACAAAGAGAGGTAGGGCTATGTTCATTTTTGTTAATCTAACATTATACACACTGTAATCAACGTATGATATAAAGTAGATACATGTTCATTATATTCTCCATAAATATTTCAGCAAAGCAATGGAAAAAAGCGTACTTTCAGCACAGTACCTAAGCTAACAGAGTTCAGAGTTAGGAATAACAGGTCGCAATTACGTTACATACATTTTATTCGGGGCAAGTACGGAAAGGAACAGTTTCGTAATAGTTCAACGTATTGAATTGAAAAATAAAAGCAACAATGGTTTATTATCTATCAAAGCAGGGCAGCCGAACCTTGGTCAACTTCTCGAGCTGGATCTCATTCTCATTCATCGAAGACATCATCAGAACAAGGTCATCCACCTTCTACTTCGGGACAGGCTAGGGTGAGTATTCGGATAATGTTTGCTTTTATCTATAACCACAACTCATAATGATAATTACACCTACAAAGTACTTATATTCCCTGGACGTTCGCCAACATGACCTAAGGCTCTCAATTCATTCCAAGAATAAATTCCAACCAGATAATTATTTATTACATCTGAATTGAGAATGGCAAATCGAGATAAATGCCTTGCCAAAGGACTCGAACCGATAACAATACGCAGACTGTATGTTTATTAATTAGTCATGGCTAAACTATTAAAAAGGTTAATACTATCGTGTTAGCTTGTGTTAGGTTGTGGTGTGCGTTAAACCCCTAGCGGCTTAACCAGATGCAGTAACGTGTTATCTAGGTATTGCGGGTATTTATGTATACCCTAGATATTAGCTTGTGACCAAAAAAACCGAATTGAGACAGTCACGGACTTTAATTGGATTTTTTTTTATCTTGACCTATGCTTTCCCTTTAAATAGGAGAAGGTTTCAGATGTGGGAGACCAGGATATGTGTTCCGGCTACATGGAAATGCGGCCTATAGCACCAGTCCAGCCTTACATGACGCTAATCGGTGATGGAGCCACAATGGAGGACGAACTCGGATCTTACGTGAGCCCCGGCGTGAGCCCTTTACTCACACGGAAGCACAACCCGACAACCGCAGAAAACACTTTTCTCGGTGACCCTACGTATGTGAATTCAGAGGAAATTGCATATGAAAGTACAATAATGAAAACGAATGATGAATTATCTTATAGTGAATAAAGACTTTAAACAGTCCCATTCAGTCACTTGAGTACATTGCTTGAGACAATGCAAACGTTATACATATCTTTAATTGTAAACCTCCTCAATCAAAAATTAGCAAACAAAAAAATATATAATAAAGAAGACAGAAAGACAGAAATGAAACGAAAAAAATTAAATTAAATATATAGAAACTAATAAGCAAATAAATGAAGAAATAGCATATTAATATATGTTAATGAGTACATAGCACATATCACATGTAGATTATCGGGGTGGTTGATATAGACAACAATAAGTGTATTAAAGATGGGGTTTTATGGATATTGTCTGTTATTAGTACTTGAGATAAAAAGAAGAGACGAAATATCTAAGTGTATTTGAAGGGGGACAGTTTCAGTCTCTATACACGGGGGGGGGGGGGGGGTTGGATGTTGATATGCTAGTGATATTTTTCTTGCACAAAATTTGCTTTGGCAGAGAATGATAGATATCATGGTTTCTGTAAGGGTTTGATGAATATGCCTATTACTGAAACCTGTACACAATCTATATATTTGTTTTCTTCATTCAGTCAAGCAAGGCCTATTTTTGATCAGTTAGCGTTTAATATGTGAACACATGTTATATAGAAATATTTTGATAATAAATGTACTATAGGTTTATTGTGACTTTGGTTGAAACAAAAATAACCTGATCAATGTGTGAGAGGTAGATTTGCTTTTCTGGATTTGCACTTTAATGAGGTATAAGGATATTCCTATCTATATGGCACCGGGACAGTATTTCATTAAATGCCCACCTTAAATATATTTGGTTATCAAGGGACTTATTTCTGAAAGTATGCATTATCATATAGCCGCTGTATATTACCGTTTTAAAAAGAAATTCTCTTTTAATTGTTTATGATGATTTAAAGAAACAAACTAACCCTCCACCCCTCAAACCAAAATAAGTCTATATATAGATACTTGTAGTACGTAATGGAAGAGTCGTCCCATTATGACGAACGCCGCATATCTGGAAGGAAACGTCGAAGATATAATACCTTTATTTAATCGTGAGATCACTCCAAAATACACTTTCACATTTTTTTTGACAGTAAAGGACAGTTAATAGGAAAACACAAAACTATATCCCAAGTGTTTTCTCACAAAACTCGCACGCTCTTTGATTTCGTATTTACATTTTTATATTGATCTGTTCTTAGATTTGTGTCCTTGTGGTTTACTTCGATTGCTTCTTGTTTCTAATCAGTTGGAATCCAGGTTCTAGTCTCGAAAGTTGTTTAAACAGTAAGAGAGGGAAAAAGCCTCGGAATTTTGCACTTCAGTTTTCAATAGTGATATTAAGAAAATCCTAATCAAGTGAATGAGCATTATTGCAAGTATTTGATTGAGTGTCACTAGTACTCATGGACTCTCTTCTTATATATGTTTAAATAATTAATCTGAAGGCTGCAAGTACATTTAATTCTCAATAATTATGCATTAAAAACTTATCACTAAACTTATTATTATTATTCAGTTTTATTTTAATTTGCTATAAAATTGAAAGCGGAATATATATAGATGGAAATTGTTTGTTTATAAGAATACCTCACTCTCGTTTATCTTAAAAACTTCCATAATTGGCATCAAATGACGGAAGGATTGCTTTTTGTACCACAATGTTTTTGCAAATTCCCCATTTCCGTTCTTAAAAAGCTCCATGGCCACCATGTTAATTACACTGATATAGAACAAATTTTTAATTTAAACGGTTATAAAATCTGAAGCTTTTAGAATTTGCATTCAACGATAAATACAAAGTGGCACAGGATAAATTCTGTAACATGACAAGCGCATTTTGTACCGGAACCATTACATACACTTTGAAATTGAAATTGAAAGTAGTGAATGGTAAAACAGGAAATCAGCGATTAATTTGCTGGTAATTATATATTTTGTATTTATATATTGTTTGCAGGCTTACCATAACCCGCAAGTAGAGTATGCTGTAGTTGACAAGAGGAAAAAGAGCCGACGAGAGAAATAATATGAAGAACAGTAAAAAGAAGAAAAAAGAGGTTTATAATGTTTTATTTGACAATTACATTTATATTGTTATCATATGTGTACACCTAAATCCTTGCATATGGTTTTTGGAGCAACATGAACTCTTAAATATCTCTTTAAGAGAAGATGCGTTTTGTTTTGTTTATTGTTTTATTGTAAAACAAAATTGCAATATACCTTCTCAACCGGTTGGCTAAAAAACGTTATTTTTTAGGCCGAATATAATTAACAGGGTTATTAAACATTGGTCCGTGTGTATATCGATTAAGATTAAACATACTAATTCACATCAACGGTTATTTCTCTATATTTGGAGAAGAAAAACTGTTGAAAAATGTATCGTTGACGCAGAATTTAATTTGTATTATCTAAATAAGTGCACATAGAAATTACCATTGCGAAAATCATCTATTTTATATTGTGCGATTAATATTCTATATTTTATTAATTTTAGACATTTAAGAGTAGCGTAGTGTTTTACGTTGTTGAATAGTATGCAGGGGAATATCGCGATTTGATTAATAGTCGAAAGTTTGAGATGTGTGACAAACTAATATATGAAAGTGATATTGGAGTATCGTTTACCCAATAAATAAAATGTGACTATCAGAGACGCTATTGGTTATCAAAAGGGAAAGGGAACAAGCAAGCGATGATAATTACAAGTGATTGTATTAAACCCCTCTCGTTACTTACTAGACCAAATCCTAAATCCAGGTTAGACAAAGCCTGGTGGCGAAATCGAAGTTGGTCTACATTTAGTTTGTAATCAACAGTTATGCTAAGTCATTCCAATATAGTTAGTACTATTAATAGTGTACATAAACACAATCTTATCAATAATATTGTACAAACTTTGTTTCAAAGGAGCATATATGTTTAGAAATAATGATAGATATTTAGATACAATTATACGAATATATGCATTGATATCGACATTTTTCGGTAATTTGTTTATAATCTTGAATTTCTCCTTTTCAAGACCATGTTAATAATTCGGTGAGAGATAGAGAGAAAGGGAGTAGAGAGAATGCTAAAAATGCACCAGCTGTTTTCAGTTATTGTTATATATCATGCAACATTTCGATATGGGTGAAGAAGATTTTGTCGAAAACATTAATACAATTTTGTCACGATGGTATTTGTAAAAAATTAACCGATGAATAATGAGTGGAAGAAACTGAAGTATCAAGGTATGTATACAAAATAAATGAGATTACAAATACTGATGTGCATGGTATTATAATCACATCCCACGGATTACTGGTTTACTTCGGCAAATGATAATAAAAGCGCAGGGTGAAAGCAATTATGCAATATAGTATACTTGCCTAAACACTGTTGTCATAATACAAATGCAGGACTTAAATTTCAAATTCTGCTTCGGTATTGTTTCGTTGTAAATAAGATTGTGTCACAAAACAGTGTTGTTTTTTATATTTTGGTACGACATAAGAACGCTTAGCACATATATTTACTGTTATTAATAAAGGCAACAGCTTAAACCGCATGTAATATTTGCTCGTGTTGATATGTCATCAGCTCTGCGGTTCCTTTATTAAAGTTGTTTACCGAGAAAAAAGTTGAGAGAAGAGAAAGGAAGAGAGAGAAAGATAGAACGAAAAAAGAAAGATAGATAGAGAAAGAGCGATAAATAGAGAGAGAGAGAGAGAGAGAGAGAGAGAAAGGGAGCAGAGAGAGGGAGAGGAAGATAGAAAGTGAGAGAGAGAGAGAGAGAGGGGGAGAGAGAGAAATTAATTTTTCTTGGATGAGAGGATTGAGGGAGAGCAATAGTAAACGATATATTATAAATCAGGCTAGAGAGAGAGACTAACAGGCAAATAGTTGATATAATTTTTTTTTCTTAAAGTGAAGTTCATGGCGAAGAGTTAAAAACATTCCTTTAATATTGGCTATTTATAGAGTAATTTTACAGACCAACATATTTTCGTTCTCAGTATAAATTGGGGGTTAATAAATATTACTAATAAATTAATGTACTTTAATATTTGGACTGAAAAGTAAACAATTTTGCACAACTTCATTCTGTAGTTTCTATGGGTCGCTCTCTTGAATATCACGAAGAAATTATTAAAAAAAATAAACGGCAATATTTGCAAAAAATATACACAACAATGAACATACACACAAATTCAAAATACTCGGTTGTGTGAAGGGATATATATATATATATATATACCTTACAGCGTCATTAGAAGAACATATTTAGTTTTTAAAATGAATCTATAAGTAGACATGGTCATTAGGAAGACACTTTCATATCCTGTTAACGATTGAACAATTTAATGAATGCCCTCTACGTACGTTTGCTGGCAGAGGAAACTAATATGCCTCCCAAGAAACAATAGGTTTATTCATTAGTCATTAGTTTAATTAGTTACATTGTTTTGACTTTAGGGTTAGGGAAATATACCAGTTTTTATAATATCCTGTTCATGTACCATTTAGGGTTATATGTAAATGTCTTGTTAATACAACATGTAAGGATATATACATATATACAAACGAATACAAGAAATACTGATGCTCCGTACACGAAGATTTTGTTTACAGATTTGCGCCCTTTGGACTTTGTGAAGTGATTAAATTACAATTTCTCCGTGTACGGTACATCATTATTTCTTGTATTTTTGTATATTTCTCAAGCTCCGAGCATAGCTCTATTGTTTTTTGTTGGTATATTTCTATATTTTACTAAAGGCGTCATTAGAAGGACATTTGGAGTGGAAAAAATGAGTCATTAAGTAGACATTGTCATTAGGAGGACAATTTGGTGTCCTCTTAACGTTTTTAACGTTTTTTTTCTCATAGAAGGCCCAATTTTTTAAAAAATATATCTCTCTTTCTATATGTGTAATTTTACTAAAGGCGTCATTAGAGGGACATTTGGAGTGAAAAATGGGTCATTAAGTAGACATTCGGGTTAGGGTTAGGATTAGGGTAAGGATTAGGGTTAGGGTTAGGGTTAGGAAAAGCGTTAGGGTTAGGTTTAGGGTTAGGCTTAGGTTTAGGGTTAGGATTGTTATGATGTCCACTTAATGTACCATGTAGGTTTATATATATATATATATATATATAGATATAGAAATTGGAAAGGTTAAACCTCATTGGTAAGAGTTGTACAGTCTGTTTCACCCGAAGGCTCATCAGCAACTAAATACATGTTATACGAGGCAGTGTTAACAACACTCATGTGCAGTCAGGCAAGAATACAAGAGAGACACAAATAATACCCAAGTAAGGGTGAACGCAAGAATACAATAGTGGTATGAAGTGATTTAAGCGGTAAAGGCGAAAGGTCATGGTGGTACGGTGGGGGGGGGGGGGGGGGGGGTAACCATATTCAGAGAGTAGAAACTTTCTCTTATGTTTACATGTGGAAATGTGTTACTTTGCCTTCAAGTTATGTACGGTTCCATGTCAAAAGAAAATAAAGATCCGCTCTCTGGTATTTCATCTCATGGATTTTGTAACTCAAGCGCACCGTTTTTCAACTGGAATGTTAGTTACATTTGGAAAACGTTGATTTTGTGAAAAACAAATATCAGAAACGTTTAGAGTATGTAATTACATGAGAAAATAAAATTTAAAAAACAATAAAGTATCTTTCTTCCTCGCTCGCTGACAATATTTTGACAGCAAGGCGCCCGAAAATATATTAAATCTTTTAATTCGAGATTGCATTGTTACCACGCTCGTTACATTTGAAAACATGATAAATAAGGGCAACGGGAGGCCCGAATATCCTTATATTCGTATATTAAGGTCATGGCCGAATATATCACCTGTACATTCAGCGGCAAGGTGCGCACATACAGTACTTTAAATCGTTTCTAATGTGTTGATTACAAACTAATTTTGACCAGTTTGAAAATGTCTTCTCCTTTTTTATTCTTAAATGTGACCACACGTGTGTACATAGCACTTGATGAGTGCCAGAGTCATGCAAAATGAATAGTCTGTGAATTCTTTTGGATTTGGGAGAAACTTTTCATTTCTTAAGAGGGTACCGTGACTAAAGTTGAAATAACGCTGTTCCAGAGACGAAAAGTATTTCTATGCATTTTGAGAAGCGCTGGACAATTATCCTAAAACTTACATCCTTCGTGGAAATCGGCAACCGCGCTGGCGTTGCATCAATCATAATCAAAGGGAAATGAGGAAAATAACGTGCTATAGTATTTAAACGAATATTGGTTCATGCATGGGATCTTATTGTCCTCGGGGGGTAGTTGTCCTGGGGGGAGAAGTAATTCTCCGGGGGTAATTTGCTGGGGGGTAATTGTCCTCGGGGATACATACAGACATCAGTCATATTAGAAGTGGAAGGTTTGTAGAATTTAGCTTCTAGAACACATCAAATCGAAAGTTGCTAGTTTAAAAGAAGTTTAAAAGTTAAATGAACACTGTAACCACGGTAACAGTGAAACAATTTTGTTGATCATATTGGTTTACCCAAGAGTGTAGAATTTATTACAGTTACATATCAAAATAATCACAACGCTTTCCTCAAAAAACAAAGCTTACAGTATTTTTGAATTAAAAATGAGAATCAGCATAGGAAAAAAAATCATTAAAGGAAAGTGGATTGTTTAGGTTTGGACAAACATCCGAAACGCACACACATTTTTAATAACATTTTAGTTTAACTGAGGGCAATTAACTATCTTCTTGTCTTAGCATTGCAACATTTCAAACGTATGGCAACGTTCAATATCATCTTTTAACATCTCTCAATGTGTCAGATCGTCTTTTGCTATTGATCCTGATTGTCCACGGGAGTAGTTGTCCTCAGGGGGGAGTTTTGTCCTAGGGGGTAACTTTCCTCGGGGGGTAATTTTCCGCGGGGGTAGCTGTCCTCGAGGGGGGAGGTGGTCGGGTAGTTGTCTTCGGAGGGTAATTGTCCTTGGGGGTAGTTGTCCTCAGGGGGTAATTGTCCTCGGGGGGGGGGGGGTAGTTGTCCTCGAGGGGTAATTGTCCTCGGGGGTAATTGTCTTCGGGGGTTAATTGTCTTCGGCGGGTAATTGTCCTCGGGGGGTAGTTGTCCTGGGGGGAGAAGTAATTCTCCGGGGGTAATTTGCTGGGGGGTAATTGTCCTCGGGGATAAATCTCCGGGGGATAATTTTCCGGGTGCAATTGTCCTTGGGGGTAGTTTTCCGGGGGGAATGTTCCGGGGATAATTGTTCTAGAACCGTCAATAAAATGAAGAACAAATCTTGAGACTGATATCTTTAAGAGGTCTGGGGGGGGGGGGGTAACTTTCAAAAACGGTATAGCGACCTTGATCCTGTTTTTTAACTTTATCTTATTATTGAATTGTATGTCTGTAGACAGTAAGGAAAATAGACTTACAACAAATTTAATGATTTTCCCTTCTTCATGGTTTGTGCTTGTCGGGGAATGTATCCCCTTACACGTTTAAATGAAGACGAATAATGCAGATTAATGGCAGAATGTCATCTTGGGTTCTTCCGAAATATTCTTTTGAAAACGGGATAAATCTTAAATAACCCACTTTGTTTATGTCTTAATTGCTTTTGAATCTAGTTGGCCTGGCGGATAGGAACGAGGAGAGGATGGTTTTCGTTGGAGCAGATTTAGAGATGATATGCGATGGACCCCCAACTTTTGTGATCTTGTTTTATATTAAGTGGCGCATGATTAGCGGTGTTAATGATACAATTATCTTTGCATGTCCCTCGAAAACCTATGGAAACTGTACTGGAATTAATGGCCATATTCTGGATGTTCAAAACAACTATACCAGCAGGTTCACTATTGAGAACGTCTCACTGGATGATGCGAGAGAATATCTATGTGAAATACACACAGTTATAGAACTAAAAATATGCATTTTTAACGTGACAGTTAAAGGTTCGTATACTATGCATTTTTTCCTTCAAATGTAGGGATCTGTTTTCTGTTTTACGATGTACCTGGTTAACCCTTTATTTGTTATGCATTCTGATTGGCATACAAATAGGATGCAGTTAGTTCAGGTAATATGATTAACCAGATAACTATTAATTCACCTACAAGTGATCTGTTTCTGATCCTAATAATAAATATATGTTACATAATAGTTTAAATAGCACGTATCCATGACATTTGTGAAATCTAGGTCGATATATAGACCTACTATAAAGGGGAAGTCCCCTTTATTAATTCATTGTTTTTTTTTCTAAAAGCAGAAAAACTAGAAGCACATATCAGTGAAATGTTTAGCAAACTTTCATTTAAAAAGAATTAGACAACTTTTGAAATTGAAATCAATGAAACAAAATTGACATCTCTGTATTCTCTCTTAAAAACCTCTTCCGTTTCCCCATACTGATACTTTATTTATTAAATTTATTCCAATTCTTTTTCTAAGTTAGTAACGGAGGGTTAGAGTTGTTTCATATAAAGGTTAGATAAAAAAATATTTCTCATGATCAACTGCTTAAGTAAAGAAAAGTTATTAGTTAGTTCATTCATTTCGAGGCAAATATTGTAAGGCACTATGATATATTAAGGCTCTTCTTTCCTCTTTTCAGACCGCCTTTTCAAACCGCCTTTAGGTTTGATACTTACTCGTTCAAAGGACCGAGCATCGATACGTGGTAAAGTTGTGAAGGTCAGAGAAGATTTTAACACAACAATAGGTTGTCAGACTAACAACACCGTCACACCATCAGCCAATCTAAACTGGATAGCAGAGGGCAAACTTTTTGTCTATGTGCATCAACAGCAGTACGAGGGGGTTTCGCGTACTGTTGCATCATCGGAGATATCATTTAAACCAATGGCAGATGACAATGGAACGCTTTTAACATGTTTGTTACGAGTTGATGATACGTCAATGGAAAACATACAGACATCAGTCATATTAGAAGTGGAAGGTTTGTAGAATTTAGCTTCTAGAACACATCAAATCGAAAGTTGGTAGTTTAAAAGAAGTTTAAAAGTTAAATGAACACTGTAACCACGGTAACAGTGAAACAATTTTGTTGATCATATTGGTTTACCCAAGAGTGTAGAATTTATTACAGTTACATATCAAAATAATCACAACGCTTTCCTCAAAAAACAAAGCTTACAGTATTTTTGAATTAAAAATGAGAATCAGCATAGGAAAAAAAATCATTAAAGGAAAGTGGATTGTTTAGGTTTGGACAAACATCCGAAACGCACACACATTTTTAATAACATTTTAGTTTAACTGAGGGCAATTAACTATCTTCTTGTCTTAGCATTGCAACATTTCAAACGTATGGCAACGTTCAATATCATCTTTTAACCGATCGTCTACTGGAACCAAATTTTCCTTGTATTGAGCATGTGGCATTAGGAGAAGTTAGCAGTAAACGGGTTAACTGAATAATAACAAAACCTGTGGGCGATTATTCGATTTATATTTCATCGAGAAACTCTTTCTTTGTCTTCTTTTTATTTTGGTTTCTTTGGTTTCATGTGGCATATGTAGTGTGTGTTACCCATCTCGAGATCTTCAACTGCAACCCACTTGAAGCCATTATCAACGACCAGAGTACACTCTCCTGTCGCACCAATACTAGTAACGTCAACCTTGTATCATCAACGGTCTCCTTCACTATAGACCCTGTGGATGTTTCCAGAGCTACAACTACCAACGCTACTTGGGGAGGTTCAGGAACGCCGTACGTAGCAGCCTATGATCAAGAAGGCTTGTACCATCTAACATAACTTGTTGCGTCTCCGAAACATCTCTCTGCCCAGCAGTCTGCCCAGATGTCTGTCTTTTTGATGTCCACGTTTGTAATTATGATTGCAATTAATTTTCTAGTACGGTAATAAAAAACAAATTGGAAAACAAATGACATGAGAAAAAAACAACAACACAAAACCAAAAAGCCAATATACAAACGTACAAATATAAGACAAATCAAAGAGGCATAATCTCCGCATTTTTATGACAAAGGTATTTTTTTAGTTCACTTCACGATCCCGTTATCAGGCACTCCGTATTATTTACCCCTTAATTTTGTTCTCTGTATAGAGTCATGAAAGCAAAACAATATTTTATTTTTCTCATATTTTCACAAAAGAAAGTGTATAAACCTATGATTATCAAACTTATATCGCATTTACAATCTACCACAATATTTGTGATGCTCAATCGCATATGTTTATCCATCTTGTCATTTTAGCATGATCATTTTTCGATGTAATTTTGGAAGAAAGAAGATTAATACAATAGCCAACTGCACCCTTTGAATATAAAATCAAGGCAAATAAACATTTATACAACAAACAATAAAAATACAGAGTAATCAATATCATCGGCAATGTATAACAAATGTTTCATTTCTTTTGATGAAGGGTGGCATCTTTTTGTTGTTGTGAAGGACTTGCCTTCCCCCTAGGATGATCAGAGCTATTATCGTTGTTTAGACTATGAGCCGCTTACGGACCTTCTGTTTAACATTCAATATTATGTTATCATGTTACGAAAGATATTATAGATGTCATATGAACTACAAGGAATTAATACGATATATAATTTGGACAATAAATGTTGATATGAATGGATAAATAAAGATCCATTTTAATCGCTTTTACTTATTGATATTTGCAGATGCTCCTAGAATCATCAACGAAGATACCAAGCTCATATCGATGGAGGATGGAATATTTGTTTTCCATTGTGAAGTGGATGCCGCCCCTGAAGCTATCATATCCTGGTCCCTGTCTGGGAGAGTTTTGATTGGTAACACACAATTTGTTACCATTGACAACCAAACCCTGATGATCCACCTTCCTCTTTCGAAAGGTATTGGAGGGGAAGAGGTCACGTGCAGTGCAGACAACTTTCTTGGGAACGACTCATACACCATACCGATTGTCGCAGACATCTCATCTTGCGCAACAGGTAAACATTATTTTGCTATATTCGTTTGCGGATAGCTTCCTTCTATACATCTTACGCCGTCCAATTTTTTTTTGTTTCGTACCTCACTTTCACTCACTCTTTTTACATATGCTGATCAAATCTAGTTTCGATTTGTGTATGCATCTTATAACCGAACTTGAGAATACTATGTTGTGGGAATTGTTAGTTTTTCTTAAAATAGACAGTTTTGAGGGCTTTCACGAGGACGTACCCATGAAAACCTAAAGATAATGTTCAGTTTTGGTAGAAATAAGGGAAGTAGAAGAAAAAATGTGTTAAATAGAGTCTCGTATTGTTCCCCTTTTATCAACATGTATACAAGATCATTTGGTATTATGTACATGATTTCCTGTAGACTGTAGTGAAAACATCTGTAATGAATGCTTGAATAAAAAGCTATAAACTTCACTCTGTTAGGACCCTTCTACCCCAATGGCTGCATAAACTATATTTCAGCGCTTCGCATAAACATTTCATGCGTATAGGATGTACTTTTAGACCGACACACACTCCCGATAGGTATTACGTGTGTGTAGTGCAGGCTACCTTTTTTTTTAGATTTTAAATATCAGGATGTAATGGGTGTCTAAATTATTCTTACAGCTCAGTTGTGTAATGATTCACTTTAGGAAGAACAAAGGTCACAGCATCTTAATATTTAGTATTTAGTATATCAATATTTTCATATTTATCATCTAAAATCAATGAAATCTGATAAAGTTGTTGAGTGCTCACAAAAACTGGGCAGGACTTCAAATGTTATCATATATTTTATACCTGAACTTGACTTAACTACAAAATTTAATATGTTATGGTCATTTGTGAATTGTATTTTTAGACAAAAGATCGTCCATGGTAAGTGTAACTGAGTAAGATTTGCAAGGGTTACATGTTGGTACGCTTACTTCTTTTCTTTTAAGGTCTGTCAACGTTAGTGCTGATATGGGTTCCATGGACGTTGGTTGTTCTATTATTTGTCATTGTGATAAGCTTGGTCATTCAATCGGCAAAGAGAGGTAGGGCTATGTTCATTTATGTCAATCTAACATATAAAAACTATACTTAACGTATGAAAAGCAACTATATTATATGCTCCATATATATTTCAGCAAAGCAATATAAAGAAAGCGTACTTTCAGCGCAGTAACTAAGCTAACAGTACGTGTTCAAGTAAGTTCTGATACTAGGAATGACAGGCTGCATATACGATATATTTTTTTTCGCGGCAAGTACGCCATGGAACAGTCTAGTAATTATCCTAGTTCAACTTAATAAAATAAAACGATTTGTTTTCCTTCTCTATCATAGCAGTGACAGCCCTATCTTGGGCATCTTTTCATTCTCAATCTCGATCCCATGCATCGAATACATCATCAGAACAAGGCCATCCAGCACCTTCTACTTCTGGACAGGCTAGGGTGAGTATTCGGATACTTATATCTTAATACTACTACTATTCATAATGATCATTACACCTACAACGTACTACTATTACCTGGGCGGTCGCCAAAATGACTAAGGCTCTCAAATCATTCCAAGAATAAATCCCTATCAGATTCCTATTTATTAAATCTGGATGGAGAGTGGCATAATTAGAAGAATGACTTGCCAAAGGACACTAGTGACGTGGCATGGCTAAACTAAAAGTTTAATATTTTCGTATTAGCTGGTGTTATGGTGCAGTGTCCCTTATACCCCTAGCCGGAATCAGTAACGTGTTATCTTGGTACTGCAGGTTTTTATTTACACTCTCGATATAATATAATTATTATAATATGTATTATTCTTCGGACAAACCGAATTGAAACAGTAACGGACTCTAATTGGATTCTTTTTATCTTGACCTATGATTTGCCTTCAAATAGGAGCAGGTTTCAGATGCGGGAGACCAGGATACGTGTTCCGGTTACATGGAGATGCGGCCTATAGAACCGGTCCAGCAATACATGGCGCTAATCGGTGATGGAGCTACAATGGAGGACGAACTCAGGTCCCACGTGAGCCCTAAACTCACACGGAAGCACAACCCGACAACCGCAGAAAAGACTTTTGTTGGTGACCCTACGTATGTGAACACAGAGGAAATTTTATATGACAATACAATAATGAAAACTAATGATGAATCATCTCATAGTGAATAAAGGCTATAAACAGTCCCATGTACTTTGCTTGAGACAATGCAAACGTTATACATATATTTCAATGTAATCTTCCTCATGCAATCAAACATTACCAAGCAAATAAATAAATAATAAAGAAGACAGAAAGACAGAAATGAAATGAAAAATTAAATTAAATATACAGAAATTAATAAGCAAATAAATGAATAAATAGCATATGTATATGAGTACATAACACATATCACATGAAGATTATAGGGGTGGTTGATATAGACAAAAATAAGTGTACTTAAGCTGTGCTTATATGGATATTGTATGTTAAGTAGTACTTCAGATAAAAAGAAGAGACGAAATGTTTGAGTGTATTTGAAGGGGGACAGTTTCAGTCTCTATACGCCGGGGGGGGGGGGGGGGGGGGGGGGGTGGATGTTGATATGCTAGTGATATTTTGCTTGCACACAATTTACTTTGGCAGAGAATGGTAGATATCATGTTTTGTTTGTAAGGATTTGATAAAGATGCCTATTACTGAAACCAGTACACAATATAAATATTTGTTTTCTTCATTCAATTAAAAGCAAGGCATATTTTTGCTCATTTAGCATTTAATATGTGAACACATGTTTAAAAGAAATATTTTGATAATAATAACTAGTGACTTTGCTGGAAACAAAAATTGCCTGATCAATGTGTGAGAGGTAGATTTGCTTTTCAGGATTTGCACTTTAATGGGGTATAAGGATATTCTTACCTATATGGCACCGGGACAGTATTTCATACAATGCCCACCTACAATATTTGGTTATTAAGGGCATCGTTTAACAATGTTAAATCCGAGATGCACGGCCCTACGTGTTATCAGTGTCTATGATATGGTGTGATATTGAAGCCCTAAAGAAAAATGCGCTTCAAAATGATCAAGAAGTGCCTGCAAAAAAAAAAATCTTTGAGTGACCGGTTTTACCATACTCGTTTTCCCAAATAGACTGTAGTGTTATGAAAACCGTTTGGCAAACGGTTTTCAAAATTTGTAATTCCAATCATAAATATCTTGATAATCAGACAGGCGATCGGCTTGTAAAAGTCATGTGGTTTCTGACTGACCTGAAGGTTTATAATTATCATTGAAGCATGAGCTAAATCCAGGATTTTGTTTCAGAATCTGAGAAAAAGTTACAGGATCCCTTTATGGGACTTATTACTTAAACTCTGCATTATGATATAGCCTCTGTATATTCCCGTTTAAAGAGGAATTTCAGCTTTTATTGTTTATGATGAATTAAGGAAACAAACCAACCCCTCCACCCCTCAAACCAAAATAGGCCTATATATAGCTACATGTAGTACGTAATGGAACAATCGTCCCATTATGTTGAACGCCGCATATCTGGAAGGGAACATCGAAGATATAATATTCCTTTCTTTAATCGTGAGATCAATTCAAAATACACTTTTACATTTTTTTGAAAGTAGAGGACAATTAGGAAAACACAAAACTATATCCCAAGTATTTTCTCAAAAAACTCGCACGCTCTTTGATTCATATTTACATTTGTATATTGATCTGTTCTTAGATTTGTGTCCTTGTGGTTTACTTCGATTGCTTCTTGTTTCTGATCAGTTGGGATCCAGGTTCTAGTTGTTTAAACAGTAACAGGGGAAAAAAGATTTTGCACCTAAGTTTTCAATTGTGGTATTAAGAAAATCCCAATCAACTGAATGAGCATTCTTGCAAGTATTTAATAAAGTGTCAATCGTATACATGGATTTGAGCGATGCACCTCCCATTCCCATATAATGGAATGATTTGTGTTGTAATTATGTTTTTGTTTATGTATAAGCAATCAATATTGAAAACGTTTTTGTTTTATTCAATGGTATGCTTGTATTACACTATTGGAGGAAAAAAAAAGTGTCCTGTGAGTGCGGGGGAGGAGGACAAGGGGGTATTTCGAAATTGATTGGTTAGTGTTTGGAATCAATACAAAAAATATTGAACAAAAAAAATCTTCATATCGTATGTCGACACTTCAATAAAATGGATAGTGAAATTGATATGTCATACATAATCAGTGTATTAGAAATGAACCCGTCTTTCCAGGGAGGGGGTCATACACTCAAACTCATCAAAGGAAGGAGCACTTCCAATAACTTAGATAGTTCTCAAAGGAGAGAAAAAAGATACATTGACCTGAATTTGACGATTCCTAATCACCAAAATTAACGTTTAAGTATTTAGGCCTACTGTCTTATCAAGGCTTCATATGTTGACCTTACAACATATTATAATGCCTATACTTACATGTTAATTGATCTTTTCGACATTTGAATTTTGACCTGACATTCCAAAAATCTGATCACTTGTCTCCCTACAGTGATGAATACTAGTTAAAGGTTTCAAGTTTACAGCTAAAATAGCTGAAATAGTTAGTGATTGGTCATGGCAAAGTTAATTCTGAAGTTCATTGCTCAAATCGTATTTTTGACGTTGCGATAACAGGATTAAAACCCCGAGTTTTCATGGAAATGTACCTTTAAGACCTTTCACCTTTCACATATTCACCCCCGCATCTAATCGGGTTGTCTTCCTATGGTTATACTCGCCTCAAGTGTAAAGCTCACACCTCAAGTGGTTTTTAACATTATCGCGATAATGAGGCTTTAACCTGTATTTGAAGATCTTGATTCCAAAAGGAGCTACATCCATATTTGATATCAATTGAGTTTTTTGTCTAAAAATAATGATTTCCTACATGGGGACAAAATGCACTATATCGCATTCTAAAATTTCATCAGGAAGTATGACAAAATTTAGGTACAATATCATGTTTCATTCCTAAAGGAGCTAAATCCACTTTGGAAACTTCTGAGTAAATCACCTTTTTTATTTCTCCACTTTCCCTTTAGTCATGTACCTTCATGTTGTTATATATGTTAAAGGTGTCATCCTGGACCAATAATATATGATAAGTAAAAAAAATCTACTAGTTATTTCTGATTTATATCACATTTTTAGATTTTATGGATTTAGCTCCTTTTGGAATGACTCGGATTTAGCTCCTTTTGGAATTGAACGTATTTAGCTCCTTTCGGAATGAAACTGTGATCTGATACAATGCCGAGGTAATTTGGGTAAAGGCCAAATATCATAGATACAGATACATTTAAATAGATACATCAAAATGAAGAGTTTCATTCCAAAAGGAGCTAAATCCACTTTGGGTACCCTCCTTCACCCGGTTTGAAGCTCGATAATTATTGAAATATTGTGATAACGAGGCTAAAACCTGTATTTTCAGAGAAATGAACTACAGTATATGACCTTTTGCCCACTTAATCACGAAGCCTCATGTTCATACCACAAGTGGTGCTAGATTGATGAACATAAACACAGACAACTACATTTAAAATAAGATATTGACTGAACAGTAGTGTTAATTCGAACAAGTCTTTAACGTAGAGGGGGACATTTCATTTATGAGAAATCATACTTTGATCAAGTCTGAGTATTCATACAAGAATGGGAATGAGAGATCAAAACGTCGTACGTTTCTGGGTTTTTCATTCGAAGGATTAATTCACCTGCAAATATAGAATCATACGCTCAGATCAATACTTTATCCGAAATTAACAAAACAATAAATCTCTAAACTTCACTAAAACTCAAAACAATGGATTTTACAGTGCAACATTGCTCATTTCTTATCATAGTACGTGTTAAAAAAGATTGTTCAATAATTAGTACAAGTGTATATAGGCCTACATAGTGGCTTCCTTGCAGGGCCAACTTTGGCCTACACTGTATTATTACTACATGAATTTTTATCATAAATATAATCAGGTGAAATGTGGTATAGAGAACTTGATTTCGAATTTAAACAAAAACAAAAAAAGGTGTATACAATGCTGCCACTGTATGGCGTACAAGTAATGAATGCTTAATTCATGAACAAACATGTTTGTGACAGTTAAAATCCATAAGGGAAACGTAGCCTTTTAAAGGTAATACAAAGTTTTGGTATGGGGTCATGAATTTGGTTCAAATGAACAAATTGGAAGCATATGCGATCCTATAATACTCAATGATTGTTGTCGCGGTTGAAATCGAGTCTAAAGTAATGAAATTGTAAATAATAAACTCTTTATGTTGTATAGCTCCCTCTCAAGGTCAAGATATTAATTAAGCTATCAAACAATGTTTCTTGACTAAAATCGACCGATTAGCTATTTCCGTTTGGAAATTATATATCACAACTACATATTCTGAGATTTTCATGGTCGCAGCTACCATTGTACGGCCGTAGATGCTCTTTGAAATTTATCAAAATTTACCGGGAGCACCGGTAAATTTTTATATTCAATTTTTCTCGAAAGCAGAAGTGTTTTAGGGGCTAAATTTTCTAGTGCTTATAATACATCGACAGGGGTATCCAATTATATCAAAATTATAAAGAATCATTATCCACCCAATTTCAAAATTTCCCAAAACTTTGTATTACCTTTAAAATATCAAATCAAAGAAGAAAATGACATTGTATTACGGCGTACTTATATTCTCAAATCGTGAGATAGTTTTTATTTTATAAGAAAGTTATCAAGTTCATCGGCATGAAAAAAAAATCATTTTTTTTAAACATAGGCCTATATTTCAAGATTCCTTGTGATTAATGATATAAGTTCTTTTTGAAAGGTGGAAGATAATTCGTAATAGTAATAAATAACAGTAATGATACACAAATGTATCTGCTAGTTTCAATGAAAATCATAGAAAATGTGTCCCCTGAGAGTTACCGCTTTTAATGTACCCTAGCTAAATATTTGGAAATAACTTTCATTCCACATGTTCGTGTCGTTCCATTCATACATTTCTGTGTAAAGTGCAAGACTTATTCTTATCATTTTTGTCATGATTTAAAAACCTAAGAATATTAATTAATTGTATATTATATATAATCTAATTGTTCCAGTCACTTCCACATATTATTCTACACAGCTTATATGTAAAGAGTCATATAAATTGATAAATGTGACCCGGCACCACAAAACCAACAAAAAGTCGCAACCAGCGATTCTCCGTAATCAGCTAAAATGTAAATTTAGGTGAAAAAAATAGATTTTTGTTTTTTTGCATTTTCTGAAAGAGTGGTCTTTTCTGTACCTAGTTTCAAAATTTGGAAGTCTAAAACATAGTAGAAGATGTGTTTTAAACGGTTTTTCTAGACCAGTTTTTTTCGCACAGCCTTCGGTCTCTTCCAAAATTTGATCACTTTTCCCGAGCGAAATTATCGTAGTCCGGAAATGGTCGGTCGTTGCTAACGGGTCGTGCTACGCGGGCTGTGATTGGTCCGTTATAGCAATCAGTGCGGCGCGCCATTTTGTTTGTATCCGCTTTCACATCCGAGTTCCAGATTTGTGTTCGTCTTATATTCTCCGTTAACGACTTCGAGTAGCTTGATTGTACATCACATATCCAGAATTTGTTGATCAAGAGTAAGAACATTATTATATTTTATACATTTGAGAGTGACAAGTTGCGAAAAAGTCTACAACGTCGTTACAATGCCAGGTTTTGTACGTGAGCAGAGCCGTGGGATGGTACCGGGGTGCACCAACGCAGTCATAGTAAAAATACTTTGAACCTCCTGTGAGAAAGAAAACAGTATGGGAATTAAGTATAAAGCAAGTTCATAATGTGGTTACAAATAATTGCCCAGATGTATACAAAACAAGATAGGTGACAAGCAGTGTTATGTAAGGGGGAACAAAAAGACTCCGGGTCCACCATGAATAGGCATTGTCTAGTGCAGGTGTCTCGGCACTATGTTGCAGTTCACTTAATCTGTCCAATTACAACTCTATACATTTACAACATAATAACTTTTGAAAGACTTAAGTCCACACATTGAAACCTCAGAAACATAATGAACAGACTATGTTTGACCATCAGGCCAAATTTCAGCCTAATCTGAAAATCTCTTCATAGTGGTTGCTATGGCCTTTTGATTCACCCTTCTATTGATTTCCCTGTGGTTTGCTTGCTCCGCATGCTTGAATAGCCCCAAACTTTAAAGCTCTCTTTCTCACAATTTAATACCAGTAACCTCCCTCACCAGCTCTTTTCATTCACTAAATTGAAAGGGTTAGGAAGCTTCAATTTGGACAAGTAATATACCATTTTAATGAGGAGAACTTCTTCTTTCATAATCAGATGAAATCAGGAAAATATTTTTTTGCAACTTTTTGGTGGTTTTGTGGTGCCGGGTCACAAATAATGTTTGAAGAAGGTAACAACTTCACGCAAAAACAATTACTCAAATTGTTACAAGCATTTCATGAAAAGAGACAAGAGAAAACTATTCGAACTTTATATATGGGCAACACAGTATATTCCCGTTTATACTGGTATACACACAAATACAGTGGCCATTTTTATAATCATAAACACATTTTTAGCTACACGAATGTTTACTTTCTCCTGCATATTCCATATTTATTGAATATGATAATGTTATTCACTTAGTCTAGGGATAATGGGGTTTTGATTCTATGATTGACCCTTTCTATCACAATCCTGTTATTTATCGCAATATATTCTCCTCCTTCTCCATCAGTCATTAATTATGATTTTTACTAAAACACACTTACCGCATATATGCTAGCTCGTTTTCTCCAACACCCTTCCGCATCTTATTCTAGTCTACCGTCCTCTGCCGCACAAAGCTCTACATTACAATCACATGTCCATTACGTTTTCCTTCTGTTGAAAACAGCCCCTAATCAATTTTCTACATGTCTGAACTATCAAGAACTTAAATTACGTTTGTTCCCCTTTTATCATGTCAGTATATGTAAGACTGTGTATTGGTCACATACCCTTCATAATGCAACGTCCTTGCAGGGCCTAATGTTTCAATATAATTGTGCGTTTCGCTAAATTTGTATCTTTCGTTTATGCAATGGAATACTGTTGATGATAATAATGTTATATTTTCCTTTGTATTGTGATACAACCGTAGGAATAACTATACTGATTATTGAAAATAAACACGGACGACTAATATAACAATTACGATAGTTACTGAGCAGTAGCAAGCCGAATCATCAGCTTAAACTTAGAGGGCGATATTCTAACTATGAATAAACATACTTTGATCAAGTCTGCCAAATACATACAATAATGGGAATCAGAGATTAAAACGTTGTCAGTTTCTATGTTCTTTATTTGAAGGAAATTGGAAATAAAGAATCATACCCTAAGGTCAATCCTTTATCGAAAAGAAACAAAGTAAAGAATCTATTATAAACTTCACCTGAACTCAAACGAATGGATTTTGCCGTGCATCATTGCTCTTCCCTTTGATCTCAACTATAATTTTTTTCGAAAAATCAACTCAAAGGCAATTTAAATAAACTATTGTATGCCCAATAAAAAAAATCATGTTCGCATCACGTAATAAGGTCATTGTCATGCTCGCACATTTTAATAGGTGACACACAAGCTAGGCTACTGAAATCGCGTTTTTAAGTTGAATTTTCAAAAGTACAATGTAATTATAATTAATTCAAGTGTGTATAAGACTTGCTTTCTTGTAAGCCTATAAGTGCCTTGTCTGTCATGTACGTTGTCTATATTGGAGGTCATAGCTCTCCATCTATCTTTGTCCCTTTTTGTTAACACGCGAGCAAAACTGATACCAGTTTGACAGTCAAATTATTAAATACTCTCAAAATCCTACGGTTGAGGATTTGAACCCCAGCCCGTGTTTCTTGGTATGAGATTGATCTTTTGCTTCTCTCCATGCACCCTGGTCTTGATTATTATTATTATTATTATTATTATTATTATTATTATTATCATCATTATTATCAACATTGGTATTATTGCTACAATTATTATAATCATTAGTAGAATTGTCATCATCAGCATGAACATCTTCATCATCATTATTTGTTTAATTACTACATGCCTTTTTATTGTTAATATAGTCAGGTCAAATATGTAGAAAAGAGAACTTACTTGACTTTGAATTTAAACTATAAAAACTAACGCTGTATACTCTACTGCACTGTATAGCAAACAAGTCACGAGTGCTACTTTATTAATAGAAATGTTTGTTCAGTTCGAGTTCCATCCAGTTCTCTCTGAATACAAATGCATCATTCAAATATATAGTTACACAGCCCGCAGCTGCATGTCACATGGTTAGTTTCAATCTGCTTCAAGGGCATTAATTG
This sequence comes from Strongylocentrotus droebachiensis, assembly GCA_035222895.1. Taxonomy (NCBI): domain Eukaryota; kingdom Metazoa; phylum Echinodermata; class Echinoidea; order Camarodonta; family Strongylocentrotidae; genus Strongylocentrotus; species Strongylocentrotus droebachiensis. Next base: position 141,473 of record JAVYIG010000460.1, on the reverse strand, counting down.
TGCATGTTGTCGATCTTATCACGTTTCTCTTGTATGGACTTAAAGTTGAACGTTCGTTTGTGAATAAGGAAAGCAGATCCATGACCCCTGCGCACAATAAGTGTTTTCCCGCGCTCCCCAGTGGTAAAATGGGCTCGGTCATTGGAGGGGGGGGGGGGGGGGGGTTGAGGAGGAATTGATCATTAGTTTACTATATCGATCTATGTTTTTCAACCTTTTGTCACTGCACCTTTTTAAGAAATAAAAAAGCTTCTCGTCAGGCCAGTTCCAAATACGTCACAGAAGATTTGCATCACTGTATACTCGTCGTTTGTCATATTATATTGTACACATTATACACAACAATATCATATATTCGTGGTCACCTATAGATACATCAATTATGAGGATATATACAGTGCCCCCCACCCCCCGTAGCGCCGCCCTTGTGATTTATGCATACGATTCTATACAGCAATGTCACATGATAAATTATACTACATGTATAAATATCAAACTAAGGAAACCATCATTGCTCTAGCCTTTTGACAAGGCCTCGTGACTCTGGCTAAGCGGCTGAGATGAGTCTAGATACCCGGGGTGAACGCGCGACCGCCACTTCTCGCTCTGTCGTTCACTTGTTGTTGTTGTTGTTTTAGTTTATAGGCGTTTGTCATTCAGAAGTGAATATTTACGCCTCTTCTCTTGGGATTTTTATTCCTTTAAAATTAGATTTACTTTCGCGATTAGTCTCTTTTTAGTCGATCGGCGTCTATCAGACATGTGGCCTTGTTCAAAGGCTATCATTACTCCAGCAGGACAATGTACATGTAATTATGACTCGTAAAATTTCATACACACCTAATATGCAGCATTTCAGCCTACAAGAACCAAACGCACACTTTTTTCCATACACACAACTGTGGGAATTCCCACATTGGGAAATGTGTAGTTTATGCGGATGTATGGCAGATGAGCGTAATATGAACATAGAGATTGTATACCCTAACTGGTTTTCACCAAAGCCCCATGTGTTTCCACGTATATTGATTTGATTGACTGATTGGTTGCTTTTATTCATATTCCATACATAAATAGAAGTAAAGCAAATTAGAGAGAGAGAGATAGTAGTACATGTAGTATACAGTAAGATGTTACCGGTAAATTCTCTATACATTCTAGGCATGGGTGCGAGATGTAATAAAAGCGGACAACAATGATTTGACTTGTTATCATTAATATAATCACTGATTATAGTTAATGAAAAAAAGTTATGAAGCAATAAGAAACATATAGATAATGAAGATGTTCATGATGAAGATGACACTTATAATAATAATAATAATAATGATAATGATATTAACAATACCAATACTATTATAAAAAAATTAAAAAAAACATCTTGATCGACGGAGAGAGGCAAATAATTTATGGATGAATTCAATATTTTGACTGGTATTGTTGCCAAACTGAAAGGGACTGATGACACCAGAAGAGGCGATACGAATTATAAGTCATTCAGGTGAAATGTAGAAAAGAGAACATGACTTTGAAGTTAGCCCAAAAAGTAACGTTGCTACTCTGCTTCCACTGTATGGCGTGCAAGTCATGACTGCTTATTTCATTTATTAGCATGTTTGTTCAGATGAGTTCATCAGGGAAATGTTGCCTTTCATGGTGTCACATCAATGAAGACAATTTTACTGCATTACACCGTACTATCGTGAGATTATTTTTATTTAGACCACTTTAGATATAAATTGTATTTAAGAGAGTAATAAATCAAACTAATAGTATAATAATTGTTATGTTAGTGAGAAAGAAAATCATATAAATTGTGTCTTTAATAATTACTGCTCTTAAAGATGCTATGTCCCTTTTGCAGCCAACTTCAAATTCTGTAGAACTTTGCAGGAATTATGAATATGTCATGTATGTCCTATCTGTGAAATTTAAACGTTAGCAGTGTCCTAATATTCAAATTATGGAAGGAAACCCCTTAAATTGCTAGACTTCACTGTCAGACACTATTGTCAGTATTGAGTGACTGACTGGCTTTTTTTCTTCTTTGGTAATAACATACATAAAATGAGCTGTAAAGAATTTGTCTACATCAATAACCCACTTCTTGTAATGGCCAAAATTAAACTGAGTGAATCTTTACGAGATGGTATACATTTAATGTTTAAAGTACTAACCAGAGTTTCACAAGCATTTCATGAAAAGAAGCAAGAAGAGATTTTTCCAACTTTTTGGGTAACACTGTATATTCGCCATTTATACTGGTATGCACACAGATACAGTGACTTTTGTTAAAATCATACACATATTGCATGGACATTATATTTACTTCCTCCTCCATGTTCCATATTCATTACAAGATTATAATGCCATTCACTTAGTTTAGGAATACTGATCATTTTCTATCCAGACAGAAATGCACCATTCATGTTTACATAGTTAGGCAGCCTACAGTCATTTGAATGCTATTTCAATCTCCAGGGCCTTTCTGTTGATCTCACCACGCTTGCTTTGCATGCTCTATCAGTCGTTTATTTTATGAACTTGAACAATCTTTTGGGAAATAAAGCTCCATGTAGACATTTGCACATTAAGCGTTATTCCGCTTCGCATAGGCGGAGCATGGTCTAAGTCATGTGGAGCGGGAGAGGGGCCCGGGGGAGGGGCCCGGGGGGGGGGGGGGGGGGGAGGGCAACTGTCTACTAGATCAGTTTTTTGTTTAAATCGTTTTTTTTGTCACGGCACCCTTTTAAGGTATACAAGACTTCGCGTCACCCCCGATCCCAAATTCATTACTGATGATTCACTTTGCATCACTATCATATAATAATAATAAGATATTTGTATACCGCAAATTGCAAATTGCCTCTAAGCGGTATAACACTCGTCGTGAGAGTGTTATTTTTAACATGGTACAAAAACAATAATTCTGTTATCAACACATTATATAGCTCATACAATAATATATGCCAGTACCTCGTAGAGAAATATGTATGAATACACAATATCATTATATTTGATCACCTCAATAGATGAATATGAGGATATTCGGCCAGTTTTTACACTTGTTAATACTGTACTGATGAAGACACTAGTTTGAAACAGTAATGTAAATAATTGGAAAAATAAGAAGAAATTTGCTAATTCACTAACTTATAAAGAGAATGAAAAGCTCGCAAAATGTTTTACACATTTCCCAAAACTCATTCTGTTCTTTAAAACCCAATGCAGCTTGATAGCCCAATGATCGCACATAAAGAGCCTGTGAGTTAGACTACAACGCCTACGCATGTGGAAATCCCCGGTTTTCTTGAAATACATACATGTAATGTCGTCTAAAATAGAACGAACAAGGTCCCCTATTCAATTTTGGGAACAGTGGCACATATCTGTACGTGATACCTATTGTTTCGGTGGTGGTGTTGGTAATGGTGGGGGGGGGGGGGGGTGATCTATTCATTCATTTCCCCCCTGAACAATACATATGAAGTAAAGATTGTTGTCCATGGATGGGAACGTAGCGGGTTTCAATATTTGAGGGGCATATCACCCAATGTAAACATGAAACCGTACTTTGCCCCAAGACCATAACGTTGGCAACGGTTCAAATTTTGTACTTTGGAACTCTCTAACCAAATTCATTTGCCTCTTCTCTTTATGGGTATGGTCAGCTTTTATATCTTCGATCATACAACTTTAGGTGACCCTCTGGGAAGGCAGGACAACCCCTCTCAGCATTTCCCAGTGAGAGGCCTCCTCGTTCCCCTCATGTAGCTTACTCTGTATTAAATATAAAATATGCTTCTCGAACTGAAGGTCTTGTCACACCCTGTCTACACTGTTTACAGCTCTTCTACAAGTTATGTATTTGTAGATGTTGTGCAAGGGAGAGTAGCGACCGAGTGAGAGGATTCACAATTCTTACAAATGAAAGTTTTCTTTCCATTTAGAGCCTCTTCCGCCCAGTTTCATATATTCCTCGCTCGCTTCCCTCTTTCGCAACATCTAGACACATAATGATTTCAGGAAACCAATTGCCTGAATACCTCCACATAGTGGCAACGAGATGCCTAAAAATTCTTTATATAAAGGCAGCGAGGTACCCAAATATATCTTACGTCTTTCCTATCAAAATTCCAAGCTATACTGGGATGGGCTGTGTGGTGACAGCAGGTGAAGGTGCAGACAATAACAGAAAGGTGTACAAATTTCTTTATGCAATATACAAGCGCAAGTAAAAATCGTGCTCCTATAGTTTACAGCATTTGGAACCTAAAACATATTGATTTAGAATATGTCTGTGAGAAAATATATGTATTCAGTGTCTGTGATTACAACCTTCGAACTGTTACACTTAACACAATCGCCAATGCAATTTTCCCAGCTATATATCTACATAATTAACAAAGACAAAAACCTGCAATATCATCATAACTGCTCGCTTAATAAACCAGATAGACCTGTAGTAATCACAAGCCCCAAACTCGACTACCATGTTTATTTGATAATATAAAAACAAACTGTTACTGTATTTACTGGCTGTTACTTGATCAATCCATAGTTAGTATTACTGTTAATATTACTATTACTATTACTATCATTATCGTCATAACTATCATTATTGCTTTAACTACCAATTTTGAGAGTATTTGTAAGCAAAGAGATTGAAACTACTGTCATATATCAACTCTGTTAAAGAATACAATTGACTCAACCAAGGACTACAAATTTGTCAAAAGACAAAACTTGCACTATGTTCTATACACACAAATGTGGGAATTCCCACATTGGGAAATTGCGTGTAGCGCAATGCAGGGCAGATCGACGAGCGTAATATGATCATAGGGCGTTATCAAAAAGGATGTTGTATTGTTCTTTGCGACCGACCCCACAATCTTAAAATCTGGCGGTCGGCTTAAAAAAAAAAGGCTTTTAGAGAAAAATGTTTAATGCAATACAAAACTGAGAAATATCAGCCCAAGGAGTGAGAAAAAAAAGAATAAATAACTCCCCGACCTATCAACCCATGTGTTGGCACCTAAAGGTTCAAAACAACACCTTCTTTTTCGGCCTAGATGTTGCACATAATTATGTCTAGTTTTCCCCAAGGCCCAATGTGTTTCCACATAAATTGATCTGATTGATTGGTAGTTTTGTTTTTATTCATATTCCATGCATAAATAACAAAACATGACACATGTTATAAAACATTGACATTTCTTTAGATAATGCATTTATGGAAGTAAATAATTCTGAATCATAGTAAATAATGTTCTGTAAATCCTTACAAACGGAAATGAACAGTGGAGCGAACTAAAATCTAGGCTTGTTGCCTGCAAGTTCATTGAATTAAACATGTACAACACTAAACAGAATTCGCATTCACACGAATGAGGAAAAATTGTATTTGAGTACAAAGAAGTAAATATATGTGTGTGCTCGAAAGCCTGAATGACTGATAACTCATATGGAGTTTTTTCTGTCTCTGTCCCTTTTTGGTAACACGCTGGCACCACTGATACCATTCACCATATTAAATAATCTCTATCCTAGTGATGAGTGTTCAAACCTTAGCCCCCAGCATTAACGTTCTTTTTTCTAGCCAGACACTGATCCACATTTGCCACTCTCCAACCGGAAGTATTATTATTATAATTAGAAGTAGTATTATCATTATTATTAATAATATTATTAATACTATTATTTGTGATCATTAATATAACCAGGTGAAGTGTTGAAAAGAGAACTAGACTATGAGACTAAAACAAACTATCAATTTGTATACTCTGCTGCCACTGTATGGCGTACAAGTCATAAGTGCCTACTATTCATATACATTTTATTTCAGTGGAGTTCCATATAGGGGAAATGTAACGTTTTATGGTGTCACATTAATGAGGATCATTCCACTGCATTACATCGTATTTTTATTAGACCACTTACGTTATAAAATTAATGTGGATGAACAGAATCATGTGTTGTTTTAGCAAATATTTTTACTTTCTTTAAAGGTAAACTTTTCATGAAAGGTGAAAGATAGGAAAAACTAGTAATAACAAAATTGTCATGCTAGTGCTAAAGAAAATCATTAAAAAATGGGCCGCTAAGAAATACTGCTCTGAAAGTGAGCAAGACTGAGCCAATTTCTTATAATTTGTATGAGCATAAAACTTTACAGTTAACATAAATGTCTATGTGATAAACAACCAACGTTTTCCAGTCGCTTCCAGACATATGTTTTGTCACAATACAATTGCATATTTACCTGTTTATATGAAATGATTGTAAGAATATGATATTGTAATGATAAGGTGTACTTGTTCTCGAAATTGTATTGATAAAAGTAAAAACTCAGTGAAATGTATAAACAAGGTTCCGAGAAGAAATAAACAGTGTATATTCGTCACTTATACTCGTATACACCCAGATACAGTGACTTTTGTTATGATCACTAACATATTTTGTATGCACACACTGCTCTCATGTTCAGGCGCGAGGCCTGCTTCAACCTCTAAAGATTCCATATTTTTTCATGGCCCATTAATTTGGAATAGTTTGCCAGATGGCATAAAACAGTGCAATACATTGAAACGCTTCAAATATAGGTATAAGGGTTATTTAAGCGGAACAAAATGAAATTGTCATTTATTATGTAAAATGTAAAATTCAAGCTATAACTTCCCTTTTCTTATCTTCTCTCTCTTCTTTTCTTCCTGTAAGTGTCTTTACCTTATGCTATCTTTATCTTTCCTCTGTCCTATGTTGTTGTAAGTGTATGTACTGTGTGTTTTCATATACAATAAGTTAGTATCTTGTTTATGCAAAGTATTTAGTTGGGATCATTCTCATCAAGCCAATTTTGGCTTTCATGATTCCCACTTCTTTTTATCTTATGTTGATAATGAACGAACATGTATTTACTTTTGATGTTTTTTTTAAAAGAGAGTGAAATAAATAAGTGAAATGAAATGAAATATTCAGTCTTTAGTCTACTAGATCAGTGTTTTTTCAACTTTTTTTCTTTCAAGTCACCCTTTTAAGAAATAAAAAGCTACTTTTCACCCCAATCCCAAATACATCACAGAAGATTCACTTTGCCTCACTATGGCACTCGTCAATTGCAATGTACAAATATACAGGCATATTTCAGGCATATTTGATTCTACGATTTTGAGGGCGAGCACAAAAAGGCATTGTTAATGGGTTACACAAATCATTTTGTAATCAACACGCTAAATAATATAAATAAATTAATATCTGCGGGCACCTCGATATATGAACATGAAGATATTTGGCCAGTTTGTACAGCTAGCACATACCTGATGATACTGTACTTATAAATACCTTGTTAACTATGTATCTTAGTAGTCAGCGGATAGGTTTAAAGGTGTGCCTTGAAAAAAAACACTAAATATTTACACAAAACAACAACATATTCTAAGTCTGTTGTTTGAGACTAGTAAACAAATAACAAATTCAATTAATTGAGAATCTGTCATACGCTGTGAGAAAATCTGTGTTATTTAGTGTCTGTGATTTCAATTCTTAAAACTTGTGCTTTCAACACAATACCAAACGCTGTCTGGAACCATGAATGTGGGTCATTAGTCATGGTGTTAGTGTTATCTCTTCCCCCCCCCCCCCAAAAAAAAAGCTCACTTGTTTACATTGACTATTACAGTTGAAGAGAAAAGCTGTCTATAAGCACAATTGAAGATTTGTGTCCTCCTCTTCATTGTAATGATTACAATCTTGATTTCATTCGCATCCTTTATTTAAAGATACTATGTCCCTTTTGCAGCCAACATCAAATTATGTAGAACTTAGCAGGAAGTATGAATACGTCATGTATGTCCTATCTGTGAAATGTAAACATTAGCAGCGTCATAGTATTCAAATTATACAAGGAAACCCGTTTACCTTCTAGACTCTACTGTCAGACACTATTGAGTGACTGACTGACATCTGTTTTTTTGGTAATAACATACATAAAATGAGCTGTAACAGATACATGAGCATCTGTCTACATTAATAACCCACTACTTGTAATGGCCCCCCAAAAAAGCCATTTTCAAGCCCTTTCGTTTTGAGGAAAGTTCTAAATTAGTATTGTCTTTCATATGCCGTTGGAAGTTAACCTTTTCATTTGTTTTGCCTGCAAATGGAACATAGTACCTGAAAGGTAACCCTCTTCATTGGTGCAACACGGATAGCGTTTATTTGGGATGTTACCTTTTTCTAATGAAAGTCTACTGGCAATTTCTATGCTGCTTATCATCATATGTGTTCTATGCATTTGGGTTTATCAAACTTTGAGTTCTTCATTCGCTATTCGAGATAAACACCTTATGCTCCTTACGCGTGTGAAATAGTGCAACAGACAAGTGAGCAGAGAGACATATATTGAGACAAGCAGATGGAGGTTGTTCGAATTAATTGAAGGTTATCCTATGGATTGAAACACAGTTCTGTAAAAGCCTAGAAACATTGCGTCAGTTTGAACAATGAAGCACTGAAGCATGAGGCAACATTTTACTTTTAAACAGATTTAAGAAAAACAAAGCACATGAATATGGCCTTAAACCACATTCGTTCCATCAGCCCAAACTTGGAAAAGGGCAATTTGACAACACTATTAAAAGACCCTGGTGCTCAGCCACCCGTGACAGAAATATTTTGAATGAGGTAACATTGGGCAGAGAGCAAATTACTCTTCATCATGGAATAGTCATGAAGTCATATTGGTTAAGACTTCTAAATTAGGAATTACCCAAGTTGGTTACCTTTTTTGTTACGCACTGTATATATACAGAACAGTGTTTGCAAGCCCCAAACCTGACTATCAAATTTATTCGATGATGTAAACAAACAATGTTGCATGGTTCATCAATCCAGTAGTTATTATCACTGTTACTATTACTATTACTATCATTATCGTCATCACTATCAGTATTGGTTTAACTATCGACTTTGAGAATGTATATAAGCAAAGAGCTTAAAACTACTATCATATCTCAACTCTGTTTACAAAAAAAACTCACTCAACCAAGGACTCTACATTTCCAACGGCGTGGTCTCTTACTACTTAAGTGAGAATATCAATTTCCCTTAAACAATAATCTATAACATTATGAATAGAGAATCAAGAAATTTGGGGAAGTAATTTGCTTTTTTCTTCAGTGTACTTGTATCATATATAATGGAAATTCTATTTTCACCTTTCCGTCAATTAAACTGATCCTATTCAGGATTAATTACTTTAAAAAATGATACTTCAGTGTCTTTCTTGCACAATTATTATCGAATACTGAAGTTTTACCTTGTCAAATGAACATTAATATGATAAAGATAACGAGATTGTACAGCCACTGTAACAGGGATAACAACGATAATGACTTTGGGTGGATAAACTGGATTGATAAGTCCATATCCAATTCATGAGTGAAAGTGAAATATGGACGTTTCCACGCATGCATCATAATCATATTGTTCTGTTTAGTCTCATTTGACAACGCCTCCTATCGTCAGAGTCAGCAGCCTAACATGTTAGCCTATGGACGTTTATATTAAAAAAAAATCGTTAAAAATTCATTTTTGTTTGTTTAAAGTCACCGGACTGTGGATCACATGGTTCGTGATTCAAATCCCACAGTGGCACGTAGGTCCTTTAATTAATCTAGATCTGCCACTCTCACTCTCCATCTCGGTGATGTAAATGGGTAGGCCTACAGGGTGGGAAGAAATTCCTTGAATGGCAAAGCGCCTGATAAGGGAAGCTCGGCTAATGCTGTGGTATTAATAATAATAGAGCGATTAGGAACATCAGTATTTAGCATTGAATGAATGTGACTAATATAACTTCAGTTGAACCTACTGTAAAACAAAACAAATCCGACGTATTCGAGGCGCAAATGGTGTTATTACATACACCCACTCCTCAAATTGTTCAATCGTTGATGTTGTCATAGACAAACCTTTGCCCAGTATACATTACAATCAGCTAACTTTGGATGATTTTTCCCAATTATTGGGAAAAAATGGAAGATGCATGTTTGCTCGCTCTGATTTTTCGTAAAAAATAATTGTAAAATTTTCCCCATGTTAGACCCAAGAAATATGTATGTTTTATGTTTATGCAATATCGGGAGATCTTTACCCGACTTGTTTAAAGTGTAGAGTTGATTACTTATGCATACGATTTTACCGCCGCGTCAATATGATTAACAATATTTTAAACCAAGGAAACATTTCCTCCATGAGGACAATGCATATCTAACTATGACTCATAAACTTTCATACACGCAGATGCAGCAGCGCAGTATACACGACAAAACCTACACTAATAATATACAGACAAATGTGGGAATTCCCACATTTGGAAATTGCGTGGAGCGCAATGCAAGGCGGACGACCGTAATATGATAATGGAGGTTCCAAACATGTCTAGTTTCCCCAAGAGCCCAATGTGTTTCCACATAGATTGATTTGATTAATAGCTTTGTTTGTATTTATATTCCATGGAAACATAACAAGGATGACACATGTTTAAACAAAAATTACATTTCTAAGATAGGCCTAATACATGTATGGAAGTAAGAAATCCTCTTTCATAGTAATTAATAACATGAAATTATCTTCTGTAAATCATTCAAAACGGAAATGAAAAGTGAATCTAACTAAGAGCTAGGCTTGTTGCGTGTAGGTACACTGAATTTAACTACTAAATTAAATTGTATGTACGGAAGAAAAAAAACGCATTAACACGACTGAGGCAAGAAGAGAAATTAAACAAAAGACAAAATGTCACGGCTGAAAGAGGCAGAGACAGAAATAGAGGGCAGGAACGGGGAAACCAAGGGATATATAAATGAATAGGTAAGTAGCTATATAGATGGGGAGGTCACGGGTAGAGAAAGAGAAAGAGAGAGAGGGGGGCAGAGAGATGAAGCGAGAAATAAAACGCAGAAACAAGAACGTAGAAGTATAGAGTATGATGGGACTGGTGAATTCTATAGACATGCTAGACATGGGTGCGAGATTAAAAAGCGAACAACAACGAATTGAAAAAATCTTAAGATCACTCTTCATAATGCTGGAAAAAATAATGTTTGAGTGCATTTTTGAAACATTATAAAGTGGGTGTCTCTTTCAAATCATGTAGACCTTTAAAATGTAAACAAATATTATGACATGTATCAAGTAGGGTTCGCAATTTTGGAAGGTGATAGGAGCCTAACCTGTTGGGGTAGCTGTGTAACTCGGTATGTTTGCCTAAACATGGTTCAAAATAACTTCCGGTAACTAATTCCCACTGAGCGAATACATTATTTTTTTTAATGTGAGAAAACATGTCACTTATCTGTAAAATTTTGTTCAAGTGAAAGAGTATATATGTGTGTGTGCTTGGAATCCTGAATGACTTATACTGCGTATGGTGTTTTTCTGTCTTTGTCCCTTTTTGGTAACACGCTGGCACCACTGATACCAGTCAAGATATTGCATAATCTCAATCCTAGTGATGAGGGTTCAAACCTAGCATCGGCAATAAAGTCCATTTTTGGCTACACATTAATCCGCATTTGCCACTCTCCACCCGGATGTATTATTATTATTATTAATATTATTATTATTATTATTATTATTATTATTATTTTTTTATTTTTTTTTCTTCATTTTTTTCATTATTATTATTATCATTATTATTATTATTATTATTATTATTATTATCATTATTGCTATCATTATTGCTATGATTATTATTATAATTATTATTATTATCATCATCATCAGTATTTTTACTTTGGTGCTACTGTTTGGCGTACAAGTCATTGTGGCTTAAACATGTTAGTTCAATTGAGTTTCACCGGTTCTATCCGGATACAAATGCATCGTTGAGATATTACATATTTACGCAGCCCGCAGTCGCAGATTGAGCACTTGTAAGTGTTATTATTCAAGGGCCTTTGTGTTGAACTTATCACGTTGGCCTTGCATCAGAGGCGGCGGACCCGGGGGGCAGGAGGGGGGTGGGGGAACAGCCACCTCTGATAATTAACCTTTTTTAACAATGATACGTGCCCCTTTTCCTTTCTTATGAGGAACCTATCCCTTTTTCATAAATGCCCCTATCAAAATCTGATGGTTGCCTCTTTTCCGTCGACAAATGCCCGATTTCCATTCTCATAAGTGCCTTTTCATCCCTGGTGAGTGCCCCATTTTCACCTCTGATAATAACCCTTTGTACTTTGACACGTGCTCCTTTTATTTTCTATTAAGTGTCTTATCCCTTGGAATAAGTGTCCCCCTTTCCTCTCATCATTAAACGTGCCCCTAATTTCAAGCGATTAAGAGCAATATCTCCCAAAGCTCAATCGCTACGCTCGCTCACATTTATAGATGTTATAATCATGTTAGTTATCAAAGGTCTTTTCAGTTTGCTGTTATGTAAATGTGCTTATTTATAACCCGATGAGGATTGGTTTTTTCCTCTTTATAAGATGTAGTTTTCGCACTGTGACCTCACAAATCTTATATTTTTCCTCGCTCGCAAATGATTTTTTCGACCATCACACCCAACTGCAAGGTATGATGCTTTAAAAAGCAATATTCTATACGATGTATAAAGAGAAACAAATATTGAAATCATCCCTGATAATGTAATCAAATTGTAGGGGTATATACCAATGTCTAAAAATTGTTTATTTTCGCTTTTAGATTTCCCTTTGTAGGTGCCCTTTTTTCCCAGAAAGTGCCCTTTTTTGTTGGTTCCCCCCACTTTGGAAGTCGCTCCGCCGCCTCTGCCTTGCATGTTCTATCAGACGCCTCTTGTTTGGATTTGAACAATCGTTTGTGAACAATGAAAGCTCCATGTAGCCCTTTCCACTCCCCATTGGCGTAGCATGGGATCAGTTATGGGGGGGGGGGGGGGATCTTAAGTCTACTGGATCAGTGTTTTTTAACCTTTTTATGACGGTACCCTTTTTTATGAAATTTAAAAAAACTTCACGTCACCCCGATCCCAAATACTTTACAGAGGATTCCCTTTACATCACTATGGCACTCATTGTTTGTCATATACATATGTACGGGCATTTGATATTCGAAACTTTGTGAATGATCAAGATGAGAAATTTTTGACGCGGTAACAAATATTATTTTGTAATCAACACACTAGATAAGATATACCATGATATATGAGGGGACCTGGCAGGGAATACACATGAATTCAAATATCATGTACTCGGTCACCTCGATACATTAATTTAATGATATATACAGTGCCCCCCCCCCCCCCCCAAGGAGCGCCACCTCTGTGAAATCCTTATTCATACGATTCTACAGCAGCGACATATGATAAACTACATGTATACAGCTAAAGAAACTATTCCTCCATCAGGACAAAAGTCTACAATGTACTGGTAACATTTCATACACATCGATGCAGCATTGAAGCATACACGACCAAACGTACATGTGGGAATTCCCACGTTTGGAAATTTCGTGTAGAGCGTACGAGTGTAACGTGACCATAGAGTTGCTGTTGTTGATGATCTAGTTGTTATGGCGTTTATCATTCACTTATGAATATAGAGCTTGCAAACCTGATTAGTCTCCCTTAAAACCCCATTTTGTTTTAAAATCATGGATTGATTTGATCGATTGATTGGTTGCTTTTATTCATATTCCATGCAAAAATAGAAGTAACGCGAATTAGAGAGATAGTAGAAGCATAGGGTAAGATGGGACTGGTAAACTCTCTAGACATTGCATGGGTGCGAGATGAAAAGCGAACAACGATGAATTGACAAAAATAATTATTACGAAGAGCGTTTTATGGGTCATTGACACTGCTGGAGAAAATAACGTTTGAGTGCATTCCTGAAACAGTATTTGGGGTATCTCTCTTTCAAATTATTTGGGTCCTGTAAAAGTGAATCAAATTACTAGCAAGTAGGATTCTCATTCTTTTAAGGTTATAGGAGCCCGCTAACCTGGTTGAGTAGCTGTGCAAATCGGTATTTTCCCCTGAAATAACTTCCGGTAACTCATTTCAACTGAGCGAAATATAAGATTCCCCAAATTGTGAGAAAACAGGTCATGTATCTTTAAATTTTGTTCGAGTAAAAGAGTGTATGTTTGTATGCTCAAAAGTCTGAATGAATCATAAATTGCTGGCCTTATGAGAGTAAGCTGGTACAACTGCTACCAAAATATTGAATACTCTAAATCCTATACTCTTTATTTTAAGTAATACAACGTTGAACTGTCTTTGAAAGGTGAAAGATAACTTGTCTTAAAAAAAAGTAATAAATAAAATTAATAATAACATAGTTTTAAAGCTAGTGAAAAGGGAAATTACTGCAAATGATTCAATTAAGAATAACTGATGTTAAAGTGAGCTCATGATAAAAAAAAATGATGAAATTGAAATTGAAATGTTAATCAAATAATATATAAAACTAATAATGAAATAGTTTTCATGTCAGTGTGGAAGAAAAATATATACAACTATTTTTTATAAATATAATACTTCCAAAAATCGTAACATCTTCTTACGAATGACTTGAGAATGCCGTAAGTTATACGTACGACCATCTTACAACAGTAACTCGTAAGATGGCCATAAGTCTGACGTAAGAAGAACTCAAGGCATTCTTACGACAAGTTTAAAGGCGTTCGTACGAACTCCTTAAGAAGGACGTAAGAAACTATGCCCCATCTACGAATCTCTACGAACTCTGACATTCGTACGAACAGGGAGACTCGTACGAACGCATCGTTCGTACCTTTGTGACCGTAGCTTTACCAAGACTGGGCCAAATTTCTTATCACTTTGATGACTTCAGGCATATTTAATATGGTTTTAAAATGTCATTTTGTAATCAACACATTAGATAAGACATCCACGCAGAGGAATGTACATGAATACACAATCTCATATATTCTGTCACCTCGATACATGCATATTATGATACTGGTGTAGTTTTTACAGCTAACATTTACCTGATATTACTGAACTGCTAAATACCTTGTCAACTATTTATGTTAGTAGCGATCGGATAGGCCCTAACTTGCCTTAGTAAACTTTACTAAATTTTACATAAAACTTGTCCTCAAAAAATGAACTGGTTATGGCAATGACATATAATTAGTCTATACATGAATACGAGAAATTGCATCATATTTCAATATATATGCAGTGGTCGAATAAATTATCAATTGCGCCCCTCCAACATCTGTGCGAAAATATTGATTTAGAATATGTCACGCGCTGTGAGAAAAAGTATATAATTCAGTGTCTGTGATTTCTACCTTGAAACTGTTGCTCTCAACACAATAGCCAATCTTCTGTGTTCCCATGCCTTGAGCCATAATGCATGGCCGTACAGAGAATTTGTGTATGTTGGGGACCGGGGGAAATTCAATGAATTATTCATAATTTATCGCATTTTTTTTAAAAATTTGTGGGAACTGCCCCCTACCCTAGCCCCCGCTGCGTACAGTCATGGTTCAGTGACAAAGCAACGGCCTCGTAACTATGAGGCCCCAAGATCAAAACCGTGTCGATGTGCCATATTAGTGCCCTTTTGTGGGGCATTAATCCTCATTTCTGTCATTTATGACTTAAGGGCGTAGGTCCCATAGTTGATAAGCATAGTAGCATACACATGCTTTAGCAGTCACGCAAAACAAACAATGTCAAATTATTGTTTAATAAAATCTGAGAATGTATACTATAATCTAGATCTATTAGAAATAAATCATTGTCAAAATGATACCATAAATTGGGGTAAAAAATAAATTCCAAACTATATGAGCAACAATGTAATATGTAATTTGTTCTAAAATTAAAACTCAAAGTATCATACATCATGGAGATGCTCTTTTTGTTGTTATGCCTATTATTCTGATCCTACAATGTATTTAATATAAGTGACTTAAAGAAGAAACTACTTAACTGTAAGAACGCGATACCGAACGACCTCGTGCTCCTTTTTATTGTATTTTTGTTACACCCCTACATGTCAGTAGCTGCTGAACTGGGGGGGGGGGGGTGATTCCTGCTCCCCACCCCATTTAAAAAAAAAGCATATTAAAGAAAAATAGAAAAAAAGAAAGGTTACCTGCCAGTGTCACAAATAAGGTATCAAAATATGCACATCTGACCGTAATTAAATGCCTTAAACCCCTGAGCTTCCGGGGGCTCCGTCCTTTAAGCACCCAACGGTGCTTTGCCCTTGGACCCCACGCCCATTGACGCTCTACCTGATCGTAAATACTTTGCCCCCCCCCCCCACCCCCATTTGGAAAACGTTCTGCGGGGCCTGCACCTCCCTCATGTAAGATGTAAGAGTGGGGGTGATGCGAATATTTTTTCTGCTCATTACGCTTTTGGTCATAACGCTACTGCCGCAGCAGCCTGTAATCACACATTTTTGTAAAAACGGTTTACAGCTCTTCTACAACTTGAACGTTTTAGATGCTGTGCAAGGGAGAGTAGTGACCGAGCGAGGGGAATCACTATTTTAAAAGTGGAAGTTTTCTTTCCTTTAAAGCCACTTCCGCCAAATTTCATATCTCTCTTTGACTATCTTCCTTTTTTTAGTGTCTAAGTTTGCATCTACGTTTTTTGCCATAACATCCACACATTTTGCATGGGGTAATCTCGCTAATAAGGACCGCTTTTCATAACGAGGGGTGAGGGTGGGCTATTCATAATTCACATTGAGGGACCGCTATTCATGATACGAAATAAGGGTCGCTATTCATAATTTTTACTGGGGGTCACTACTAATAAGGACCGCTATACATAATACGAAATGAGGGTCGCTGTTTTGCTTGTTTATGAATAGCGACCCTTTTCTCGTATTATGAATAACGACCCCGATTTTGTATTATGAATAGTGACCCATTTCTCGTTTTATGAATAGCGACCCTCATATGGAAACGTTGTATCATCCGCTCAATCTGACTTGCGTGCATAGAACAATTAAGCATTTTTCCATGAAAAAGTGAAGTTTTCTAAAATGTGCGTTTCTTTCCAGCATTGGGGCGCCCGGAAGTCACTCGGGTAACATTTCATAAAGTATAATATAAAAAGACCATATGCAAATTTGCTGTACTTTTGTCGGAAAAAATACATTTATCCAGCACAATGTCGTCTCTTTTTGCGTTGGAGAAGAGCAAATAGCGAGTTTCAATCCCACTTTGGCCGCTCTCGCAAGCCCTCACTCGTTTCACTGTGGTCAAGCGACTTTGGGGCAAGCGGTTAATGAAAATACTAATCGTTAGCTTTCTTCTGGTATTGAACTTGTTTTGATTGATTGTATAATTTTGTCGGAATAAAGGAAACAAAAAGGCTTAACCAATAACTTATCAGCGTCTGAATTAACCTTTTGACCTTGAATTCCCTGATGCAAGCGCACTATTGACGTCATCTTCGCTAAATCGGTGTCTTTTATCATAAAATGCTACACTTTCACAATGTTTATACATCTTTGTTTAATTATTAGTAAGATATAACATATTTTGTCTGATATCACTGAAGTTTTGGGTTTTATTCAATGAGTAATTTTAAAATAAGAGCCATTTTAATGTTTTAATTTACTAGATCGTACCATTAAAGTCGCAGGGTAGAAAGATGCATTTTCCAAACGCGCCAAATTTAATTTACGTTCCGACATTCTGTTAAATGGGTTCGTGTTGTTAAGAATCCACTGCTTTCTCTTCCACCAAACGTCCACATGCGGAGTCGTTTATCAACTAAATTATTCAAATGTATATGGATGCTTCCTTCCCAGGTGTTTGTGTTGTTGAAGCATTTCATTCACCTGCTATCATTATTTGTACTCCAATTGCCAGAACGCAAATTACATTTTGGTTTTATAGTTTCATTGATCGGAGTCGTTTATCAACTAAATTATTCAAATGTATATGGATGCTTCCTTCCAAGGTGTTTGTGTTGTTGAAGCATTTCATTCACCTGTTATTTTTCTTTGTACTCCAATTGTTAGAATACAAAATGCATTTTGGTTTTATAGTTTCATGCAATAAGTAAGTCAATAAAAGAATGTGTTCTGTACAATAAAAAACAATGTGTGCCCCTATTGTACAATGTAATGTGTCCCCTCATTTTGTAATAGTTAATTTACCCATTCACATAATGGAACTACCTGCCCGGTGAAGCCAGTGGCCCATGACCCTTGAGCACTCAACACCGTGTGGGAGTCAGTTTGTGATCAACTTCTTTTATGAGACAAAAACAAGCAAACGTTTCAATATGTTCTTCGATTATAAAAAGCGGTCCTTACGAATAATGACCCTTATGAATAATGGCCCTTTTCTCAAATTATAAATAGCGGTCCTTACGCATACCCTGTTAGTAGGAGACCAGCCTGTAGGTCCCGTGACCAATCTCTGGGAACAAAGGTTTAAAAGTGTTTTTGTGTTCCCTGATGAATACCGAACAATTTTGACTTGGGCTGCCCCCTTGAAAATCCCAGGCATTTTCGTGAGGGGTCAACAAAGGTCATACAGGGATAGAAATTTAAATAGTTCTAATTGTGTCAATATGCATATCAAATTACTCGTCTGGTTATGAGGATTTCAAAAATGTATAGTTTGCTATACCTCCGACCTTAAATGAGGGCGCTATGGTCAAAAACGTTGAAAGGTCAACACACTTTTGACTGGTGGTCAAATTCACCAACACAGTCAACCTTATCAAATTGCATATCAATTTACTCATCTGGTCATAAGGATTCCAAAAATATGTAGGTTGTTAAACCTCCGACCTTAAATGAGGGCGTTATGGTCAAAAAGGTCAATGCACTTTAGAAATTCACCAACACAGTTAACATCGTCCGATACTAATGATTTTAGTGTCTAATAATATGTTTTCTGACATAACAAATTCAACTAAGCAACTTTTAAAATCAAAAGTGGTTGCCATAACCTTGAAATTTTCCCCAAACCCATGGATAAGAAGTTGTTAGATGTTTGTCAATGAAACGGCAGCTATTTTGAATGTATATGGTCAAGGTAAGCACTTTTACTTTTGAAAGTTGTATAGTTGAATTTGCCATGTCAGAAAACATATTATTGCAATGACGACCTTTGTCATTGCCTTGTTTTCGTTCAAATTCTGCCCCATTAATATTCTTGTTTTCCTTATCGTCCAAAAATCCCATTCGTTTTGCACGTAGTGCTTGTCATTCCTAGTTAGGTACTTTTCTCAAGTCCTTTTCCTTTCAAATTTCGTAGGCATCATTTCTAGCATCTCATCAAGGTCACCTACTTTTTCGATTTTCAAAATCAGTCATGCATGACCGTCCAGACGCCATTTTGTCCGTTTCTGGTCCATTTTAAGGCCTTTCTATCTTCCTTCCTATCTCCACTATCCTAGATCCTACAAACTTCTAACAAATTCCTCTAGATAGTCTAAGAGGTGTTCTTTCATCTGCGACGCATAACCTGACCTTCAAAATGCCATCTTCGTACTCAAAATTCAAATCTGAAACCGACTCCGTCAAAAATCCCTCAAAATCTTGAGAAATTGACCCCTAAATAATCTACAACTGCCATAACTTTCTCATATAAATTCTGTTTTGTATTTAAATCTCACAGTATCTTAATCTTATAATTGCACATAGCCCTGCCAAATTTCACGCCCCAATAGCTTTGCAAAACATAAATAGCGCACTCTAAAGTTCTGGGAATTGGCTTTCTCTCTGTGGCCGTATATCCATTATGGCTTGGCAAATCCGTACCCTTTTTTGGATTTAGATACTTGAAGATATGCCCTTACCAGCCATATACAAAATTATATACCCTAACACTGACCGACTTTGCGAAAAATGCCCTCCAAATTCGCCATTTTCAAGAAAATTGAGAAATAACTTCAAATTGCTCTAAATTAACGATCTTTATACCTACATCAATGAAACTTGGCAGACTTATGTATCCATATACGTGACAACTGTCTGTCAAGTTTGGTAAATTTCAAAAATGTCAGCGCAAAGTTATCGCCCAAAATGATGAATTTACTATGCATTACGTAATAGCGCGTTTAATGCGTGTAATACATTGCGCGAAGATAACAATGGTGTCAAACTGACCGCAATGAAGTGCCCTTTCGAATGATACCAAGTATAGTATATGTTCACACAGAAAATTGTGAATAAATCGCATTTGAACAAAGGTCACTACACGAATTCCGCCGAGTTTCCGCCCGAATCTAACACGTATCGGCTATGACGTCATTTTTTCAGACTGCTTTTCGCCCCTTAAACGTCCTTTTTTTTCCTTGAAAATTTGCAGTGACATGCCCAGTTTCAATACGCAGGGCACCTCATGGCCGGATTTTTAAAATTGGTCAATGGGGCCATCTAAGACGCCATTTTGTCCTATAAATCTATTTTACATCACGTGTTTCGATAGGATTATCATAGAAAAAAAGAGAGTGGTTTACAATAACAATCATGAAATTCTCTTTCTAATAATACCAAATACGGCCCATAAAAAGACATAAAGAGAGAGAGAGAAAAAACAATTTAACTCCGGTAATAATACAGATCCTGTACGTTTTCCGCCCATGCATTACACGCATTGTCTATGGGGCATATCGGGTTCACGCTTTTGACCCCCAGAACGATCTTGACTGCAATGACGAACATGCACCAAATCCCCTTGGTTTTTGCACGCAGTGCTTGCGAGCCTTTTCTACGTCCTTTCCCCTATCCCAATTTCTTTCAAACTTCGTAGGCATAGTCACTACCATCCCATCAAGGTCACTGTTGAGGCCTTTCTTTCGCCCTCTCCAATATCACATAAGCTACAGACTTCGTACAAATTGCTCTGGATAGGGCGAGAGAAGCTCTTTCGTTTGACACGTAGAAACATGTCGTCATTGCACGCACATCGTTGTGACACGATTGCATTTCTAGTTATACCCTAAAATCATTAGAATCGGACAATGTTAACTGTGTTGGTGAATGTCTAAGGTGTATTGCCCTTTTTTTTTTTACCATAGCGCCCTCATTTAGGGTTGGAGGTATAACAAACTATACATTTCTGGAATCCTTATGACCAGACGAGTAATTTGACATGCAATTTGATAAGGTTAACTGTGTTGGTGAATTTGACCACCAGTCAAAAGTGTGTTGACCTTTCAACGTTTTTGACCATAGCGCCCTCATTTAAGGTCGGAGGTATAGCAAACTATACATTTTTGAAATCCTCATAACCAGACGAGTAATTTAATATGCATATTGACATAATTAGAACTATTTAAATTTCTATTCCTGTATGACCTTTGTTGACCCCTCACGAAAATGCCAGGGATTTTCAAGGGGGCAGCCCAAGTCTAAATTGTTCGGTATTCATCAGGGAACACAAAAACACTTTCAAACCTTTGTTCCCAGAGATTGGTCACGGGACCTACAGGTTGGTCTCCTACTATGTTTCAGTCTGCCTGTAATGCACCTAGCCTATGTTCTCTCTCTCCTCAGTTATCTTCTCAGGACCTTTCTTTTTTCCCAGCACTGCCTCTTCAAAGACCCCGTATCCGATCTGATGTAATTATCAAATCATGCAACGCAATACCCTCTTGGAGATTTGGTATACTTCTCTTATAAATAATTATAATGCCTCTGCAATAACATTAACTATGTATTGCTAACACCTTCGAGTTGTCATATTTGTATACGATTAGTTTTTCCTCTTGTGTTACGCTACTCGTATGTCTCTGTTGACTTTTGTATAGATAATGTGAAACCTCGATGCAAAGATTTAGTTTTAATATGTTCCTTTCAGTCTTTGCTACTGTTAAAAATATATCAACGATAAAATAAAGGTGGGGCTGAAACCGGAAAAGAGGATGGGGAGGTTATAAAGAGATCGATTGTGGTGCGTGTGACTATGTATCAGGACTATAACCCCTGGATAATCATCCACCGGAAAATTACTCCCAAAGACAACCACCAAACGAGGACAATTACCCCTTGACAAATAACGCCCCCCTTAAGAACAACCAAGGATAACCACCTCGTGGGCAATTACACCCACCCCTAAAAATTAAGCCCTAGGACAATTACCCCCCACCCTAAAAACAAACAAGGACAACCACCCTGAAGACAATCACACCCACCCCTACAAATTACCCCCTAGGAACATTACTTCTCCCCCTCCCAAGGAAAACCAAGGAAACCACCCCGAGGAAACTACCAACCTCCCCCGCAAGAAAAAAAAAAAAAAAAAAAAAACACCCCTGTTCATTTAAAGGGGAATTCTACCCTGATACTAAGGTGTTTTTTTATAAAAGCATAATTTGTTTCGGGGGGTAATTGTCCTCGCGAGGGGGGGGGGGGGTCCGGCTCGTAATTTGCCGGGGGGTGATTGCCCGGGGGGGGGGTAATTGTCCTAGAATCTCTTCTGCAAAACATACACACTACATTAAATGTCAACGATACAACATATACAAAATATAAATAATTGTTTGAACGTATACATAATATAATAATGATGGAAACGTTGACATTAAAACAAAATGTAACTTATATCACACTATCAAGAATTATTCATTAATCACTCTGCAGAAGAAAAATTGCTATCCCATTAAGCATTTGCTTGATAGCGTAGTAGCAAGGTGAATAATAGAATAAAACAAACTGATGTTGATGTTGATGATAACGATGATGAGAATGGAATTGAAAATATGTTGAAATAAATATGTCTGATACAGAAAACTTATATAAGTATACAGGAGTTATAAAATTAAGTAATAGATGTTTATAGAAAGCTGAAAATAATATTGAATATAACGGAGGGGGAGGGGAGGGGGAGGGGAGGGGGAGGGGAGGGGGAGGGGCACGAGTCTTTACTCTACTAGATCAGTATTTGTCAACGTAAAAAAGAAATTGCCATACCAATCTTTGATAATTGATAAATGAAAGTAATAATAATAAAACAATGGTATGCAAGTGTGAAATAAGATAATTTAAAATGTTTCCAAATAGTTACTGCTCTGAAAGTGCCCTAGCTGAATATTTGGACATAACTTTTAATCCACATGTTTCTGTACTTCCATATAAACATTGCTGTGTAACGTGCAAGTGACTTTCAGCAAGACTGAACAAAATTGTTTTTATTTTTGGGGGTGTAAAACCTCACAGTAAACATGAATGTCTATGTGATACATAATCAAACTTTTCTAGTTGATCCACATATCTTGTTGTATCTATTTTTTGTATATATTTATATTGAATGATTGTGAAAATATGAGTTATTTTTGATAATTAAAGTTAATATCTTCTCAAAATATAATTGATTATTAAATTTATTTACTAAAGACTCAGAGGAATTAATAAATAAAGTTCCGAGAAATTATAAACTGTTTATATAAAGTATAAACCAGATTGTCACAATTAAGCATTTCATAAAAGAGGCAAGAAAACGTTATTCCAACTTTATACGTAATAACACTGTATTTTGCCATTTATACTGGTATACACCCGGATACAGTGACTTTTTGTTTTAATCATTTGATTTGGACACATGTTTTCTTCCTCCTCCATGATAAACTACATGTGTACTGTATATAACAGTAGGTCCATGATCAAACTAAGGACAAAATTCCTCTATCAGGACAATGTACATGTTATTATGACTCGTAAAATGTTATACACACCGATTAGTATTTCAGCAGGGAGTTGGGACTCCCTGATTTAGACCAAACGTACAATATTTTCTATACACACAAATTTGGGAATTCCCACGTTTGGAAATTGCGTGTGCAGCGCATTCGGGGAGGACGAATGATCATAAAGGTTGCACACGTACCTGACTAGTCCCCCAAAAGCCCCATGTGTTTCCACATAGATTGATTTGATCGATTTATTGGTTGCTTTTATTTATATTCCATGCAAAAATAGAAGTAAAGCGAATTAGAGAGATAGTAGTAGACAAGTATAGATTTAGATGGGTCTGGTAAATTCTCTAGACATTCTGGGCATATGTGCGAGATGAAAAAAGCGATCAACCATGAATTGACAAAAATTATCATTACAAAGATCGAGCTTTCTTATATGGGTCCTAGTTCATACTGCTGGAGAAAATAATATTTGTGCGCTCTCCTGAAACAATATAGAGTGGGTCTTTCAAATCATTTGGGTCCTGTAAAAGCAAAATAATTTACTAGCAAGTAGGATTTTCCATTTTGGAAGGTGATCGTAGCTAGGAGCCCGCTAACCTGGTGGGGTAGCCGTGTAATTCAGTATTCTTCCTATTATAACAAAATGGTTAATAGAACTTCTGGTAACTCATTCCAACGGAGGGAAAAAATAAAAAAATCCCAAATTATGAGAAGACAGGTCACGTATTTTGTAAATTTTGTTTGAGGGAAAGAGTGTATATGCTTGAAAGCCTGAATGATTTATAATTCGTATTGCCTTTCTCTGTCTCGACCAGTCCCTTTTTGGTAACACGCTTGCACAACTGACGACAGTCAAAATATTGAATACTATACATCTTTGGGTTGAGGGTTCAAACCCCAATACCGGCATTTACGTCCCTTTTTTGGCCAGGCATAAATCTACATTTGCCACTCCCCATTATCATGATTATTTGTTATAAATATATTAATACTTGTTGTTATAAATGTTTATATTATAATCACTATTATCATTATTATAATTATTTTTTATTGTTATCATTAATGTTGAAATCAGTTTTAATATTTTTGTTATAATTGTTATCCTTAATGTTAAATTATTAGTAAAATTATAATTATTATCATTGTTATTATTACTATTATACCTTGTATTCTTGTTATTATTATAGTCATTATCATCATGAACATCTTCATCAACGTTATTTTTCTTATTACTTAATTCATTTGTATCATTAACATAATCAGCTGGGTGAAATGTATAGAAAAGAAAACTGACTCTGAAGTTAAAACAAAAAATCACGTTGTATACTCTGCTGCAACTTTATGGCGTACAAGTCATGAGTGTTAATACCATATTCATTAAAATGTTTATTCAGTTGAGTTCTGAAAGTGAAAGTTAGTCTTTCAAGCACGGTGTCAAATCAATGAAGATAATGTCAGTTCTTTACGGTGTACTTTCTTGAGATAAATTTAATTTAGACCACTAAAGTTATTCAATTCATGTGGATGAACAGAATCATGTGTTGTTTACACAAATATTTCAAAATTCCTTTTGTTATGATATAAGGTGGACTTTTTTTTGAAAGGTTAAATAAAATTTGTATTTAAAAGAGTAATAAATGAAACTATTAATACAATAATATTTATGCGTGTGAAAGAAGTGTGAAAGAAAATCATAGACAAATGTGTCCCTAAGAATTAGCTCATAATTGCCCCCCCCCCCTCCCCTAGAAATAGCTGCAATACTTGGATTCGAAATGCCATTCAACATGTTTGTATAGTCTCACATAGAGACTTTCGTGTAAAATGCAAGTGACCTTCAGCAACTTGAGCCAATTTCTAATTATTTTTTGAGTTAAAAATGTTACACTTAACATAAATGTCTATGTGATTTATGATCAATCTTTTCCTGTCGTTTCCAGATATTGTGTTGTCTTTATATTGAATGATTGTGAAAATAAGATTCATTATTGATGGATAAAGTTCATATATTCCCAGAATGTTATTGATAAAACTAAAGACTCCGAGATATTGATAAATAAAGTTTCGAGAAGGTTTACATTTTATGTATAAAATATAAACCAAATTGTTACAAACGTTTCATGAAAAAGGCAAGAAGACATTGATCAAACTTATTGGGTAACACTGTATATTCGCCATTTAAACCGGTGACTTCTGGAACCGTCCTAGAAAATCGTAAAACGGGTTGTGATCGGGGCCGAATGAGTAGATAATGTCTATAATATGACCCTAGTTCGTTCATAAACAGTCCTCAATACGTCCATCTCATCTGTTCCCCGTCCACAGTCAGTTCTTATCAAGTTCAGATCGGGTAAACTTGCTATTTCCAGGCAGTCCAAGCTAGTCCGTACTCAATTTAAACCAATTATTAACTAATTCTACCTCGTTCCCAATACGTCCAAACCCATTCTAACTAGTTTGCCACTTGTTCTTACTAGTTTTTAACCCGAAACTAGAACGTGTGCGACCCCGTATTGGCTCGGGAGCTTTAACAAACCAGCACGTTCTCGTCATTCCTCATTCCCGTTCAATTTCAACACTTCAAGTTTTGCAGATCAAGAAATTCAAGTGAAGCCCCATCACACCGAACTAGCTCTCACTACGTTCTGGAAAATGTTGCCAAACGGGCTTAAACTGTGTGCGAACGGATTGAACGTATTAATTATAGCAACTATTTACGATCTTTTTTAGAACAACTTGGACGGGGTCGGACTGGCTTGGACGGGAAGGGTGCTCTAGAACTTTGAGCCTGTTAAGAAAATGTCCCGACCTGCAACTAGACGGAGTGACAACGTACACAAAACGAGATGGACGTACTATGAACGGAATTGCCGTACTTTGAACCTACTATGAACATGTTACAATGTGATGTGGTCGAGCATCATTAAGCCACCATCACACCGAACACGTTCTCAATACGTTCTGGAAAATGTTGCCAAACGGGCTCAAGGTGTGTTCGAACGGAGTTGAACGTAGTAGCAAATGTTTGCGGTCTGTTTAAGGACTTCATGGATGGGCTCGGAATCGACTAATGTCTATAATACGATCCATACGTCCAACGTAGTGAGAACTAGTTTGGTGTGATGGGGGCTTAAGGTAGTGACTTCAATGCTAGATGTAAATGTAAAGATATTCTGAAAGTTTGAGTGGAAACGGAACGTTATTAATGATAACAATTGGGAAAAACTGATGTGATCGACTCCTTAATTCTCCCAACTATATTATTACAATCTATTCTACAATTTAGGTGAATGTAACTTCTTTGTTTCAAAGGAAGCCAGTGTAATGATCTCAAGAGTGGCTGAGATGGATGGTCCCTAGAAACCTGAAATATCAATCGGGCTGCCCAACTTTGTAGCCGTTGCACACGAATCAATTTAGTCGAGGGAATGGTAGAGAGAAGCCCATTACAATAATCTATACGGGATAGAACTAACGAACGCACAACGTTATGACAGGCAGACTGGTCAATAAACCTTCTGATTCTAGCAAAATTCCTTAAATAAAACGTAGCCATACTACAGATGTGAGAAATATGGTGAGACATCGACATGCAAGAATCAAATACAACGCCAAGGTTTCTTATTGTTTATGGAGGACTAATGAGTGTGCCACCAACATTCAACTGAACATCTGGAAGACTGCGCAGATTGTGACCTGAAGCAGCAACAAAAAATTCAGTCTTTGAATCATTTAATTTTAAATTATTTACTACCATCCATTGCCTAATATCTGAAATACAAATTTGAAGTTTGATAAGAGCTCCTGGAATCTTAGGATTAAAGGAAACATATATCTGTATGTCATCAGCATAGAGATGATAATTAATGCTATGATGTCGGACGATATCTCCAATAGGAAGAGTATAAATTGAGTATCCTATGGGTTCTACTATTGATCCCTGGGGGAGTCCAAATTCTATGGTTGTGAGGTTTGACAATTTGCCGGCTATGTCAAATGTATGCGGGCCTCTAGGGCCTTAGGGTATTGGACATCCCTACCCTTTAATGCAAAGTTCAAGGGTATGCGGGCCTCTAGGGCCTTAGGGTATTGAACATCCCTACCCTTTAATGCAAAGTTCAAGGGTATGCGGGCCTCTAGGGCTTTAGGGTATTGAACAGCCTACCCTTTAATGCAAAGTTCCAGGTCACCCTTGGGCAAGGTGTAGCACCTGACAGCCTTCCCCGAGTCCATATAAATACTGGGATGATGTCCAGCGGGGGCTAGTTTATCATGAATCCGGGTGGAGGGTACTCGTCAGCTGTAGTGAAAGCAAACCTTCTAATGGAGTCCAGCCATGATGAAAATTGGGCCTGTGGAAGGCAACGGGAACCCACCGCAGTATTATCCTCAGGATGACCCAATATATATGATATTGTCAATTCAAATCAAGCCAAAGACGTTAACGGGACTCTAGACACTAGATGCCAGGGTGTCGCGTCCGACAGGGCCAGCAGTGAGGATGGTCAGGTCGTCATCCAGCAAAGTCCTCACTCGCGCGTTGGCACTTGGAATGTTAGAACAATCAGAGACGACAAGATAGAAACCATCAAACGTGAGATGCGACGTTATAACATGAACCTGCTTGCTCTTACTGAGGTTAGATGGCTTGACAGTAGTGACTTCATGAGTGATGAATTCAGAGTGATATACTCTGGAGGGAAAGCAAGACAACGTGGTGTTGCCCTTTTGCTAGACAAGCATACTGCAAAGAATGTATGTAGGATAGAGGCTGTAAGCGATAGACTGTTAGCAGTCAGAATAAAAGGATCACCAGTTGACATCGTTGTGCTGGTTGTGTACATGACTACAAGTGACTATGAGGACAAAGATGTTGAGGATATTTACGACATGATCGATGAGGAGCTGGACAAAGGGAAAGGAAATAACTATCGTATTCTTCTCGGTGACTGGAATGCTGTTGTTGGAAGCTCACACAAACATGATGATGCTGTTGAAGAGTGGGGTCTTGGCAGAAAAAACCATAGAGGAAATATGCTAGTACAGGTTTGCAAGAGGAGGAAACTGGTGATTACCAACACTCTCTGTGAACAGCACCCTAGACGTCGCTATACATGGAAAGCACCTGGGGATATCGCACGCTACCAGATTGACTCTATTCTTGTGAACCAGCGGTACAAGAATAGTGTTAAAAAGTCCCTGGCATATCCAGGCGCAGACTGTTACTCGGATCACAAGTTGGTGCTGATGACAGTGCAGCTAAAACTAAAGAAGGTGAGAGGGAGCTGTAAAGTGACACAAAAAGGTAATGCAAAATTGAAACAGAATGCATTAGTATATGCACGTGGTGTCCAATCCCGGCTGAACTCTAGAGAACTCCCAGAGGGACCCTCGGTTGAAGAGGAATGGGAAAATGTAAAAGGTGCCTTGCATGGTAGTGCTGAAGAAAACGTTGGGTTCAGTAAGAGAAAGAAGATCCGTAAATCATGGATAACGGAGGAAATGATAGATAAGATGGATCAGAGAAGAACGCTGAAAAATGACAACTCTGCAGAAGGAAAAGGGGGTTACAAGAGGCTTAATAACGAACTAAGAAGAGCTACAGACACAGCACGAACTAAATGGTGGAAACAACAATGCAAGGAATTAGAGGATCTAAACCGCAGGGGGAGAACAGACCTTATGTACAATAAAGTGAAAGTTCTTAGTAACGATATGAACAAAGGAAAAGGAAAGAACAATACAATAGGGGTTCTGGATGTGAATGGAGAACTGCTAACCAACCAACGGGACATAGAGGAGAGATGGCGTCAGTACGTAGAGGAGTTGTATGCAAGGGACAATAAACCAGTCGCTCTGCCCTTGGAAATGGGAGATTATGTCATGGCGGATGACGTTGGTCCTTCCTTACTTCCAGAAGAGGTGCATGCTGCAGTCTGTCAGTTAAAGGAGAAAAAGGCGACTGGTGAAGATAACATTACGGCTGAAATGCTCAAGAATATGGGGGAAGCTGGCATAGTGGCACTGACTGAACTATGTCAACATATATATGAACAGGGAATCTGGCCAGATGATTGGACAAGAAGCCAGTTGATAACTATTAAGAAGACCACAAAGGCAATAATATGCGAGGATCACCGCACTATCAGCCTGGTATCACATGCTTCAAAATTATTACTAAAGGTA
This sequence comes from Strongylocentrotus droebachiensis, assembly GCA_035222895.1. Classification (NCBI taxonomy): domain Eukaryota; kingdom Metazoa; phylum Echinodermata; class Echinoidea; order Camarodonta; family Strongylocentrotidae; genus Strongylocentrotus; species Strongylocentrotus droebachiensis. Next base: position 111,637 of record JAVYIG010000460.1, on the reverse strand, counting down.
CTCTACCATCGGATTGAAGCGAGGTCCAGAGATTATATTGGAATTGACTAATTTGGCTTTCGAAAAGGGGTCGGCACTCGAGAAGCAATCGCTGTGATGAGAATACTAAGTGAGAGATGTATACAGCATGATCAGGACCAATATATCTGTTTTGTGGACTACGAAAAGGCATTTGATCGTGTCAATTGGACTAGGTTGATGGAAGTGCTGTCAGCCATTGGCGTTGATTGGAAAGACCGTAGACTGCTTGCATCCTTGTACATGTCTCAGACTGCTAGCGTTCGTGTCGGAGATGGGGTCTCTGAACCAGCCGTCATTGGACGTGGAACACGTCAGGGATGCCTTCTGTCTCCTCTTCTCTTCAATATATATGCAGAGGCAATGGTAAGAGAAGCTCTGGCAATGTTAGAAGAAGGAGTGATCGTTGGAGGAGTGTTGATTAGGTCTGTACGGTATGCTGATGATCAGGCCATGCTCGCTGTCACTGCCGATGGTCTTCAAAGATAGATGGTACAGATGGATGAAGTGGTCAGGAGCTATGGCATGAGAATCATCGAGAACAAAACGAAGGTGATGATGATAAGTAAAGGCAAGACAAAAGAAATAACTATCATGATAAATGGCAACAGACTAGTGCAAATCAACCACTTCAAGTATCTAGGCAGTGTGCTTACTGAGGATGGCAAGTCTGCCAAAGAGGTCAACTTGCGCTTAGCTCTGGCAAGAGCTACCTTCTTTCAAAGACAAGATATCCTGATGAGCCACAACATTGACCTCAGTTTAAAAAAGCGTCTTGTGAAGTCCCTAGTATGGAGTGTACTGTTGTATGGGGCTGAGACGTGGACACTCACTAAAAAGGACATGCAGCGATTGGAGGCGGTCGAAATGTGGTGCTGGCGCAAATTACTAGGTGTGTCTTGGAGGGACAGAGTTTCGAATGAAGAGGTGTTGCATCGAGCTCAAGAAAGGCGGGTGCTGATTCAAACGATTAGAGAGAGAGAGAAGAAATGGCTTGGACACATAATGCGGCATGATGAGGGCTTGATGCTCAGAGTCGTAGAAGGTCGTATTCATGGAAAGAAGAAGAGGCGAAGACCTCGTAAAGGCTTTCTAGACGATGTAATCATACAATGTGGAGCAACAGGATATGAAACGATGAAACGGTTGGCTCAAGACCGAGGAACTTGGAGAGAAACTTGGAGAGACACTTGATATAGAATTTTGAATGGGTCACTGAACCTGTCATAAACTGACAGATCACTATTGATGATGATGTCAACTTGGGAAGACCATCCAGAGAGGTATGACTGAAACCAGGACAAAACTGTTGACCTAACACCTGTTCTTTTGAATAAACGGGATATACATATTTGATGATCGATCGTATCGAATGCGGCTGATAGATCTAACAGTGCCATTAGAACTACCTGGTTTGAATCAAGAGCAAACATTACGTCGTTTTTTTACTTTAATTAGAGCTGACTCGGTACTGTGACATAACCTATAAGCAGATTGAAAAGAATCAGAAAGATAGTTAGATTCAATGTGATGAACTAATTGTGTAGATGCTGCTTTCTCGATGAGTTTACCTAAATATGTTAAGTTTGACACAGGTCTATAATTTCTAAGGTCATTTTGGTTCATGCCTGGTTTCAAGCCTGTGCTCCGTTGGGGAAAGTACCTGTGGAAAGAGATTGATTGACTATGTTTGTAAGCAATGGTAATAAAGGATCAGAGTTCTCTTTCAGTAGCCATGTTGGGACGGGATCAAGTCGACAGGATTTAGTAGCCGATGACATGATGATTCTGGACAAATCTGATTGTGTAAGCAACTGAACATTTTCAAAAAGAGGAATGTTTTCATTTAGAGTGTCACTAAACTGGGTATCAACAGGTAAATTACAAGTATCTATTTCATATCTTATAGGCACTATTGTTTTACCCTGAAAGATTATGTTTGCTACCATACTTAATGAAAATAAATGAATACAGAACAGTTCTGTATTCATTTATTTTCATCAAGTATGGAATTTCAGAGCTTTAGAAAAAAATTGCATTTTCAAACCTCCAAAAACTCCATTTCTAATACACTTTACCTAGCGTAATGGAGCGAATAATTGCGCCTTTCTCCCCTTTTCTCTATCTTTCTTTGTTGCGCTCCTATCTTTTTATGTTCGGTTCAAATGCCGCCCAGGGCACATGCCCCCTCTGCCCCCGGAGATACCCAATGACTGGGAAAACCCCAAAGTCATCTCTTTTCCCGCTCGACTATTGACACAATCTAACTTGTGGAGAAATACATTTGCCATTGGACTTTCTTTCCCAGAAAAATAACACCTCACACACGAACATACGTGCGCTAAACACACAGATACACACACCCACAACAACCAACAACAAACCTATCGAACAGGACCAGCCATTTAGAGGCCATGCACTGTAACACTGCAACAATTAGGCCTTGCTTGTTAGTTCACCGTATAATACCATATCTGTCTATCCGTCTGTGTACGAGATAAATTTCAAGTATATTATATTGGTCTGTCTAATACAGATCATTGTATTTGCAGTATATTTCTATAACACGCTTCGTTTCTTTTCTGAATCTACTTTTTGGGGGGTCAGCGATAGATAGTGTATAGAAGTGACGCATATTTCTCAACTTTTTCGATGCAGTCTGGTATGCCTCGAAGATAAAATAACACGGGGGAGAAGAGTGAGTGAGTGAGAGAGAGAGAGAGAGAGAGAGAGAGCGGAGAGAAGGGAATATATAATCAAAATATCTGTCAGAATGGAGAACTTTTGAAAATTACGCTTTTTTGCAGTACTCGAATTATTGGCTGATATGCATGAAAGGTAACATTACATGGGGGAGAAGTGTGTTAGAGAGAGAGAGAGAGAAAAGAAGAGAGAGTGAGAGAAAGGAATAGAGAGAGAGAGCGAGAGAGAGAGAGAGAGAGAGAGAGAAAGGGGAGAGAAGAGACTATAAAAAAGTAGATGTAGTCAGAATAAAGTGCTTTGAGAATTCCCCTTTATATATAGCAGTTCTCGATCTTTCACCTTTTATTTTTTTTCTATTACAAGGTAATCGACTCTATGCTTATTATGTATATAATTTTAAATAATACATGTATAGCTGTCATTCACGTTTAATTCCCTGTTTACTCGAGTACCTCTTCGCAAGATACGGATAGGTGATTACTGTTAAACATGTATTACGACAGTAGGAATAAAGCGAATGATCATTTGTAAGCAAGCGTCGGTATTTCGTTAATTTTGAAGTGTGAAATTGGGCTGGAACAAACGATCGACCGTGGTCGATATCAAGATCTAAATCCTCACCCAAAATATCCAAAAAACAATGGTTTGAAACAATATTGAAAACAATTTAAACAAAATTATAAAATTGCTAAATCACTAACATAGAAAGAATGAAAAAGCTCATAAACTGTTTTACACGTTTCCCAAAGCTTAATCTTTAATTAAAGACCCAATACCACTTCGTAGCCCAACGATCGCAAATAAAGAGCCTGTACGGTAGACTACAACGCCTACGCATGTGGGAATCCCCAGTTTTCTGGAAATACATACACGTCGTCTGAAATGTGACAAACAAGAATCCAAGTCCATGTTGACGCACTTGGTGCAAATATTAGAGTGGCACGGTTATTACCCAAAGTGAACATGTATAACCGTAATTTTCCCCAAGATCATAAAGATGGAAACGGTTTACGTTTTTTAATTAGAAGCTTTGTATTTAGAAGCACCTGTGATCACACAGCCAAAATAATTTAAGTCTGAGTAAATCAATTTCGTTTGCCTCTTCTTTTAATGGGTATGGGTATGGGCAGCTTTTAAATCTACATTCTAACAACTTGTTGTAACCCTATTGGGAGGCGGGACAACCCCTCTCAGCATTTTTTAGGGAGAGGCCTCCTCGTCCCCATTAAATCGCTACCTCTGCATTAATTATAGCAAAGAAGTATTTCCTCTCGATCAATAGGTCTAATAAACGGCTTACAGCTCTTCTACAACTTTAATATTTCCGATGCTGTGCTAGGGAGAGTAAGGAGCGATCAAGAGGATTTACTATCCCAAAAATGAAAGTTTTATTTCTATTAGACCCTCGTTCGCCCAGTTTCGTATCTCTATTTTACTATCTTCCTTTTTATGTGTAAGTGTCCATCTACGTTTTCTGACATAACATGCACACATTTTGCACGACAGCATATTGTGAAATTCCCTTTACACATTACCCTTTTCCCTCTAATATATATGTTTCTCATACTAATGTTGATAATAAGAATATTGCATATACTGTTTCAGTCTACCTGTAATGCACTTGTTTCTCTCCCCCTCCTCAGCTATCTCCTCTGGACTTTTTTTTCTCCAAGCACTGCCTCTTCAAAGACGTCGTATCCGATCTGATGTAATTATCAAATTATGCAACGCAATATCCTCTTGTTAATTTGGAATACTTCTCTAATGAATAATTATTATGCCTATGTAAAACAATTAATTCTGTATTTCTAACACCTTAGATTTGTTCATATTTGTATACGAGTCTCTGTTGACTTTTGTATAGATATTGTGCCAAGATTTAGTTGTAATTTGTTCCTTTCAGCCTTTGCTACTGTTGATAATATATCATCGATAAAATAAAGGTAGGGCTGAAACCGGAAAAGGAAAGGGGCGGTTGCATAGAGATCAACGGGTATCTAGAGCAGGCGCGTACGCAGGGGGGGGGGGGGGGGGGGGGGGGGGGGGGGGGGGGGGGGGGGGGGTTGAACCCCCCCCCCCCCCTCTTTGGTATTTTTATGTGTGTATTTTGAGGAAAACCCCCCTAAAACCCCCCCTTTGGTCTTTTTTTAATATTTTTTTTAATTATAAAAAAATAAATAATAATAATAAACACAAACTATGCCCATGGCTGACCTAAAAAAGGTGACCTTACCCCCCCCCCCCCTAACGAAGAAAAATGTAAATTTTTCAAATTTCGAGACCCCCCAAAAAAGTGTCCTCTTACCCCCCCCCCCCCCCCCTGCCCCCCCCCCCCCCCCCCCCCCCCCCCCCCCCCCCCCCCCCCCACCCCCCCCCCCCCCGCTTATAAAGCGGCTGGCTGAGTTGTAGCGACATTGATCTACATTTGCCAAACCCCACCCAGGTGAAGTAAATGGGTACCTGGTAGGAATTTCTTTATTCCTTGAAATTGAAATTGAAATGAAATGATAGAGCGCCGTATGGCAGCCGTGTTAAAGCCAGGGTAATAATCGGGAGCGCCATGAGGGTCAAATCTGACTGACATGAGCACTTTATAAGAGCCCACTATTATTATTATTATTATTATTATTATTATGTTACTATATTGTTACATCATCATTTTGCCGGAGTAAGTTGTATTTGTAAACCCGTCATGCCCGGAGCAAACAAATATTAAAATGAGACAAATCTAAATGTACATTCGGACCAGGCAGGCTCTAGTACTACAACAACGTACGCTGGGAGAGCCACGCCCATCGCTCCCGCCCAAAGGGAGGGAGAGAAGCCAGTGTACACCAGGCAACGGGACATACCAAATGTTCACAACAACATGGCAACTGGGGAAGAGTTATACCTAGCCCTTGCCAAGGTTGTTGACCCCCAACGCTTAGCTGGTGTGCAGAAAATTAGAGGTTTATGGCGGATCTACATAGATAGCAAAGAGGCAAGGATCGCTCTCATTAGCAGTGGGATTCTACTTAGAGGATCAATGGTGAGTGTTCACGACAGGAACCCATTCATTTCATAAGAACATGACAATTCTGTGAGGGTCACTATCAAAGTTGTACCCTTATCTGTCTCCGATGAGCTCATTGTGGCTGAATTAGAAGGATGGAAATATGTAGTGAAGGGGAAAATGGTTAGGCAGCGTTTGATGGTAGGCGGGCAGCCTACTACCTGTTTTCCATCAGGACAATGTACATATAATTATGACTCGTAAAATTTTTCGTACACACCGATGTAGTATTGCAGCAAACAAGACCAAACCTACACTATTTTCTATACACTCAAATGTGGGAATTCCCACATTAGAAACTAAGAGTAGCGCAATGCTTGGCGTGCTGATGAGCGTTAATTACATCTGAATAGTTCCCCCAAAGCCCCGTCTGTTTCTACATAGATTGATTTGATTGATTGATTGGTTGCTTTTATTCATATCTCATAAAAATAACAAGGCATGACACATGACACAAACTGAATTAAAGTACTGACTTAATATACATATAGGGTAGGTGCAGGGAATTGGAGACCACCAAGATTGAACCCGTCACTGTCTGTCCGTGTTGGCTCCAATATTGATATAGCGCCATTCGTGGACTTTAACAACACTACTGCATATATCCAATTCATTTCGAAGACTACAATGTGCTCTTTCTCCAAGAAAATTGGCAAAATTGACCAAGGTAACCAATTTTGATCGTCAAATTTTGCTCTGATATAAAAAGACAATTTTCACTGAATGTTGTGGTGTATGCATATATTTAGGGGTGGCTCTTAAAAAGTAGTTTTAAAATGAAGTTTATGAAGTGTGCCAACCCTCACAGAAAACTTATGGCCATTGTATAATGTGAATGGGTGTTGCACGGCACATTATGAATGGTGTCTGATCAGAAATGTGTGCAGGTAATGGGGGACACCAGGTCCAAGATTTATTATTATTATTTGTATTATTAATTTATTGGTATATAATGATCGACCAGCAGCACAAGGCTAAAAGGGTCAATTTACAAAGGTACAGTGATTTAAATTATATACATGTACAATAGTATTACGAAACATAGTTAATAAATCTGTAACATAATGACAATACAGCAGAATCATATTGCGTTCGTTTATGTACATTACGTGAAAGGATGTACTAGCAGAAGATATACAAGAGCAGGGGAAGGTATATGGCTCATGAAAGTGAGAGTGATACAGCGAATGGAGTAGAGAGAGAGAGGATGGGAGAAAAGGGGAGGTACAACGAGAGAAAGGAAGAGGGAGAGAGAGAGAGAGAGAGAGAGCAAGGAATGGAATGATGATAATTAAATAAACATATTATTCCTAATTACATGTAATACATTAATGAAAATTAAGAGAGTCAGATTTCGGCGAGACAACAATAATCATCATACCAGCACATGCTAGAAGAGAGAAAAGGGAAGTTTAAAAGAAAAAAAGAGGGAGAGAAGTTTGAAGAGAGAGAAAGACGGAGAGAGAGAGAGAGATGGGGGTCGTTTGTTGTGAATTTCGAGTATGCCGAGGACAGTCAATGACCCGATGCTGGTTGGTTAATTGTCATTGTACACAAATATTTTGGGCCACATTGTTTTAAAATCGTTTCAAAATTACAGTCAAGTTCATTGGCTGCATATATCTCTTTCAAAAAGTATTTGAACTAGCCATAATAATCCCATTTTCATTTAAATTGTATTTAGAATGTCTTGATTTGTAACGGTTCCTTATTACCTGCACATGCAGGTAATGAGAGACCTTTGGTGCTGACGTCATCAATCATTGTTATCTTATTAATCAGTTACATCATACCCACAATTTTGTTACCAAATAAAGAGAAGAAGTTACTGAAGAGAATACAAAACTTTCTGTATGTGCAACATTTTTCATGTTTATGTAAATTATGTAAATGTGCTTAAGTGTCTCCAATTCCCTGCACCTACCCTACATAACTCCCCCACATAATACTTTTACACTAGACTGAGGAAAAAGGAGAACTGAAATAAAATACAGCATGTCACGGCTGAAAGTGGAAGAGAGAGAAATGGAGGGCGAAGAGGTGAAAAAGAATGGATAATGAAAAATGAAATAAATAGATAGCTAGATGTGTGAGGAGATAGATACATTTAAATATATATATATATATATACATAGAGAGAGAGCGAGAAAGAGAGATGTGGAGGAAGGGGGGACAGAAAGATGAAGCGAGTAGTTAAGCGAAGGAAAAAGATAGTAGTAATATAGAGTATTAAGATTGGAGTGGTAAATTCTTTAGATTTAATTAGAGATTTTAATTTGAGAAAATATTCATTACAAAGAGTTGTATATGGGTCATTGCTCAATAATGATGGAGAAAATAAAATTTGAGTGCATTCCTGATATAATATAAAGTGGGTATCTCGTTCAAATCATCTTTGTCCTGTAAAAGTAAAACAAATTCTAGCAAGTAGGGTTCTCAATTTCGAAAGGTGATGGGAGCCCGCTAACATGGTAGAGTAGCTATTTAATTCAAAATTCAAGATTCAAGATTATTTTATTGGTCCATGCATGCAAACATTACATAGAAATTTAGCTTCCAATGGCTTTTTTGACAGTGAAAATACAAATGATAGAAAACAAAATATAATATTTGACAATAGAAAACGATGTACATAAATATGGATAATTATTTTTATATTCCACATACTAAGAATCTTGCTCTACGGTTGGTCAAAAGTAAATCACGTGGTGAAAGATAGTTCGCCCATCATTGCTGGGAGAAGCAAAAAGTTCGTTACACTGTGTAGATAGGCTACTATCTACACAGTGCAACGCACTTTCACTGAAAATAGAAGTCCTATCTACACAGTGCAACGCATTTTAATTGTAGACGCTGCGTATTGCTCTCCTCTTTAAGCGCTTTTAGTGTATGTACGCGAACTTTGGCCACGCGCGAACTATATGGTCACACCACCATACTGCATGCACTGTGTACGTACTGTACACCGTTTGCTAGCTGTTCATTGATGACTTGTTGCTCTAAAATGACGGAAGAAGTGAAATGTTTCCAATGTGGAATATAAAGCAAATAATCACCTTTTGGTTTCAGGCGATGGCAGACTATCACTTCCTCGGTGATCGGAATGTATACGCTATTTTCCCTCAGCTTCGCTTCGGAAAGATAGCTACATCCAGATCGCCTGGGAAGTGATAGTTTGTCCCATCACCTTCACCAACGGTAGTTATTTGCTTAATCATGTGCATGTGCCCCTTCAATTTCATACGATTAACATGCGTCAAAAATTAAAATGTATCATAATATAATATTTCCCGCCAGCTACCACCCCCATACAGCCATAGCCTTATGTGTATAGTTATCGCGTCATAGTTGAATTACACAAATGTATGAAATTGGGGATGCATGAATTACGAGAACGTGAAAGGCGAATACGGTTGAACCTGAAACAATCATTGAGAAGATGAGTATTGTCTGTCATTATAACTTTAACTTTTGCAAGTAGGCGTTCTTCATAAAGTGCTGGAACAGGGGGCACATCTGATCCTATAACCCTCTGTGCGACTCTTCGAGTTCGATCTACTCTTCCCTTTTGCTCGTTTGACATGTTACCAAAAGTGCAAATCAGATTAAATGTCATAACGCTTTGGATGATCGATTGGTAGAAGAGCTTCAGGATGGTTCTATCGATATGAAAGCTCTTTGGTTTCCGTAAGAAAACCTCCTTGTGTTTGTTTTCTTTTGTACAGACAGCTTTGTTTCCAAGAAAGCTTATCATCAATGATTGTTCCCAGGTATTTGTAATCATGTACCTGCTCAATGACGTCTCGGACAATACGGAGTGGCTCATGTATTGTATTGTCTTTCCGGAATCAACGATAATTTCTTTGGTTTTACTGGTATTCAGTGATAGGTAATGGTTGTCACACCAACGGACAAAGTCTTCAACTAGGGAGATGTATTCATGAGGGTCACTGAACAGATAGCCTGTTATCACAGTATCATCAGCATATTTAACTAAACTGCAAAAGGATTTGGTGCTCGTGCAAATATTTGTGGACAACGAGAGAAAAAAAAATTGTTAAAAGAACTTCCAGTAACTCATTTCAACTGAGTGGAAGCTTTAATAAATCCCCATATTAAGATAAAAACGGGTCATGTATCTTATACAATTTGTTCGTGTGAAAGTGTAGTATATATTTGTGTTCTCGAAAGCCTGAATGATATAAAATTTGTAAAGCCTTTTTTGTCTCTGTTCCTTTATGGTAACACGCTGGCACAACTGATACCAGTCAAAATATTGAATAATCTTAATCCTATTGTTAAGGGTTCAAACACCAGCCCCAGCATTAACGGCCCTGTTTTGGGCAGATGTCAATCCATATTTGTCACTCTCCACCCGGATGAATTATGTTTTATTAGTGTTGTTATTATTATTATTATTATTATTATTATTGTTATTAATATTATAACAGTCATCATCATCATGAACATCTTCATCGTCGTTCATTTTCTTATCATAAATATCATGAATTTAATGAGGTAAAATATAGAAAAGAGAACTTGACTTCGAATTTAAACCATAAACTCAGGTTCTAAAATCTGCTGCCTCTGTATGGCGTACACGTCATGAGTGCTTACATTATTTATAAACATGTTTGTTCATTTTAGTTCCAAAAGGGAAATGTAGCCTTTCATGGTCTCACATCAATGAAGAAAATGTCACTGCATTACAGCGCACTTTTTTGAGATCTTTTTTTTTATAGACCACTGAAAAGAATTATATTCTGTTTATAAAATATCTTAACAATCCTTATCTGTAGTAATACAACTTGGAGTCTTTTTAAAGATGAAATATATTTGTTTTTATTTAAAAGAGTAATAAATAAAACTGATAATAAAATAATGTTTATGGTAGTGTGGAACATAATCATTAGAAATATGTCCTTAAGAATTGTCGACGAAAAGAAAGAAATAGCTGCAATGTTTGGATTCAAACATCTTTGTAACATGCCAGTAAAGTGCCAGTGACTTTCAATTCAATTCGATTCAATTCAAATAATTTTCAACAAGACTGAGCAAATTTCTTCTAATTTGTATAATTTTAAATATCAAAGTAAATATGTATGCCCATGTGATACATAATCAATCTCTTCCATCCGCTTCCAGATATTTTGTTGTGGTCACAATGGAATAAATTGTGAGAATATGATTTGATCGATAGCGTTAATATCTTTTCAGAATGTTATTGATTGAACTAACGACTCAGAGAAATTGAAAGAAAACTTTTCCGAGAAGGTGTAGACTTTATGTATAAATCATAAACCAGTTTGTCTGCGAGATGTCATGAACAGTATAGCTTCTAGGGGGCTTTAGGCCATACTGAATACTTCAGAAAGTCTAGCGGGCCCGCAAACATCAATTTAATGCCTTACCATCCCTTCGTTTTGTCCCCTCTGTGAAACTAAGTACAACAGCTTTAAAGTTAACGCTGCCCCCAAAATGTGTTTAATAGAAACATTTCATTTTCATGATACGACTGAAAAAAATTACTCTATATTAGTGCATCCCCAGCAAAACATATTAGGTCTACTATCAAATCAGTATAACTTGGATGCTGGTGTGAGGAAATAAAATGGTGCTTGTTAGTATCGGCTTGCATAGTGATGCAGAAATTGAGTAGGCTTGTGGGTGCACCATGTGAGAAAGATGGAGGATTGAGGAGTCCTGACGACGGATAGTCAACCTGTGCTAAACGTCGAGCCACTCCCGCCACCCATCCACTCCAATCGGCGCTAAGAAAGATAATCAACAGTCTTTTTCAAGACTACACCAAAAGTTCTTTTCAGGACTAAAAACTCTCAAGAAAGATAACCGAGAGTCCTTTTCGAACTCCTCAGTCCTACCTCTCTCTCACATGGTGTATCCGCAAGCCTACTGTATAATTAGTGAATAGTGAGGCAATGACGTCACAAACACATGAGTCAGTTGCCAATTTGTCTTGTCATTAACAATTCATAACTTTCTTATTAGTTTTCCGGCTTTGCTCAAACTTTTTTTGATTGGTTTGTCCGATTGTTCTGCTCCTTTGAAATTAAGTTATTGTAGGAGTAGACTTTCCCTTTAATACAGTTCATATGAACTACCATGACCCTGTTTCAGGGGAAAAACAACCTAGTAAAAATGCCTGGTTTAAAACTTTCTGATCTAATATTCAAGTACGAATTTCAAATGGAGGTAGCGAGGGGATGACAGATACATATAGGATTTGGTTAGATGAGTCGCTGGTTGGGTGACTGTGTTTACCTATACTTTGCTTCTATCCTTCAGTTGGCCTAGAATTTGGAGAAGTTTCACCGATTAAAAATAAGAAAGTCATACATTTTTGAAGGTGAACTCAATCAAACACAAATTGGCAATTCGATCGTTGACGTATGTTGGGACCAACGCTACATTTGGCCTGTACAAAATTGGTATTCTTCCTTAAAGTTGACATAAGAAGGCAATACATGTAAATGTCCATTAAATTGGTACCTACGGCACACATAAGTAATTTATAAGTTGTTCATTTACATAGCATACTGACAAATCTTCTGTCTACTGGATATCCTCAATTGAAATGTCTACAAATTATTTGAGCGATTCACCTCAAAGTCAACATCTCAATAATCACTCGAATGGTTATTTATTTTAATCAGTCCAATGCAAGTTCAATTTGATTTCATTTAAAACTTTCATCGAAAATATTTTTAATGAATCGTGCACATATTTCACAAGAAAATGCATTTAATACATAATAGTACTATACCAACATATATTATAAGGAATGCAACAACAAGATTACGCTATATGCCGTGGTATATAATAAATTATTTAAAAAATGCGTCTAAAGAAACAGAAAGGAGAAAAGAAGGGAAAACATTGATGGGTCAAAATATAAGTAAAACAAAGTAAGGAAAGGAAAGGAAGGGCGAAGGAAAAGAAAGGAGAGACTAAACGTAGAAGGCTTTAGTAAGAACGAATAATATAGATAATATAGATGCATTCTTTTGAGTTTTAAAGATTAGGTGAAATTTGAAATTACGTTTGAAAGAAGATAAAGTCGGCATTTTTCGAATTTCATTAGATATATTATGACCAAATATCTTTGCAATAAAAGGTATAAAAACCGGTTGATCAAAATTCATGATTGCATAATGGCAAGAGTAATTGATTGCCAGCTCTTGTGTCATAACAATGGAAAAAAACTATTTAATGTAAAAGATTAATTACAATTTGGAGGTTAAATAACTTTGAAATATGAATACATACATTTTGTAAAAATTAAATATGTATATTTCAGATACTTTTAAGATCTTTACACAGGTCTGCAATACGAGTAAATAGTTTTGAATTGCTAACAATACGAAATGCACGTTTTTGTTTTTTGTTAACACGATCCACAGGAGGTAATAGTATAGTTGTATAGTATAGTATTTATTTTCCGTATACAAATCAACATGAAACATACAACCTAAATGTAAACGTAATAATATAAATGGATTGATAGCCCCGCTTAAAGATATCAACATGATATTGCTGTTTTTTGGAGAGGGTCCAACTTTTAGATGGACTCTGAACATCAATATTTAGTACCGCGACCCCATATTTTACAACAATACATAATGTACGGCGAGATCATTGTAATGTATAAATTTAAGAGGACTGGGTTCAGTAATGTACAATTCAGCTGATTCGTTGAACAAACAATTTTTGAAACTGTAGAACAAATATCATTTATGTGCGCACTCCAACTTAAATTTTCATCAATAAAGACACCCACGAATTTTGAATTTGTTACCCGCTGAATGTCATGGTTATTTATGTATATATTCATTCCTTCTTCATTGACACTCTTATTTTGATACTTAAAGATCATATATATAAAACACGTTTTCTTTCGATTTAATACAAGCTTGTTTGTTGTAAACTAATATCGAATACAATTAAATTCAACATTTAGCGTGTGATTCATTTCCGTGATATCTTTGCCAGAAATGAAAAAAACATTGTATCATCTTCCAATATAAAAGAAAAAAAGTATTTGGCTTGCATTTGTCAAATTAATGAAAAGAAAGTACAACAGTCAATACATTTAATTGAGTACTATATCAATATGCTTATTAGAACATTCATATCATGCACTGATATAAGACGCTTATAAGAACGTAACAACATCAATTTCAAATTCATGTTTGTGACAAAATTATTTCTTATTCCTCAATCTGCCCGACTACAGATCGAACAAAAAACAAAACTCGATTGGTGTGGGGTCAGTTTGGCGGTGAAACTAATTATTAGCCTGGTGGAATTAAGAAATAGGACATACAACAATGAATGCACTTTTAGAGAGGCAGAGTAAGGGGGAAAAGAGGAATAAATTTGGAGTACCACACAAGAAGAGTATAAAGTAAGGGTTAAAGTAAAAGGGAGAAAGAGAGAGAGGGAGGGGTGGAAAATGGGGAAGGAAGAGTGAGGGTGAAAGATAGAATAACAATAATAGATTCACAGTCATAGAATTTAAGATTGATTTAGCAACCTAACAAGATAAGTGATTGGACTCTGTCTTTATAATTTCGTTCTACATGTATTTTTGAGCAAAGGAATTAACTCTTCCGTGGGACTTTGATATTGTATTCTATCTGCACCCACAACAAAAAGTGAGTCATTTGACACATTTAAGCATAATTTTCGTGAGTCAGGTGTAAATTGACTCATTAGTAACAACCAATGAGTCTCTATTGACTCATTTCTATTTCACCAGTGTGTCAATCATGAGCTAACGCATTTGCAAAATGCTTCGACTGACTCACATGGTCGTAAAAAATGAGTCAAGATCGACATAAGAGCATTTTAGAAGCAAAAAGTGAGTCAACTTGAAAGTGAGGCTGTATGCATGCGCGCGCATGCTTTCGTGACGTCATCCAAAATGCGCATTCTCGAGCCATATTTGAATTCCCGATCGACGACGCGACGTCGCCATCTTATATCTTGGATTCAGAAGAGTTTTGACTGCAGCTAGTGAAAAATTGGTACGCATAATTATTCATATGGTTTTAAACGATGATTTTTATGACTGGATTCGTGGGCTGAATCTTCTGATTATTATACAAATGATGCATGCGTTCATTTTACGATATCCGCACTCGAGTTGATGAGGCTGTGTGTAACTTAACTAGATTCTACTGTATCACACGAAGCCGTGTCGAATGAAAACATGCATGATCTTGCATCATTGTTTTATACAACGAAACTCCTAGATCCTTGTTATTTGATGTAAAACAAATTAATTCAAGATTGTTTCGTGACAGTATGGGTGACAAATAAATCTCAAGTTAAGGCTTAATTTAGTGCGTACAAAGTAGATTTTTCAGATTCGGGTAGCGGGGCCACCGATTACATCGCTAAAATGTGATATTTTAGGATATATTTTCCATTGCAAATGTGGACAGTGACTCTGGCATGGTATGGTATGTGTGTGATAGGCCTAGGAAGTAGGGGGGTCTATGTCATGATGCACCCACAACAAAAAGTGAGTCACCCTTACTCAAATTGATGAGTCACTGGTTTGTCCGTACAGCGAAACACTTGAAGGATCATGTGAGTCACTATGACTCGATACAAATGAGTCTTATTTATCAGTCTTAGATAAATAAGACTCATTTGTATCGAGTCATAGTGACTCACACGATCCTTCAAGTGTTTCGCTGTACGGACAAACCAGTGACTCATCAATTTGAGTAAGGGTGACTCACTTTTTGTTGTGGGTGTGGGAGAAGGCAACCAGTCCCTGAAGAGGGGTGAATTTTGGAGCGTTATTGCAAATCTAGCACATAGATCCTGCTTCTTTCCATCAAGTGATTACAGATGTGTGATTTGCAAGGCCATGCATTTGTCCTAATAAGGTCGTTTTTTAATTCTCTCTCTTTGAATACATTGTTGATTAGTAAGGCCTTAGTGCCACACAGAGACAGCATACTCCACTAAAGGCCTAACATAGCCAGTGTACACAATCATCTCATTGCCTACTTTTCCTCACTTTCCAGCAATACAACCTCATGTTTAAATTGCACTCATAATCTTTGACATAAGCATGACAAATCGAGAAATATTTGACCAAATTTGCTCATTATTCTAAATATACCGGATTATCCTACCCACATTTTTGATAATTCATCATTGATTTCTACACCATCCTTTTAAACATATTTAAACATTCATTTAAGTTGATGTGACATTTATTTTTGATTCATTTACATATGAAACATTTTGTATACAGCTATACGTGCCATTTTATTGAAAAGGTATACAAATTTAAGTTACTTGCTAAATGCAGTTTTTCATGGTCAAATACAAAAATAAGATAAACAGCCAAATTGTCAAATTTTACAAGCAATGAAGGTAAACTAAACTGACGTGAAAACTGAACTTAGACACAGATTACCAAAATTATTACATGTGAGAGGGGGGCGTTTCCAAAACTGGTACCAGTTGAAACGCCCCCTCTCACATGTAATCATTTTGGTAATCTGTGTCTAAGTTCAGTTTTCACGTCAGTTTAGTTTATTTCGTATTTTACATTCACATTCATTACATTAGCACTACACAATAAGAATGAAATACCATAGGAGTAATAATACAGTCAAAATAAAATACAAAATTAGACAATTAATTTATTTTAACATATTGTTGAATCTAGTAAAAAAAATAAACTTGTACAATGTAGATTCCCTTACGTATACAAAAGTCTATTTGAGCATACAAATTATGTTCATTAAGAAGTTAAAAGAATCAACAATTAGGCAATCTGAAGTCGACACTTTTGCTCTCCTTATCCTCCTTGCGATCCTGCTCGACCCGATAAGTCGAGAATTTTTTCCTTGTGACTACTATGAAAAAAGTGGAATGTTAAGGGAAAGAAATTGAATACAAAATTAGATGGTTACATGAGGAGTAATTTGCGTCGCAAGACAGAAAATACTGATACCAGTGATAACGTCAGCGCTTGGCACAAATGGGTTAATTAAACAAATTGAAAGGGTAAGAAAACAAAAGATATCATATCCCCCTTTGAATTTCTTTGGTATTTGCGATATTTTTGACGAATGATGACGTGGTAGTCCAAGAGAGCTTCCATAGTATGTGTCATGGCAATTTTTTCTGACTTTCTTCCGTAGTACGCCAGAAAGCGGACATTTCAACGCAACAGTTCTTTATAAACCTATTCAAGTACACACATAATTTGTATCTTCTTAGAACTCCCATCACTTTTAGGATACAACTCATTGAACAGTAGGAATAACAAACTAGTTTAAAGCCCCTCTACCAATTCATAAAGGGAATTAAAAGATCTGGGCCCGTCTTACAAAGAGTTACGATCGATCCAAATCAATCGTAAGTCCTCCAATCAATCGCCAGTTTGCAGTCTTCTATCTCTAATGCCTCAGTCACACCTTTGCGTATGTTGCTGCGTATTGCTGCGCTCTGCGGGGTATATTAATACGCAGCCGTGCCCAGCAATACGCAGCAAATTTGAAGGTAGCAGTCACACTATTACGTATCTAGCTCGTAGGTAGCTCGTATGCCCCTCGTACAAAGACTGCCTACGGTTGCCTATTGCCACGCTATAGCTCGCTGTTGCTCATGGCAGTACGATTCAATACGCAGTTTGCTCGTCATGTTGCGTATGTAGCTCGTTTGCTGCTCGTTTACTGCTCGTTAGCCGCTCGCACCAGTTGGTCTCGTTGCGTGTTCGCTCGCTTTAGCTCGTCTGTTGTTCGTACTGATGCGTACCAGCTCGCGCTTCAGCGTACCAGCTCGTTCGGGCTGCGGCATATGTAAAATACTAGTCATTTTGCGGGACTGGGCATATACAGCTTAGCTTCTGACGATTCTACATCTACAAGAAAACTAAATCTGATGACAATAATGGCCCTGCAGCAGAGCTCTGCTTTGCAAAAGCTTAAGCTTTTGGTTCAGCTGGAAGAAGAGAGGCGAATGAAGATTATAAGCAAGGGAAGCCGCTGAATGAGCTGCTTCAACAAAGTATCCCTCGGAGTTGTTGGGTGCGGTCCTGGATCTACCGGAGGAAGGACCAGGGACGATTCGACCAACTGATGAGGGAGCTGGAAGACGAGGACCAAGAGGCATTCACGAACGTTTTGAGGCTCACCTCTGAAATAGAGCACAGACTAAATGAAAGACTTGATAAGTGGGACACCTTCTTCAGGAAAGCCCTCTAGCCCGTGCTGAAGCTTGCCAGGGTGACAGCTACAAGACACTCATGTATAGCTTCAGGGTAGCCCACAATACCATTTCACTCATAGTAAGTGAGGTATGCACTGCCATCATGGAGGAATACGGTGATGAGCTGGTGAGGTGACCTACCAGCCCACGGGAATGAAAACGGTCGCACAGGGCTTCGAAGACCACTGGAATTCCCCTCAAACCTTGGTGCTTTGGACTGCAAGTATGTTGAAATCAAGTGCCCTGAGGATAGTGGGTCAATATTTTACAACTACAAGGGTTTCTACTCTAAATACTCATGGCCCTGGTCTACGCCAAGTACACATTTTTGTGGATAGATGTCGGATACGAAACCTCTGATGCAGAGCTCTTCAACTCGTGTGAACTAAACAACGTCTTGACTCTGAAACCCTTGGAGTGCCTCTGCCAGACCCAATGTCCAACGATGATGAAGACACCCCCTACTTCTTTGTGGCAGACGAGACCTTCGCCATGACGACATGGCTAATGAAGCCGTACGCAAGGAGGGCTATGGCTGGACAAGAGAGAATTTACAACTACCGGCCCGGGCAAGGAGATTGGTGGAGAATGCTTTCTGCATTCTTACCAACCGATTTCAGTGCCTGCTGACCACTCTCCGACAAACCCCTTCAACCGTCAGGACCATGGTATAGGCAAGCTCCTTCTCTTGGTCACTTGAGAAGTTGACTAGGTCCTTCCGCGGCTTCTTCGCCACGTTCGTCTCCTCGTGTTCACCCAGCGATGGTGACTCCGGGGCCGGAGGGGGCGATGGGACCTAGGCGGCTTGACTGGTTTCGTTCTCGTCGTCACCCCCCTTTTCGCTTTCGCTTTCGGCATCTTCTTGTTCAGTAGTTGTATATTCTTCAAATGTTGACTGCGGTATGATCGTATTTGGCTTGCGTATTGCTGCGTATTACCCGAACGCAGACAAAGGCAGTCATACCCGATAAAGCGCAATAAAACGTGTTCACTACGTACTCAATACGCAGACTAACGCATATGCCTGCGTTGCTCGCTCGCTAGTTTTAAAATTTTCTAAACTATCGCAAGCAAACGCAAGGTCAAATCGCATACGAGCGGATACGAGTGGCAACCAGTGAAAGCGAGCGACAGCGAGTTGCTTAGCGCAGGTATACGCAATCATACGCACCTCTTTTTTTCGGAGCACGTGTCACTGCCTATAGCTGCGTTTCTTGCACGATTTACCTCGCTTTTGCTCGTTGTCGTACGCATGATTGCGCGTATTGTAGCGATGTTGCTCGCACAACTCTCGCACCAGCAAGGACCCCTGCGAGTCTAGCTCGTACGCCGTTCGCTTTAGTTAGCAGTCGCTGGTTGCCGCTCGTTTTAGCTCGCTATCACTGCGATTAATTGCCCATGCGCTGCATATCGTCAATAAAAGGCGGGGCGCATCACGGGTTCGAATCATACCGCAGTCAACATTTGAAGATGATACACGGGTTAAAGAAGATACACAAGAAGATGCAGAAAGCCAAAGCGAAAAAGGGAGTGAAGACGAGGCTGAAGCCAGTCATTGGCCCAGGCATTGCAACAGCCTTTTTGTTGAACTCTTAGGAATAATGTTTTAACTGAGATTTACATTCTTCGCGATATATCAAACTGTGAGGAAACGGTTGCTGAAGGTTAGGTAATGTCGTCAATGCCGAGGGGTTGGGCTGGTGATATCCAGAGCATCTGGCCTGCATGACTCCAACATTTAAATCTTTGACTCCTGCCAGGGAACAGAACCAGCAGGACTGTTAATGTAGTAGGCATTGATATAATTCCTTTGGGCCTGACCTGCCTGAGTAGCCAAGCAACCTCTAGCCGGCTGCCTAAGACCGGCTATAGTGTCTGCTCTCCTCGCCATGAACCGGGTATTATGTATGCTCGGCGTCCTCCCCGTCCACGGCTGAATTCTGGATGCAAGGGTAGTGGGTTCTCATCAAGTTGTGCAGGCATACACGTCATGCCTGTACCATGGTCCTGACGGTTGAAGGGGTTTGTCGTAGAGTGGTCAGCAGGCACTGACATCGGTTGGCAAGAACGCCGAAAGCATTCCTGAAGAAGGTGTCCTGCTTCTCCAGACTTTCATGTAGTCTCTGCTCTAACTCTTTAAACATTTCAGGGGTTACCCTCAAAAAGTTCGTGAGTGCCTCTTGGTCCTCGTCTTCCAGCTCTCTCATCAGTTGGTCCAATTGTCCCTGGTCCTTACTCCGGCAGATCTAGGGCCGCACCCAACATTTTCGAGAAATACTTCGTTGAGGAAGCTCAAGCAGCAGCTTCCCTCGCTCATAATCTTTATTCGCCTCTTCTTCCTCCAACTGAACCAAAAGCTTAAGCTTTTGCGAAGCAGAGCTCTGCTGCAAGGCCATTGTTGTCATCAGATTTATCTGTCTTGTAGATGTAGAATCTTCAGAAGATAAGATGTTTATGCCCAGTCCCGCAAATGACTAGTATATATACATATGCCGCAGCCCGAGCGAGCTGGTACGCTGTAGCGCGAGCTGGTACGCATCAGTACGAACAACAGACGAGCTAAAGCGAGCGGACACGCAACAAGACCAACTGGTGCGAGCGGCTAGCGAGCAGCAAACGAGCAAAGATCGAGCTACATACGCAACATGGCGAGCAAGCTGCGCATTGAATCGTACTGCTATGAGCAACAGCGAGCTATAGCGTGGTAATAGGCAACCGAAGGCAACCGTAGGCAGTCTTTGTACGAGCGGCATACGAGCTACCTACGAGCTAGATACGCAATAGTGTGACTGCTACCTTCAAATTTGCTGCGTATTGCTGGGCACGGCTGCGTATTAATATACCCCGCATAGCGCAGCAATACGCAGCAACATACGCAAAGGTGTGACTGAGCGAGGTAAATCGTGCAGGAAACACAGCTACACGTGCTCCGAAAAAGAGGTGCGTATGATTGCGTTTACCTGCGCTAAGCCACTCGCTGTCGCTCGCATTCACTGGTTGCCACTCGTATCCGCTCGTATGCGATTTTACCTTGCGTTTGCTTGCGATAGTTTAGAAAAATTTAAAACTAGCGAGCGACCAACGCAGGCATATGCGCTAGTTCGCGTATTGAGTACGTAGTGAACACGTTTTATTGCGCGTTATTGGGTATGACTGCCTTTGTCTGCGTTCGGGTAATACGCAGCAATACGCAAGCCAAATACGCAAAGGTGTGACTGAGGCATATGTACATAGTTGCGATTGATATCAATCGCAAATACGTTACGATTGATATCAACTCTTTGTAAGACGGGGCCAGGACAACATGCTTGTCATTGTGGATCTTACAGATAGGCTTATAGACTGTGTTGACAGTGTTGGTATACACTGTACTGCCATTGCCATTTTACAGGTGTTCGTCTACGTCCTCCTACTTCGTTTCCTTGTCTTCCTTTTTTCTTCTTGCTCTTCTCTTTTTCATTTTCATACTCATTGTAAATAAAATCCTAAGCGAAACGACCCAACGCGAATCAGGATAGCACACATGCCAAGCATGCCAATATCCGTACAACTATACACCTATACGACTATACGTCTATCCAGCTGGCCAACCAGAACGTAGGAAACTATACAAATATACGACTATACGAATATACGTCTATCAAGCCACCGGATAGACGTATGATTATAACCAAATTTTGATACCTTATTTGTGACATTGGCAGGTCGCTAATTGGCCTGGGGACAGAGCCCCTAGAACCTAAGGGGTGTTAGGAATTACATAGCGGTCAGATAAGCATCCAGGGGCCGCCATAGAGCCCCTGGTGGGGTCCAGGGGGCGGAACCTCCGGAAGCTCAGGTGTTTTACCCATTAAATTACGCTCAGATCAGCATCCAGGGGCTCGCCTTAGAGCCCTGGTAGGTTCAAGGGGCCAGAGCCCCCGCCTGCTCCGGGTTTTAGGCATTTAATCACGGTCAGATAAGTATACAGGTGACCGCCTAAAAGCAACCGGTAGGGTCAAGGGGCGGAGCAGGAGTTTTAGTTATTTAATTACAGTCAGATGAGCATATCACTCGTCAGTTTCCATGTGCAGAAGGCAATAATTCGCTGACACCAGACTTGGTGGATACAAATCATTGACGGGTTTACAGGTACTAGGTCTACACACAGCGAACCCGTAGGCCAAATCAAAAATACCCCCTCGTCTCTCGGAGAGTTTCGGATGACGGAAAAGTGAGATAATGACTTTACCATGTGGGGGAAAGGGTGGAAAACGAAGTACGTTATAAGGCCTGCTGGTCATAAAACTGAATGCTAATCCTGGTGATTGGCAGCACCTCTTATTGGGTAAACACCCGAACGGTGCTGAATTCCCCATGAGAGCTAACTACTGAGTGTCTTTAATACTGCAATAGTGAAACTGGCAGGCCAAATTTCTTTCTTTTTTTATTTTTCTTTAACATACTTTTTTTTGTGGTTAAGGGGGGGGGGGGAGGGTGCTCGAGCCCTGACATGTAAACTTCTTAATAAGCATATTTAGGGGGGGGGGGGGACTGACTGTAAATGAGGGAACATGTCAATTTCCAGCAAACGCATAAAAAAGTATAATTTATAATAAGTGAGAAAAAATTCCCCCAAATCACGTCACTTCAGGAACATTTGTATCAATGGTATTGAATTAGAATTAAACCACTTTTTGAATTGTATTTGGGAAACTGCCCCCTATCAGTACGCCAGTGTAGACAGGAATTATTATTATGTTGAATTCAATTGGATAGATTTGTATGAGATTTAGTGGTACAGAGTGGAAGCCGGCAGTAAGAAGAAAGAAAAATGTTCTATGTATAAGCAATACAAAATTGAACATTAATGACGGTCATTTAGAAGTTGCAATAACAGAATGAATCATTTTCAGATTTTCGATCGCAAACGGGGAAGAAAAATCTAAATGCCTAAAACCCCTGAGCTTGCGGGGTCTCTGCCCCCTTAGCCCCACCAGGGGTTCTGAGGCGAGCCTCTGGATGCTCATCTGACCGAAATTTAATGGCTAAAACACCTTAGCTTGCGGTGGCTCCGCCCCCTGGACCCCCATCAGGGGCTCTTAGGCGGGCCCCTGGATGCTCATCTGACCGTTATTTAATGCCATTGGCGACCTGCCAGTATCGCAAATAAGGTATCAAAATATGGTTAAAATCGTACGTCTATCCGATGATTGGTCATATGGTCATACAGTCGTATAGTTGTTTGATTGTAAAGAATTATGGCACTTCGGCCCGCACGCTGTTCCATTCACGGGTACTTCGATGGATGGATAGACGTATAGTCGTATGGTCGTATAGTTGTACAGTTTCCTGCGTTCTGATCGGCCGGCTGGATAGACGTATAGTTGTTGTATACTTGCAGGCGCGTACGCAGGGGGCGGGGGTTTGGAGGGTTAACCCCCCCCCCCCTTTGGTATTTTTATGTGTATAAACCCCCCCAAAAAAAAAAAAACCTAAAACCCCCCCCCCCCCCCCCCCCTTTTTTATTTTTTTATTTTTTAATTATTAAAAAAAAAAAAAAAAAAAAAAAAATTACCCCCATGACTGACCAAAAACAGGTGACCCTACCCCCCCCCCCAACGGAGCAAAATGTCAAATTTTCAAATTTCGAGGTAAAAAAAAAAAAAAAAAGGTGTCCTCTTACCCCCCCACCCCCGCTTATTCAGCGGTTGGCTGAGTCGTTACGAAATTTTCGGCCCGATTTATAAATGTTAAACCCCCCCCCCCCCCCTTGAAAAAATCCTGCGTACGCGCCTGTATACTTGTATAGGTATCAAATATTGGCATGCTTGGCCCGCCATACACGCGTGCTAGGGTACACAGTCATACACAAATGATTTGGGTTTTGAGAATTATAATGTCTGTACTTACCCAATATGATGAGCATTATTAAGTTGGTCAAAAGCAATACACCTATGGAAATCTCCGCGACAATGCATTTACGGCCTGAAAATAGTAAAAAGGAGAAATGTATTTGCGTAAAATAGTTACAATATACCACCCATCTTGGTTAAAGAAAGATGAAAGATTAATAATAGATACGTTATATATTAACATTGTAAAATAAATATTAAGAAAATGAATACAAATAAGGACGTTATGTATTTCTTTATTCTGTTTTCGGGTCCAATAAGGAGATCTAATTGTTTCTCTTATTTCCTAAATAAAGCAGGAAAGGAACGCACGGTTTATCTCACCTACAAATATCCCAGATGGGCCCGTAGGTAACACTGTGAGTGTTATATTTTCCAGCAGGCTGTCGGTGGTGGTATCACGCAAGTCTAGCGAGCTTCCTGTCTGGTAGTGTAAGTACGAAAAGGAACAATCTACTCGTGATGCACTCTTGGTCTGAGGCAGTGCGGAACAGACCCATGTCGTGTATGTTCCGTCTTCATTCAGGACTGCATATTTCTCAGTACTGTCAGGAATCAAGTCGAAATTCAACACCGGGTATATCAATGGCTTCACGTGCTCAACAGAGCAATTGACACGATTAAAATCCAAGTCCAATGTTATCACCGGGTCCATTCGGGGCAGAGCTAAACAAAAAATATATATAAGACAAAAAAGAATAACGACAATTAAATGATAATTGGAAGACTTTAAACTTCTCGAGCGAGCTGAACATTTGACAAGTAGTCTTACTAACAAAAATGTTCAGAAACGCGAGTTCTACTGCAAATATCCATCGGATCTTTTCTGTAGTGTTGGAAAGTTGGAAAGCCTCTTTATTTCTCATTAAGAACTTGCTCATTTCCAGTGGTCATAATTTTTGTTAACATCGGTAGATATGAACAGAAGAATGAGTCCGAAGTAAAATCCTGCATGCATTGCTATCTTTAGAGATGTACGTGCCTGTACAATAGTTCATTCTTTAAAAGTTTAGTTTGTCTGTTTAGTAAATTATATTTGGTAAAAGTTAAAGTATAAGTACACTCCAAAAATAACTTACTTTAAATAGAAGCAGAAAAATCAGACAAACCAATCAAAAAGGTTTGAGCAAAATCGGATAACCAAGAAGAAAGTTATGATTTTTTGAAAAAAGTATGTAAAACTATGGAACAATGAAAATCACTGCACAAGTTGCCAATTTGGTTATCAGTTTGTTACGTCATATTCTCACTATTTATCAATTGCTTTTATTAATCCCATTAATTTCCCTTGTAATCCCCCCAACTTGATTCCCCCATACCTTTGCCCAGGTTATATGATTTGTATCATATTGCTTGCATGACATTTCACATTATATTTTATTAACTTTGAAGAGTTGATACTATTTTCTTAATATTGTATATTCATAATTATTGATTTTTATATAAATAGTTTATCAATATTCACATTTGTCATGATTTAACTGGAACAAAATTACTCTATATTAGTGCATCCACACAAAAACATAATACTATCAATCTAACTTGGATGCTGGTATGAAGGAATAAGATTATTGGTGGATAGTGAGGACATGACGTCACACACTGATGAGTGAGTTACCGAATTGTCCTGTGTTTTTCATTGTTCCATAGTTTTACATACTTTCTCAAAGATTCATAACTTTCTTTTTAGTTATCCAAGTTTGCTCAAACTTCTTGTGATTGGTTTGTCTAATCTTTCTGCTTCTATTGAAAATTATTTATTTTTGGAGAGGATTTGTCCTTTAAGACCCAGAACATAGGAGCATCTCAGGGATATTTCAGCTCTCCCGTACTCTTTTATATTTAAGCAGTATTGATCATAGATTTCCGAAGAAACCTCAGAACAACTAAGACCTACGACTTTCTCTCTTTCTCTCTTTCCGTCGCTACTCTGCACCTCCTCCGCGCCTAACTACATATGGTCCTCATGTACTGTACTGTCTCGCTCTGTCGACATCCTCATCGTACACAACTTATTTTATGTAACTTTTCAAACTAAAGCTGCTATGAATGTATTTTAACATTACTGTAACTGTCTATTATCATAATGTTTTCTTTTCGTAAATTGATTAACAACTTTAACCAAAGAAAAAAGAATTTCCCAATGGATAATATATGCTCGATTTCAATTTTTACTACAGCGTGCTACTTTTTTTAAACAGCAATACCATAATGCAATAATTTTTTCACATGTAAACATGAATCTCTGTCGAATGACTAATTCATCGATTAGGGATTGACGTATATGTACATTTTTAGTCATCATGATTTGCAAACAGTCATAACATTTTTGCTCATTATCCGATCTTGTTAAACGTTCGACAATCTGTGACCCTGATTTGTCTGCCTTCACTCACCTGTCCTTTAATAAAAATGACACTTACCATACATAACCGTACGGGTGAAGTAGGATGACTGGGTGTACAAGTCTCCACGTTCCACAGAACACTTGTAGAGACCTTCGTCCCCCAACGTAGCCTTCTCAATGACTAAGGAAAAAGTGGTAATGTCCATGTGGTAGTTCGGCTGGCTTTCAGTTGCTCCGTCCACCCACTGGGCAAGACTGGGATCGCCGTTTTCAAATGCATCAATTCTCCTGCTCTTGAACCACTGTACTATACGAATCTCAGGATCTTTTTCCACTTGGTCACAGGGGATTATTCCTAAGTTTCCTATTTCCAGTGGCTTGACTTGGAGAGCCAATGTACAAATTATGTCTAGAGAGAAAAAAACAAAATGAAATGGGCATACGGATAAGTACTTTTATCAGCTTGAAAATCAAATCCATTTGAGCTTAAAAGAAATAATCAGTTAACAGACACAATACATGACATGTACACAAATGATAAACCGATTAATTTTATAATACTAAGACCTGCAGTTAAAAGCATCACATTGAGCCTATTATTTATTACTTTTGTTATAAAAGCCTATAGTCATCAGGATCAGGCTTCCATGCAAAACTAACATTTTCTCACATAATGTATGGACAAATCGCGCGCACACAGACACACATTGAACTCAAATTATCAGTTTTAAAAAATCATATAAAAGTCCATAGTATCAAATAATGTTTACTTGAGTTAAAACTTTTGAAGTAGATCAATGTGGTTTCAAAGTGAAACAAAATAATCTGTAATTTATAAATTAAAAAAATACACGTCAGGTTTCAATCTATATATGTACATGTTGCTCTATTGTTTAATACAATCTTGTTATAGTTATTATCAATAGTTATTAACAGATTAGAAGATTTGCAGAACAATTTTAATATCCCAAATTTTAATCTATGTTGATAACCAAATATGTAATATTAATGATTCAAGGCAATTATTTATAATGTACTACTAGTATGTAATACAAGTAATGTACATGTTACCGAGTATAGTAATTTTAAGTCTTTGGTGTAAGCTAACATTCAGACGTATAACCCCCCCCCCCCCCCCCCCCAATCATGAATGATGACGTAATGTATTCGATCACCGTATTCATGTAGGATTGCAAGATTGCAGACCGATGCGACAATCTATTAAAAAAATACTGGAAATGAAACATATGGCCCTCTCGAGTCATGACACCTAAAAACACTGTTAGAGAAAGTTTATGAGATCTAAAATTTCTTGATC
Organism: Strongylocentrotus droebachiensis; assembly: GCA_035222895.1. Taxonomy (NCBI): domain Eukaryota; kingdom Metazoa; phylum Echinodermata; class Echinoidea; order Camarodonta; family Strongylocentrotidae; genus Strongylocentrotus; species Strongylocentrotus droebachiensis. The sequence continues at coordinate 84,041 of JAVYIG010000460.1, read as the reverse complement.
AGTATGCTTATCGAAGCAACTGAAATTAACAGCTGCGACCTACTTCCATTCTAAATTCTAACACATACAAAACGATAGTGCTTGAAATTTAGACAGATGATAACTCAATAGTTCCCTTATAACAAACTGTACTAATGTGATAAACCTTGCACTCTTAAAAAACTATTTTAAACCATGCAAAATTATGTTTAAAAACTGTAGAGAAAACATCTATTGCAACATTTAGTGATATATATTAATATATATTAAATTAAAACAAATATTAAAAATGAACCTCATTACACTGGCAAATGAGCAAACTTCTTTTAACCAAAACAAAATAAACAGCCAGACCCTATGCATGGACACGTACCTCGAAACATTTGTTTTTATCATACTCAACATTTCATTTCATGATAATTTGCTTGTCGTATCGATAAACGATACGTATCGATATACGATAAGTATGCAATTTCAGGATACTTTGAAGAATGACAGTCTCTCTCTTTCTCTCTCCCTCTCTAAGTGCCATATCGTTTAACTTTGGCGATCATCTTGACGTATGTCGGTTTACTCAACTGTTTAAAATCTAATAACTCAACTTTTGGTCTCTTGAGTTTCTTTAATTTGCACTGAAGTTTACATATCACCGGCATGTGATCACTCCCGCAGTCAGCCCCTGGATATGTTTTTGATTGTTTCACTGCTCATTTAAATCTACTATTTATGGCCATATAGTCTATCTGGTTTCTGATGATGTCGCCAGGACTCTTCCAAGTGTATACTCGTCTAGGGTGTTCTTTGAACCAAGTATTAGTGATGACCATGTTCTCCCCATCACACCACTGAACCCATCTGTCCCCTCGTTCACTCCTTTCACCAATTCCATGCGGACCGACCGACTTTAGCGTTCAGGTCTCCCACGATAATTCGATTTGCATTGAGATTTAACTTTATCTAAAGAATCGTAAAAGGTGTCAATAACTTCGTCAGCACTATCTGCTGTTGGTTCATACATCACTATGATTGAGATGTTAAAAGGGTGTTCCTGTAGTTTCACTAGTAGCACCCTATCACTTTACACACCAGTGTCCCAACACACTCTTTGAGATATCTGGATCCAGCAGTAACCCCACACCTCTTTCATGCTCTTATCCTCCTGCATAAATAAATCTTCACTCATCTATCACAAACTCGCCGTTATTCAGCCATCTTGTTTAATTTCTTCCCAATATGTTGATATTTAGCCTCATCATCTCTTGTTTAACATTTTCCAGCTTGCCGCTCTGATACAGTGTTCTCACATTCCATGTTTCAACTTTGATGGTACTCCTATTGCGAACAGTAGGTGACTGACGGTCGTGGCCCACCTGTCGCCCATGGGACACCCTACCGGGCGAGGTGCTTGTCCCTTGAGGTAGACTAGCTCCCTTCACGCCTTTGTCTTTTGATTTAGAGTTGTGGTTCATCATGATTGTTATTGAAATAATAGTGAAGTGGTTTTCCGTTGCCTTCTTCACCGCAGTATGTACATATGTAGCCGTATCTGGGATTATCCAACACGCCAAACATATCAGAGGTTCACCGTTGTCGTAAAAGGATCTTCCGCCGAAACACTCCTTCTATATTGCTGCTGCCCAATGCAGAGCAGGCTAGGCTTATCTAAAGGCGGCCTAAACTCGCCTTCCCAATTCAACGTCTTAGGAGATATGCAAGTTTTTATTGGTCCTACTGGTGCCACCCAGTACCACCACCAGCCCCTGATGCTGAATGGTCCCCTTTTAGTCGCCTTTTACGACACGCAGAGGATATGTGGGGGGGGGGGGGGGGGGTATTCAATTGACAGACCCCAACCCAGTATATACAGTAGGCTTTGATTGAGCTCACAAGAGACTCAATTTTTCTAGACAGGCGTTGATTTTAGCATTCGAAATTTTTCAATGAGGCGACAATTGAAACTATTTTAGTTTACAATGACATAAATGGAAGCTTGCAACTACCAGGTATGAAAGGATTCAACCGGTACAATGATGGCCTACAAATGTACAGGGGGAGAGGGGAATTAAAAGTAAAAGGGAAAATCAGATGTCTGCCTTCTACGTCCTACATATTGATATTCGTGACCTTAAAAAAAAATGTTTTACCTGGCCCAGGTGTCCACTGATGCTTAAGCCTTCATGAACAGTACATTCATTTAGTTAGTTCATCAGTGTGGTTCTAGGACAATTACCCCCTGGGGGCAATCACCCCCGGCCAATTACCAGCAGGACGAGTACCCCTCCAAGGACAATTATACCCCCCCCCCCCCGAGGATAACCACCCCTGAGCCTGAGGACAATTAGCCCCGATTCTTTTTTTTTTTAAATCAAGTAATTGTCCTCGGGGGTGGATGTCTTTAGTTGTCCTTGGGATTTACTGTCCTATGGGCCGTAGGGGTTATTTTCAGGGGTTTGGGGCAATTGATCACGGAGGGGGGGGGGGGAGGGGGTTCGTCCTCAGGGGAGGAGGGAATTGTCCTTAGGGGTGGTTGTCCTCGGGGGTAATTTTCCGGAGGGTAATTGTCCTCGGGGTAATTTTCCGGGGACGATTTTCCAGGGGGTAATTAACCTGATACGCTTAACTACCTACATGTAATCAAGATTTTGGGAATGATCGTCCAGGTTTGCCGTTTAATTATTCAGAGAACACAAAATGAAATGAACTCTTTCTTTTTTTGGAATTTACCATTTCTCCACGACAAACGGGAGAGCTATCTTTTACTACTGTAGGTCACAATCCACTGACCAAACTGCCAATTTGAGATTCACATAGATAAAGTAATTTGATGTTTCAAACAGAAATGTCTTTCTTAGTATTGGCCCGATTCATTCACGTTTGCAAATGTTGTTATGTTACATTTATGCTTTCATACAAATGAGTTTATTACAAGGATTGGATTGCCCTTTAACAACCGTTAAATTGTCAAAAGAAAAGACAAGTCTTGATACGACACTAATCAGGAAGAAGCATATCAAGCCCTCCTTCCTGTCATTCTTAATTTATGTATCTTTGAACTTTAACATTAATATTCAAGTTTATCCATATAAAAGGGAGCATGACGCTGACGTGTTGAAGACTTGCCGTGAGGTGGTGAAGAATTAAAAATTCCAGTTTATCCATGGAAAGAAAGTATACATGGGGCTGGGATGGTGAAAATAAAGCGTAAATTGGTGAAGAATTAACGTTCCAGTTTATCCATAGAAAATGTACATGACTTACGCTGAGGTGGTAACAAGTTAGCGTAGGGTGTGGCAGAATAATTATTCCAGTTTACGAATAAAAAAATGTACAAGACGCTGAGGTCGTGAAGAGTTGCCGTGGGAGGGGCGGGGGGGGGGGGGGGGGGGAGCTGGTGAAGATCTAATAATCCACTTTATCCATAGAAAATGTAAATGATGCTGAGGTGGTGAAAAGTAAGCATTGGGTGAAAAGTAAGCATTTGGTGGGGAAATAATTAACAGTCCACTTTATATATAGAAAATGAAATGACGCTCAGGAGGTGACAAATTAGCGTAGGGTTGTAAAGAATTGATATTCCGGTTTATCTATAGACAATGTACTTGAGGCTGAGGTGGTAAAACGTTAGCGTAGGGTGGTGAAGAACGAATATCCAAGTTTAACCTGAAAAAGGTACAATATGTGCATACATGAATAAATGTAATTGCTAAAAAAAATCATGAAGTAAACGCGATAATCCCCACATTTCATATCAATGGATGACCCTAACCATTAAGGGCCTAACCCTAACAATTGTACTTAAACATACCCCTAACTTGTACAAAATATGTATAAATCAAATTATAATAGTAATTATGAAAATATTGAAAATAATAATAACAAAAACGCCAATTAAACTTAAAGGACACCATAAGTTCCCGACCCAACTTTATTTGCCAATGAGAGGACACACCATAGCCTAACCGGTTCCCGAGAAAGAAAGAGAAAAAGATTCGTCGAAATTGGCAACAATTGTCAAATTTGGTCAAACGATTTGGTCAAACGAAGAAGAAGACCCAACTTTATTTGCCAATAAGAGGACACCATAAGTTCCCGACCCAACGTCAGTTAAGTTATTCTTAATTTCCAACAGTAGTTACATCGATTTCTCACGGTTTCCAAGCAATATTCAGGGTTAAACATTAGAACGAACGTGGGTACATATTCAACACACTAAAATAAGAAAGCTAGATGTGTGAGAGACAAGAGCAAGTAGTAACAGGATAAAAAATAACCAAGTCAAAGTTCTCCGGTTGATAAGTTGGCAAGTGCGAAAACTGGTCACAAATAGCAAGGAACACGACCAGACTACATTAGGGATTTTTAGATGTGCGTGGACTGATACGTGTGACGTCCATTCAAGGCATTGCATAGCCTATCCGATATGCGTCGGGCTTTACAAGTAATCTAATCGCGTTTATATGGAGAGTAACATTGGCCCGGTCAGCCCGAGCGCCTATCATCACTGGTGCATGCGAAAAGTTTTATTTTCTTGTATGTACCATGTTTCGTTCGTAGAAAATCTACGAACCCCCTGCAAAGCTCTTTCATGGATATTTATGTAGCATGGACAAAAATAGGCCAATGAGCGATGGGAACGCGGAGATGATATTTGATTGGTTGAATCAAAGTGATCGATCACCAAATAAGGCTAGTCTTATGAATCATGCATGAGAATACGCTCGTCACACATACGATACACATATATGAATAATGATGAGTTGACCAGTAATGATAGGCGCTCGGGCTGACGCCCGCGCCGATGTCAGTCTCCCAAACGCGATTTGTACACTTGCCATTTAGCCCGACGCCTATCGGATAGGCTAGGCATTGCATTAAAAGGACGTCGGATCGACCGTAGCAATCCCCATTGTCTTCGTGCGAATCTAAAAGTCCCTAATAATGGTACGTTGGCGCATTGGCCACCAACGGACATAGGCTACCACGTTTTGGTCACACATAGCTGTATTACTATCATGGCTGTGTATTAAAAACTGTTCTATTGATTCTCAACATTTCAAACACCACTTTACAAAACTCAACAGAGTTCACTAAAAATCGGTACTTTAGTGACAATTGATGACACTTAAATAGCAGTGAAATACAATCTTTTCAACTTACCGACGTTAGAAAGAATATCTTGAAAATTCAAATTGTGAGTTTAGTGTCAAACTTGCCTAATCAGTTACATCGTATTCATTGTGTGCATTAGTGTGCAATTGTGTGCAGTGTGTGTATTGTGTGGAATTGCTGCCTCTCAGTCTCATGTAGTAAAGCGCTAGAGGTCAATACACATAGCATTGACTCTCTATGCTATGGTGGAGTGCGTTTCAGTGGGGTATTCTGGCATTTTGTTAAAACTCACCGGCTCCAAACAGTAAATTCACGAGCACAAAGATCATCACATCCATTGTAGATATATTGGGCATATTCATGTATATATCCGTATTCAATTGCAATCTTCACCAATCAAGAACAAGCTACGCCTACAGTACAGGCTACAGTATAGTACATCACTCCTACAATGCACGAAGTCGGACCGTATGTAGTATGTACATAGTATACATGCTACGGTAATTCCTTCAGTCCTGGTACTGTAGTGGAACGCTGATTTGGGCCACACATTGACCTAAAGGGGGCGCTAGAGCAATAGAGGAGTTGGGTTGGGTTGAACAATTGTACGGTTATTAGTTTGACTTGGTATATATCTACAAGTTGAATAGCATTAATTATGTTTCCAATAGTGTGCCGGGAACGGGTAAACAACACCTTGTAGGTGATTCACTAAGTACAAACAGGAATGACCAGAGATCAGACAGGAATTGGAGATTAAAACACCTTTAATCAGGCGACAACGGCCTCCGAAACAACGATAAGAATATCACAGACAACTAGTGTCCATTTTTACAACTCCCGATCACGATCCCGATCATCTCGGTATCGGTATCGGTTGACGGTTGAGGCCTAAAGTAAACAAAATTTATAAAGTAGCCCCTTATGAATGGAAACAAAATGTTCAACCTTTAAGAAAGGCAATTCACACTGGCTTTAGTTTAGAATTTATTTTTTCAAAGAAAGTGTTTACATTTGAAGATTTAACTGCAAAAATGGTATATAAGAGTCAAATTAAAAAGAATGTAGAAACAAACTCGGCAGGCGGCAATTTAATGACACTTTACAATATTCCAAGAAAAGAAGTAGAAAAGATATATGTTCAACCAAGGATGTGTACTTTAAGTAGTAAACTGCGAGAATTTCAGTTCAAACTATTGCATAATATTTTATATACAAATCATCGTTTACATAGATTTAGGTTCCATGAAAATGGTTTGTGCTCATTTTGCAAAATTTTTGAAGAAACTTATCAACATGTATTCTTTGAATGTAATACAATAAAGGAAGTCTGGGGGAAATGTGGAGACTTAATTTACCAATTCTGAAGAAATTATCCTGGAAACAAATTAATATAGGAATAGATGACACTACTTTTAAAACAGAGCAATTATTGAACCACATTTTGATTTTGATTAAATATATGATTTTCCACAGTAGAGGGAAGGGAAATCCTCCAAAAGAAAAAGAAATAGAATATAGATTGTTGGAAAATAGAAACGAAGAGAAAAAACTTTCATTGGAAAGAGACACACTTTCAATTCATTTAAGGAAATGGGAAGCTTTGGAAAGTTTAGAATAAATGTTTTCAGTTTTTAATTTTCTCAATATACAACTTCCTGACTCTCCTCTCTTCTCTATTATTATTTTTTTTTTTTCTTTTTCTTTCTTCTTCTTTTTTCTCTTCTTTTCTTTTTCTTTTACTTTTGTTTGTGTGTTCTTTCTATGTTGGTGTGTGTTTTGTGTACTGTTGTACTTGTTATGTGTTTAAATGTTGTGTGGGGCGGGGGGTAGTAGGTGTTTTTTTTTTAGCTTTCTCTCTTTTTATATATATAATTTTTTGTCTCTAAAGGAAATTGAAGAGGAATGAAGGTAACAGAATATTGCGGAAAAGAAATAATTTGAGATTTAAAATCAACTGGTCGAGAAAATATATATATATATATATTTTTTTTTTTTTTGGTGGAAATATAATTTTGTTTATGTGAATATTTTTCATCTGTAAATGTGAAACTTTTGTATGTAAATGTAAAAGTTCATTGGCAAATTTATTAAGACTTATGTTAAAATTATTCTGTTATTTTGTATACAATGTTATAAATAATGTACAATTTTTCTTTATGAGAGAAACGAATAAAAAACCAAATCTCGACCTAGACATATACACGCAAAGCAACAATATTGCAGTCAAGCGCGCGTACAGACGACATACGACCACCAGTTCGCTTAATACGCTGCGATCGCTTTCGGCTGTTTCTATGTTGAATGCAGGGTACATTTATACATTCAGTTCGCTTGTCTGCGCAAGATACCACCACTACTCAAAATTGTACACTGTAAGAATAACGAACACTGCATTTGCATCCCAAATGATAGCTTTTCCCACAAAACAGAGATGCAATGTACATAGTGCTAAACACCAACAAGACAAAGCTTCCAAAACAGATACCATCTTAACCTGCTCAATCATATCCATGAACTGCATAAGTAATCAATATAAGTAACACAATACCAGCACAGCTGAGAGATCTTTTGTTTGAGTTCTTTCTACAAAAAAGTAACCCTTAGACAAATTTGCAATTTAGCCCTACATGCATAGTGGCTAAAGTGTAGAATGAATGACAACTAAACATACTTCATATCCTCTACTAAAGAAAATCCGTTCAGCAGGACCGGCAAAAAAGCATTTATGTATATATTTTGTTATATATACAACTGTTATACCCAATTTCAGATCAGATATAGTGTATACCAAATAGGATGTTAGCGAAACTAACATCTGTGTATGTGTAAATTATAAACTACACTCGGTTAGTAGTTCTTTTGTTTCGTTTATCTTTTGAAACACAAATTATGTGTACATGTATAACTCTAAATAAGACACTAGATGCAACGACAGAAAATTCACCGGGAATCACAAGTTTATATACACTCCCAATTTTTCAACAATTTCCAACCGGTTGTACTTATCCTTTAACTGTAAAGATAAATGATCCAACATGTTAATATTAAAATAGCCATCAACAATTTTAAAGAGTGCATAATTCTGCATGAGCCAGGAATAAAGCACATGGGTATGCACCAATATAAATGGTTGACATTAAACATACAACATCAGTTGTAATAAGAATCCGTTAGAGTCTATATTAAGAGTCCAGATCAATTAAACTTTCCAACACAGCGTCTATTTCGTGTCTATCGCGATCCATAGCCCAACTGTGACAGTCCCGCTCTCGACCCAACTGTAATCTTACTCGGCTAAGTCAATGTAATCGTGAGTCGCGAACTCTCAACCAGTCCTGATCCAATATGCTACAATAAGCGAAAATTATAACAGTGTTGACAACATGCGAAGTCTATGTTCGAAGTAATTAGCACACATTCGATTGGTTCACATGAACGACGCGAGTCACCTTCTTGTTGGCAGCGTTCATCACAAGGAAATTCACTGGGGTTAGTTTTTTCTGCACAACAAACGGCCCAGTCCATCGTGGTGCTAGCTAATGCTATGGTCACATTACCCAAAAGTAGACTGCTCGGCGGCTGAGCGGTGAGTTTTTAACCAATTCTGCCCGGCGGCTGCCCGGCCACCGAGCGGAGGCCGCCCAGGCACTGCTCGTTTTTAGGGCATCGCTCGGTCGCCGCTGAAGTTTTAGCGCGGAGTTAAAATTTGGGCGGCGCCTGCTCATTTTTCACTCGCCGCCCAAAATACGCTCGGTGCCTGGGCGGTCGCCGCCCGGGCACCGACCTAATTGCTGGGCGATGCTTAATTCCAGCAGCGACCGAGCAGGCTACTGATCGGCCGGTCGCTGCTCTGATTTGTGACCATAGCTTTAGCTGAGAAGTTCTTTTTCGCATTTGACAGAGGGTAAGTCTTCACCATGACTTGGCTTCCTTCAGTGATGCGGCACTCATCACGGCTCTGGTCGTAATATTGTTTGGAGCTACTAACAGCGCGTTGACGATTGTGTGCGATTTCTTCTTGCGTAGGAATGTCTTTGTTCCCCTCAGTCTGTAGGCGGTTAGTCAAGGGAGAAGCCAAGCGCCGTCTAAACATAACTACTGGTGGTTCTACACCAAGTGTGTCATGACTACTGCTGTTCAGGGCAAACGCGAGTTCAGCGAGGTGAACATCCCACTGTCGATGGTCAGATCCGGTGTAAGCTTGAAGCATGGCCTTGATGTTACGCTTCACCCTTTCGACCCAGTTCGTATGGGGGTGATATGGCGTGATGAAGATGGTATGGTATGGTATATTTTATTTATTCACGTTTAAAAACATAATACAATTGTGCCCGCATTCAGCAAAAGCTGTTTTTCAACAGGGCCGTGATTACATATAACAGAAAATAAAACAATGAAAATACAATTTACAAACAAATATGCAAGTTATAATAAGTGAACATATTTACAGAAATTTAAGTACAAAATAGAATCGTAGTGATAAAGTGAGGGGGGGGGGAGAAAAAAAAAGATCTACGAGATGAAAGAAGTGGGCAAATATCTGGAATTTTACTAATCTCAATGTTGTAAGATTTAAAAACATTTAAAATTCTGATATCGTTGCGTAGGGTATTAAAAAGTTTTGATGCATGGTATAATGGACAATGTTGAAGAAAATTTGTGTGAGGTGTTGGAAGGGGGATTTGTGAATTTGCATAACGGAACATGTAGCCTACTTTAGTATTAAATTGGATCAATGACGATAAAACAGGTTGACCAAGATTATGTAACAACTTAAATATAGTAACTAAAGCTTGTTTGACCCAGTATTCTTTTAGCATGTCAATTTCAAGGGTTTTATAAAGAATTTCAGTGTGATATCTACTATTCACTCCAAGTACAGATCTCAAACACCTATTTTGTAGAGTTTGAAGTTGGTTTAACCGAGTTTCTCTACCGTTCATCCAAATCGTGCTACAATAAGCGAAATGAGGCTAAATTAAGGTTTTGTACAGTATTAATGCTATCTTTTCATCTGTAAATTGTCTCATTCGCTTTAGAGCAAAATACGTCTTTAAAACCTTTTTCTTTACATGGTCTATTTGTGGGTTCGATGAGAAATTGCAATCAAGCAAAATCCCAAGATATTTGCATTCCATTACTCTAAGTATTTTTTTTGTTATTCAGACGAATATCAACATTACAGAAACGACTCAAATTTGACTTTGAGCCGGTTAACATGACCTGACATTTGGCAACGTTAAGCAACAATTCATTATTTGAAAACCATGTCGTAGCTGATTTCAAATCAACATTGATTACTTTCTCTAATATCTTTGGGTCTTTTGATGCAAAATACATGCAAGTGTCATCCGCATACAGAGAAAATGAACATTTGTTGATTGATTTATATAAATCATTCAGAGTGATAATTATCTGTTATCTCTTTAAACTTAAATGTTGAGTCTACTTGGGTCATATACTGATCCATATTACCACCAAATATTTTGGTTCCCTTCCGTTTAGATGGTAAATCTACAAAATGGTCATTCAAACATGATGCAATATATTTTGATCCTGTTATTTCTTTTCATCAATAATTATCTTTTGAAATCCGCTATCATTGACTTTTTTAGGTATGATACGTCTCAATGATTTCCACATTGCATTGATTTTACCTTCATTATTCGAGATGCTTTCCGAAACATATCTCTTTTTAGATTCCCTAATCATTGATGTGACAGCATTTCTTAGTGTTTAATACATCACCCAGTCATTCGATGACCCTGATCCTTTAGCTTTTCTTTTCATTCGATCTCTTTCTCGCATTTTAGCTAAAATTTCATTATTCATCCATGGTGAATCTTTATGACGAATTTGTTTTCTTCTTAATGGAGCATGTTTATTTAAAACTAAATTGAACTTAGAGCTCCATTTTTCAAAAGCACTGATTGGATCAGGGTCAGAAAGTACATCATCCCAATGAACTTTACAGAGATCCAATTTAAATTGAGCTAAATCGAATCTTTTCGTATTACGACTATACATGTACTTATGATGTGTTTTCATGTGTCTTGCTCTACCAAGATTACATACTGTCATGAAATGGTCGCTCAAACTCAGAGGGATGACATCACTGAAAGAAACTTTTTCATGATTAGAAGAATAAAACACATCAATTAATGTCTCAGTCACACAGGTTAGTCACACAGTCACACAGATCTCCAAGCACATTAGTTCCAAACCATCAACAAAGAATTCATTTTTATACTGAATGGTACGGTGTCTTTAATATAAGTTATAATTCCACCACCATTTTTATTTCTATCTAATCTCACAATTTTATAACCTGATATGGATATTTGAGGGTCAGAAATAAAACCATCTAATCGGGTTTCACATAAAGAAAAAAATGCATGTTACATGTGGTCAAAATATTACGAATCTCTTCAAAATTCTTCATCAGAGAGCTAACATTTAAATGGCAAATATTGATACCAGAGAGTGAATTCAGCTTTTCAAAACATTTATCGACACTTTCATAGTAACATGCATCCGAATTTCGAGCACAAATATCAGGTTCATCGACGTATCGAGGCAGTTCTTTAAAGGTAAAGACCAGTTATGGTCATGCGATTGCATTGTGAAAGAAACGTTGTGGAATCGATCAGAAAAGGTTGATCATCTAGCATCTAGCATCTGCAAGGTTCTGGAATCATCAAAATGATAAGGAATTTGGCCCATTCTTCGTAAAGTTACAAGCACTATACACAGAAAGATGTATATGGGACTACCCTATATCTCTCACAGTCCATGAGAGAAACAAATTTACCAAATATATGAATTAGTAGGCGGTTTCCCGGCAAATTTTGTATCATCATGTATTAGTCAAAACATATTCTTTCACATGATTGGTAATGAGAGCTCTCATTTCATTTTTTGAAATTGGGGCGTTTCCAATATTGGTCTTTACCTTTAAGACTACAAAAATTATACATCCAATTAGCATCAGAGTTAAACGTATCAGTAGATGCATGAGAACATCTCAGATGAGCTCATTTGTTACATTATACACATAATAAGGCATTATGATATTCTTTCACTTCTTTCCGGCAACCTAAATATGGAAATTTAACGTGAGTCAGATTAATTTGTCCAGGCATGATTTATAATCTGCTCTATCCTCCAGTCTGTGCAGACAGCTCGCAGAACCTTCCCTCTGAATTGGGGGCCATTGTCCGAGAACAGGGCTCCTGGAGGTCCATATCTGCGGAACAGCTCCCTCACTAGAGTGGTTACAACCGACTGGCTGGTAGCTGATTTCAAAGGCAGAATCTCCACAAACTTTGAGAAATGGTCGACAGCCACCAGAATATACTCATGCCCCGCATATTAATTTTTCAAAGGCCCCATGAGATCTACACCAACCTTTTCCAAAGGCCTCGAGGGGGTACTAGACAGCATCTTCCCTTGACGTCTCTGGTAAGGCTTTGTTTGAAGACAAACCTTACAACTGCAGCGATTAAAGCTTCTTACAGATTGTGACATACCACTCCACCAGAGACCCATTGACCTTAACCTATGGAGTGCCTTCTTTCTCCCAAGATACCCAGCTATATGGGCTTGCAATGACACTCAACTAACACTGCATTCTGAAGTACCTTGGGGATAACTGCACATTCATTCTTCTACAACATCATTTCCTTCAAACTGAAATCTGAAATCTTCTGAACCGGACCTTAACTTCACCACCACCATTCTTTTGCTTTTCCAAGATCTGAATGACTGGCAAAAGATCTGGGTCACTCCGTTGGGTCCTTAGGAGAGAATCCTGCTTCTCACTGTACAATGCCAGATTCGCATATTATTAGTGGCGTTGGTCAGATTTCTTTAAGTGATCATTACATGATATATACGTGTGTAAATTGTAAAGTAAATAATTTTGGTCAAAATGGCCCGTTTCAGAGCATATACAAAATTTTAGTCTGATGAATTTCTACACGATGTAAGCCGTTGTGATAGTCTTGTGAAGGATTATAACCTACTAACGGAATGTCCATCTAATGACATTTGGCTTTCCTGGATGAATGCATTTCGGAAGATGATGTTTTGAAATTGTTAAGAAAACTACCAACAAAAAGCAATTTAGATGTATTAGATATTGACAGCAAATTACTAAATATTGCTGCGCCATTTTTATCAAAAAAACTAACTACTATTTTCAACTACTTATTAAAGAATGCATTTGTTTTTACCGACTGGAGATATGCGCGTGTCACCCCTATCTATAAGGGAAAAGGAGATAAGAGTGTAGACCATTTCTGTTGTATCCCATTTAGCTAAAATTCAGGAGAAGCTGGTTCTAAAGCAATTTAGCTCGTATTTACTCCAGCATGATCTTATATAATCAGCATTCTTGAAAGATCACTCCACTGTTACGTGCCTACACAGAGTAATAGATGATCGGTTTGAAGCATTAAATGCTCGTGAAGTTGTTGCTGTCTGTTTCTTTGATATATCTAAATGCTTTGATGCTATATCTCACGAATTGTTACTTTTAAAACTACAATACCATGGTGTACAAGGTACAGAATAGCGCTGGTTTAAAAGCTATTTAAGTGGAAAAACAGGCTGTCAGCCTAAATGGTAAACTGTCTAAACCAGGTGAAGTACCGATCGGAATTCCTCAGGGTTGGGTACTTGGCCCACCTTTTTCCTTCTTTATATTAATGACATTATTCAAAGTGTAAATGCTGGCTCATGTAGTATTTTTGCAGATGATGTAGCAATTTATACTACTGGTAAAACTGTGAATGAATCTGAGTCTAAATTACAGATTTCCATCAACGAATTAGAGAAATGGTATAATAATAATAGATTAAAGATCAATATTGATAAAACTCATGTTATGGTTGTATCCTCGAGAGCTAATTGCAACCAAAATGAACTAAACGTATAACTAAATGGCACCAAACTAAAACAGGTTGATTCGGCGAAATATCTAGGTGTCAATATTGATTGTCATTTGACCTGGCATGAACATGTCAAACAAATGTATAAAAGCCTTGCATATAAACTTTTCTTATTACGAAGATTAAGTAACACGCTAAACACGTCCCTGCTAAATACTTTATATAAAGCAACCATTCAACCATGTATTGATTATGCATGCTCAGTGTGGGGAACTGTTCACTTAAATACCGCGATTATATTCGTCGAATACAGAAAAGAGCTTCCCGTATAGTGTCGAAACATTATGGTTCACGTGATATCAGCGTCTCTAAACTATTTAAAGATTTGAAATGGCAAACTTTTGAAACTAGGAGAGATTATTGTATTAATATGCTTATGTTCCGATGTATACATGGTAATGTTCCAGTAAGACTATGTAATGAAATTTGAATGTTCTGTGATAGACATGGTTTCAACACTCGCAATTCTGACTCACTCAATGTGGTCTTACCAAAACCAAATACTGAATTATTCAAGCAATCGTTTCGATATTCAGGCCCGAAAACATGGAATTCTCTCTCAAATGAAATGCAAAATCATCATACTCTTTCCTCTTTCAAAAATAGTTATAAACGCACATTTTTCTGGAAAAAAAAAATCAGTTTTACATGTTCTGGCCCGCCGTACTTAATAATCATGATAATCGTTGATCAAAGTTTGTTTCGATTTCATTTCATGTAATATATTTATATTTATGTATTTATTGTATATTGTATTGTAGATGCTTTCTTATGTATAATATTTATATGGATTATTATATTCGTATTTGCACTTCTAACTCTAACCATGGGGATTCTTAACCATCTTTATTGTTGCTATTATATTTTTTCACTTAACAAATAAGATTGGTCATTCGTTAACTTCTTTCAAACGAATGTCTAATATTGTGTTTTTCTTGCATTTTAAAGCATTTTGTGTATTTTTTGTACTGATGTAATGAAAAAAAATCCCATTGGTTAGAATCGGAAATGTTTAATCATGTTAACAGGACATCGATGAAAAACAGCTTAACTGATTCGATTGTTTCTTTTTCATCCTGTATAAATAAGTCAAATAAATAAATAAATAAATAAAAAATACCACTTATCACAATCATCACATTGCACCCAACCGACCGACTCATCATCCGGGGGAAAGCAATCACTGGCCGCACATAAGTCATTGTTATGTCCGTCACAGTCTCGATTCGACAAAACCTGCTTACGACTCCCACCAAAGGGGCAACACCTTTCTCAGGAATCCTAGATAGTGCGTCCGGGACATGATGCTGCTTTCCAGGCCTATATATCACCTGAAACCGAAAATCCTGAAGCCTCAGAATCTAACGTGCAAGTCGCCCATTTTGCCTCTTCTTCCGAAATAACCAGCAGAGTGCCTAGTGGTCCGTTACAACACGACACTCTCTACCTTCCAGATATGGTCGCCATTTTCTAGGGCCCAGACTACAGTCAAACACTCCTTCTCGGTAGTACCATAATTCCTTTCTGCAGCAGACAGAGACTGGCTTGCATAGGCGATAGTTCGCGTCCCAGACGGTTGCTGCTGGATCAGAACTGCACCGACTCCGACATTGCTGGCATCGGTGTGTACAGCAAGCCTGATTCTTCATCAGGGTAGCCTAGTATTTGTCCAGTAAGAAGGCGGTCCTTCAAGGCCTGAAAAGCACTCGAGTGCAGTCAGCAGTCTAATTCCAGGAAGCACCTTTCTTCTTCAGTCCATGAAGGGGTGCAGCAACATCTGAGAAGCTAGGAATGAATTTCTGATACCATCCAGCCATCCCAAGGAACCTCTCTAA
Source organism: Strongylocentrotus droebachiensis (assembly GCA_035222895.1). Taxonomy (NCBI): domain Eukaryota; kingdom Metazoa; phylum Echinodermata; class Echinoidea; order Camarodonta; family Strongylocentrotidae; genus Strongylocentrotus; species Strongylocentrotus droebachiensis. Next base: position 68,164 of record JAVYIG010000460.1, on the reverse strand, counting down.
TTCCTTGATCGACCTAGGTTGGGGATAGTTAACAACGGTAGACATCTTCTCGGGGTCCATCTTGAGTCCATTCGAGCTGACAACATGGCCAAGATATTTCATTTCTTGGCAGGCAAACTGACATTTCTCAGTATTTACTGTCAGACCCGCTTGGCGTAAGCAACACAATATCTCCTGAAGATCAGAGATGTGCTGTTCAATATCCGGAGAGAATTACACAATGTCATCCAAGTAGACATAGCAATTCCGTCCTATCAGGCCATCAAGCACATTGGACATCAACCGTTGGAAACTGGCAGGACCATTCACCACACTGAAAGGAAGGACCTTGAAGTGGAATAGACCCCTATGACAAACAAAGACAGTCTTCTCCTCATCCTCACCTGCAACGCCCATCTGCCAGTATCCACTGCGCAGATCTAATGACGCGAAAACCAAGGCACCATGCAGGGAGCTCAAAATGTCATCCACTGTAGGCATGGGGAAGGCGTCAATCTTTGTAACCGTATTCAATTTCCGGTAATCGACACACATCCTGTACTTCCCGTTATTCTTAGGAACCATCACTACAGGAGCGGCCCAAGGTGAATCTGAAGGCTCAATCTTCCCCATGTCCAGAAGCTTATCCAACTCTTCATCAAGAGCTTGTCTTTTCTCAGGACTCACCTTGTAAGAGTGAGAGCGGATGGGAAAAGCCCCTCCTACATTATGCTATGAATAGCCATGTTGGTATGACCAGGTACCTCACTAAACACATGTGGGAAGTCTTGACAAACCTGATCTAATTTATGTCTATCTACTTAAGTTAGATCAAGTTTCTTCATCACATCCTCAGCTTGGAGATGAACATCAACTTCTTCTCCAACATGTGACATCTCTTGCCCTCCATTCAACGATAACTTAACTGGCCGCTCATTGGCCCCATTGCTACTTGTGCTATAACTACGACTACCAAAATCTATGATAAGTTTCACCTTTTCAGCAAAGTCAGCACCAAGGAGGACAGGTACTGGGAGCCTACCAACCACACGAAAGACCTCAGTCGCAGTGCTGCCTCCTTGACCCACTTGCAGGGATAAAAACCGTCAGGCACTAAGGCAGTTTCATTGATCATGCCTAACACCCCTTCAGTTTCACGATTAAACTTTACCCCTAACTTCTTACACAATTCAAAGTTGACCAGGGAAACCTCTGACCCCGAGTCCAGCAAGGCTCGGGTCTTCACTACTCTGTCCTCTGGACCCTGAACAACAACATCTGCAGTTGTAGCATCACCCCTATCCCTTGCAATGAAATTGCACCTTGGCGACGGTTCTCGAGCAAAGCCCTGTGGAGGTCCTCTCTGGAAAGCCGACCCCGTGGCTCCCGGAAGTTCCGGACAGTTGGCAATTCTATGCTTGAGCTGGCCACATCCGTAGCAAGCAGCATTAAAGTATCTACGCCCTGTGGATGCACTGTTTGTACCTGTTCGCCGTTGAGTGGAGGGATCACTCCCTGAGTTCGCGTTACCAGCAATTCGCCCCTCTCTGGATCACCAACTCGTCTGCCTTGCGAGCAAGTACCATGAGGGATGTGGCTTATAGCTCCCTCAGTTTCAACCTCAACGCCACATCGGAAACTCTCTCCAAAAACTGGTCAATCATGACCAGATTGAGCCCCTTAGAGACCTCAGGCATCTCTACTGCCTCCTGGGGTATTTCAACCCACTTCAAGAAATAATCCTGTAAATAATTTGCGATTTCTTCAAAAGTGTCATTGACCTTCTTATGTTTTTTTTTTTTTTTAACTTGATGCGGTATGCCTCAGGAGTGAGGTGGTACCGTCTTTTGATGGCCAGGACAACATCATCGTAGTTGTCCTGTTCCCTGGCACTCAGAGCGTGAAATGCCTGCTGAGCCCGTCCGGTAAGATATGGCTCTAACAGCCGAGGCCATTCACTCTTTGGCTTGTTTGCTGGCAGGGCTAGTCGCTCAAAAGTGGTAAGGTAGCACACCATATCACCATCGTTACTTAGCTGATGTAATCCCTTTAACGGAGGACCAGTTTGTGCAGAGCTACCGATTGCAGCAGACAATAAGGATTTGCATAGTTTCTCAGTCTCATGATGATGAGAATCTTCAAGGTGCTTCATGACCCGCAAAAGGTCATCAACACCCACACCAGTATTTTTCGGTTCATCCTCTACCAGCTTAGACAAATCACATAAACATGAGATTCGCTCTTGCGTGGTCTTTACAGCATTGATATCAATATGATTCAATTCACACAAGTGTGATACGTGCTCAGCTGTAAATCTGTTGAGATATGCTGATCTGTCTGTCATGGTTAATTTAATTATTTGAGTCCTAGCCTGTTCCAACTCCAAGTTACATTAAAATAATTAGATATAGGGACCTAACTTAAGGACATTTTATCTTTCATTGAACACTGAATATTATACTAGAGTAGATCTAGATCTAGTCCCATAGTCTGCTCGTTTCAATTGTGCCACGTAATTTGCTTACTTAGATCTAGACTTGGTCTACTTTAAATTTAATTTAATGACCTATTTATCTAAAATAGGTCTACCGGTGGTCTACTAGTTTACTTTAACTTTTATTTATTTATGTATTTATTTGTAATGTAACTTCAATACTACTTGTTTAATAGCTACCTTAACTTTGATTAGTCTATCTGTAGAATCTAGACCTAGATCTAGATCTAGACCCTAGATCTACTAATTTATTTTATTTGAATTTAATTATTATCGGCTCAGTTCTTTATGTATTTATCCATGTGTAGGTCAACGTAACAACATCCATATCACAACCAGTCAAATCAATCCAACAAACGAAACATCACCTTGCTCAAGTCAAGACATACATGTAGACTGTAGACAACAGACAACAGGCAAGCTAGAAATATCAACACCGCAAAACACAACGGCCCGAATTCACAAAGGAGGTTGTCGACAACCCGAGGTTTATGTACGTCATATGACGCGTTTTGACGCGTTTTTTACAAACCTGGTTTGTAAATAACAAAAGGAGGTTTGTCGAAACAAAAGGAGGTTTGTCGACAAACCTCCTCTTTGAATTCGGGCCAACAAGTGGGGCAACGGTCGATAAATACTCACAGTCACACACTAAAACAACCGTGTCAATAACTCTCACCAATCTTTAGATTTCCATCCCATAGCACAAAGAAATACTGCCGATTACGCCAATGTAGGGGATTCACTAAGTACAAACAGGAATGACCAGAGATCAGACAGGAATTGGAGATTAAAACACCTTTAATCAGGCGACAACTGCCTCCGAAACAACGATAAGAATATCACAGACAACTGTCCATGTTTACAACTCCTGATCACGATCCCGATCATCTCGGTATCGGTATCGGTTGACGATAACAATCACTATAACCTGGTCTTGAATTCCTGCATTACATTACAGTGTTCATTTCGATAAGCACGTTGGAAATGAATTCCTGCATTAAGATGTACAGGTGTTCATTTCCGATAAATACGTTAGACCATAGACTGTTTTCCGGGGACCTGACACTAGGGACTTTTAGATTTGCGTGGACTGATACGTGTGACGTCCATTCAAGGCAGTGCATTAAAAGGACGTCGACCGTAGCAATCCACATTGTCTTCGTGCAAATCTAAAAGTCCATATTCTCGCGAAGAGATAAACTCCTCCAATTGTTGTCGGTGACTAGTTCTAGTCACTCTTTATGCAAGACTTAAAAGAGCGATACCACCTGTATGGGTCAATAGTTTTAAAGAATAATTTATGCATGATTATACTAGACAAGAAAATGAAAACAAAGTTCCTTATCTGTTGGTTGCAAATAAGGTAAAACATGTTACTGATATAAGTAGCAATCATTTCTATAAACTCATTCCTTCGAGAACTGTATTAACTAACACATGTTGCCTTTATTGGGAAAAAAACTTAAAGGGCCCATGACATCGAAATACAAGTGAATTCCTGTTGGTTTGCAGTCATGCATACATCTCACATATTGATATGTAAACTTCTGAATTTGTTTCATAGATTGTTAAATATTATTTGAAATATTTGTTTTTCAAACTTGCTAATCTCCACTCCGAAAACCTCCAGATCTCATTCCCCTTGTGACATCATCTGTCAGTCATCAATGAGCTAACTTGAGAAAGTGGTATGTATCTTTGCCGAAGTCGACCACCTGTCGAACCACCTGTTACAATACGTAATACAATAGCAACATACAAGTTGTTATGTCAAACATGCTGTAGCATCACCAGGAAGACAAAGGCAATGATGATGTATTGTACATTATGTATAGAAGCATGCAATTCTATTATGAACGTGTGCTAAGCTGGGGAAATTACATACCATTGTCTATTCTAGAATATTAGTTTTGTCTGACATGTCTGACATAGCAACTTATATGTTGCTATTGTTTGTGGTATTGTAACAGGTGGTCAACTTTGGCAAAGTTACATGCCACTTTCTCAAGTTAGCTCAATAATGACTGACAGATGATGTCACAAGGGGAATGAGATATGGAGGTTTTTGGGGTGGAGCTTAGCAGGTTTGAAAAACAAATATTTAAAAAAATATTTAAAAATCTATGAAACAAATTCAGAAGTTTAGATATCAGAATATGCAATGTATGCAGGAGTGCACACCAACATGAATTCACTTGTATTTCGATGTCATGGGCCCTTTAATTTAGATATTGATTGGTCTACGGTATTCAAGCGTAAAATAGAGAAATCAAATTACGAGAGTTTAACTTGAAATTACAGTAAAATCTATTGCCAGTAACAAGTATTCTTTTCAAACAGGGAATATCCGATGACGATGTTTGACATAAAATGTAATATAAAAGAGGATATGAACCACGCATGTATCGAATGCAAATTAATTGTACCCTTCATTAAACATCTGAAAGAAATATTAAGAAATATATACAAAGTAGAGATACTGACGTTCAGTATCCAACACCTGCTCAAAATAGATTGTGAAAGTCATTGTACTTTATTCTTAACTATAGCATTTTGGACCATTTTTTAATTGTTTATTAAACGAAATATAACTGGGATAGACAAAAGAAAAGTTGCTTCTAAACAAATTTTCCATAGAGAAATTATAAAAAGATCGGAAAGTAAATCAAACATAAAGATGACCAGAAAGCTTTTACCTAAAGAACTGTTAGGTGTTATTTAAAGATACTATGTCCCTTTTGCAGTCAACCTCAAATTCTGTAGAACTTTGTAGGAATTATGAATATGTCATGTATGTCCTATCTGTGAAATTTAAACGTTAGCAGTGTCCTAATATTCAAATTATGCAAGGAAACCCGTTTACTTGCTAGACTTCACTGTCAGACACTATTGAGTGACTGACTGGCTTTTTTCTTCTTCTTTGGTAATAACATACAAAAAAATAATGAGCTGTAAAGGGTACATGAGCATTTGTCTACATCAATAACCCACTTCTTGTAACGGCCAAAATTAACCTGATTGAATCATTGCGCAGCATAAAACGTACGACCATTCGGTACAATGGTCTGAAAATCAAGACTATTACTTATTGGCTCTATAGCTCCTAAGTCGATTTGACAAGTAATAGTCATTATTTTTCTACTTAAAGACATTTTCAAGCCCCCCTTTTTTAAGGGAAGTTCTAAATTAGTATTATCTTTCAAATGCCGTTGGAAATTTACCTTTTCATTTTGTTGGCCTGCAAATGGGACATAGTACCTTTAAGTAAACAAAAAGAAAACCAAAGAAAGAGAGGGAAACAAAACTATCAGTATAATTTTTATGTTAATTATGATTCAATTGCTTTGCAAGGCACAACTTAATTTCAAATCTTTGTTATAACAATAATAATTTTGTTGTGATTATGTAAATTTGATATGTAGTATTGTATCTTTGAATGTAACCATGTATTTATGATCAATAACTCCTCTGATGAGGCAAAGACAAAGAAAGTTCTAGTCACTCTTATCTATTATGCTTTGTCTTTGGTTATAATGAATTAAATGTATAACTCCTCTCTTAATTGGTCGGATGACCTAAGGGTAATTTTATATATCCCATCTTGTAATTGGTTGTCTTCGTAAGGGTCCTCCTGTTTGGCTGGTAATATCATGGGATATCTAAGCCTCGTCGGGTGTCGGATTATTTATATGCCATGTGCGGATTTTGTAGTCCAGAGTTTATTTCGTTCCGTTAAGGATGTGCTGCTAGTTTCTCTCAATTCTAGGGCCGCCCAGCCTCTGAGAGAATAAGCTATTTTAACATGTCCTTAACTAAATAACCTTCGTTCAAAACTACTGGAGCTTCGGATGACTTTATAAATAATAAAGTGGACTTAAACTTTATATCAGAGCTTCTTTCGTTTTCATTTTGTTTCTGAACTTGTCGTCACCGACCCATTACGGGCCCATTTCATTTGGTAGTACGGATGGGGTCAACTTTCTTTCGTTAACGGCGAAGCTCGTCGTGCCGACCCACCACTCGAACTCGATATTATTTGCTCGGAACACAGAAGAGTTTTGAGTTTGCAGGGAGCAACCTTCGGCGGGAAACAAGTTGAGCTGAGGTATGTTTTAAAACCATTGGCAGAAGTTGAAAAATAGACAGTGAGATCTGAACTGAACTGATAAATTGAAACGTCCCTTGAATCTTGATATTTTTTTATGTTTGTCCTAGATTTTTTTTTAAGGTATTGTAGTGTAGACTAAGTGTTGGAATATTGTGTGTTGGTGAAATTATTTGTATCCGTTTGCTACTCCACTTCTGGCTAGTGTTAATGTAAACATAGGATAGATTTAATAGTTAAACTTAAACCTATTTTTAATCTAAATTAGTATAGCACTTAATATTGATTATTATCATGAGTGAAATTGAGGAGTTAGTAATTGGGCTAGCCCAGGCTTTACAGGGTTAGATGTCATTCAGGTATCGAGAAAGATAGAAAGAAATTGATTCAGATATATTGGAACAAATATAGGAACAGTATTTTGGCCATAGAGAATTTGTTAAATTTTTGCAACAGACTTTTATGATAGAGGGTAATAAGATAATGAATTTCGGTCGAGTTCTCATTAGAACTTACTTAACTATATGACCGTGTAGTTAATAAAGCTTTTGCAGATATGAGGGAAGTGGCCTTAGGTTTGATAGTGAATTTGAGACTCCTAAGGGTAGGAGGGGAGTTGATGTTTAGGTCATTGGAGGAAATGTTTGGTATTTTAATTCTCGTTTGCGATTATAGAGGCATTGATAATTCGGTGATAAAGTATAAATGTTTTAAATGTTTGCTAACATTCAGATCATATAGAGGCTGGGCGCTCCTTAGGATTAGATGTATATTAAAGATGTTTTGTTTATTTATTTTGCTCAGTTAGCTGCACCGTTGATTCAGTTCAACTCATTACCCCTTTAGTAAAAGGACAAAACAGAAGGGAAAACTATTTAAGCTCGAGTGAATTATCTAACGAATGATTTATTTAATTTGCTCAAAGAAGTTGATTCAGGCCCCACATTTAAGTTATCTTTTTTTTTTCGAAATTGATACAATTCCCTAAACGGTTTGGGACCTTGCCTATCACAAGTAGGGGAGGATGGAAGGCGTCATCATTTAGCATATGCCAATAGACAATTGAAAAATACAGAAAAAAGATAACCAGATTTAAGTTCATTTAATTAAGAGTTGTTAGCGTTATAATGGGCGGTAGTGGATAATTTAGAGATCACTTATTGGGAGCCCCATTTGTTATATTTACTAATAACAATTCGTTAGCTTATTTACAAAATGCTAAACTAGCCCTTACAAAAAGAAAATACGGTATTCCTATGGTTCGGCTCTATGGTGAATGGTATTTCTATGATGCAGCTCAGTGGTGAATGGTATATGTATGGTACACCACACAAATGCTGAATGGTGGAGTTCTATGGTCAATGGTATATCATTGATGCCGACCTATGGTGTATGGTATTTATACGGTATGTTATATGGTAGAATATATTTCTATGGTATTTCTGTTGAATGGTATCCCTATGGTGGAGGATATTTCAGTGGTAGCTCTATGGTGGTTGATGACTTTATGATAAATTAAAGACATCAGTAGTCAGCTCTCATGGGAAATTTGACACCAATTCAATTCAATTCAGAAGTTTATTTCAGACTCAGCTGCACAAGGCATGAGGTCCATAAAACATATGTTACATATATATAGGGAAAATAGCTGAGTATGAACATGATGAGTATAATAACAACAAATCGTACAAATACTAAAGAATATAACAAACTAAACTATACTACGTATATACAATGTAACTGTAACATGTAACCTGTATCTGTAAAATTGATAACAGAAGGCCTATATCAATCTAACTCTAAGCTGTACCTGTAACTGCAAGATTAAAATAAATATATGTATAACAAAGTGAAGTTGTAACTTAATTGTAATAATCTCTGCTCAACTAACTAGAAAAATATACTAATAATAGATAACTAGATATTATAACAAGCAACAAGGACTAAGGACTATACTGCAACCATAAGAGGCTGGATAATCCTTGGTAAAATCATGCAAAATATGATCAATTCCGAGGTGTCAGCAGGCTATTAAGCCAAAATTTCCAGAGGCCCGATTTGTATCTAAGGCAACTACACGTGGGGTTCACTAATACCTTTACAATACCATTCTCAGAGACATCTACTCTCCGGATGAACTTATACATGAGATTTCGTAATACAGCCGAACAGACTGGAACATTCAACTCAGCAAACATTTGACTTGCACTAAAGTATCTAGGTACCCTAAGAAGCATTCTCATGGCATCATTATAGGCCACAGTAAGCCTGTGCAAACTGCTCTTCTTAAAATTACTCCACAGATGCGTAGTGTACAAAGGTGTACAGTATGCCCTAAATAATGCCACCTTCACATCCGGAGAACACATATGAAATTTCCTAAAAAGCATATTACCTTGAGCATATAATTTACGACACTGTCGACTAGTATCTTTATCATCACAAAGGTCCTCAGTAAAAAAAAAATACCAAGATACATGACCTCTGTACACACATTGAGTTTAGCTCCACATAAAAACAAATCCGGGAATACTAATCTACGGTGTTCCTTACATCTAATTATCATAACATGACTCTTTTTTGCATTATATTTGACACCATTATCATATCCATAATCAGAACAAATCTTGAGCAAACTCTGCAACCCAGCAGTTGACGGGCTAATAATAACGAGGTCATCTGCATACATTAAATGATTGACCACTATACTGCCAACTACACAGCCTTTTTTTTACAAGCATTCAAATTGACGGCTAGACCATCCATGTACAGGTTAAAGAGAAAGGGAGAAAGAATACATCCCTGTCTAACTCCATTACTGACATGGAATGGTTCAGACACACTACTTCCCCATCTAGCCATCATTGTTTGATGGGTATACCTAAACACGAGTATCCTAATCAGGTACTTAGGAATACCTCTATCAACCATTTTCATAAACAGCTTTTCATGATTTACCCGATCAAAAGCTTTGGAAGCATCAAGAAAACAAAGAAACAAGGAAGAATTTCTCCTACGATGACTTGCAATAATTTCCTTCAGAGCAAATATACACATATCAGTGCCATGTTTGGCTTAAAAACCGAACTGGTTATCTTTAGTAAGAATATACATCTCCAACCTACCAAGCAATATCTTTTCCAGCACGTTGGACAGGACACTAGCCAATGCTATAGGTCTATAGTTGTCCTTACTAGTAATGCGGCCAGCTTTATTTTTAATGACCGGCACCAAAACAACGGAAATCATACTATCTGGTAAGATACCATGAATCAAAAATCCGGAAATGCACATTGCAAGCAAGGGCATGAGTTTCGGACTTGCAAACGTTAAATGTTCAGCTGTTATAGTATCAAGACCACATGACTTATTGTCGTCTAATTTTCTAATAGCTTCTTTTACCTCCTCAGGAGAGATAACGATATTTACATCAAAGTCAACATCAGTAACATTCTGCACTGTACTCTGTACACAATTAAACAAATCCTTATAATGGCTACACCACAATTCACTTAATTTTCATCACCAGAGATACCTTGAATATTAGTTGGAAGAGGCGCTTTACTATTATTAACACATTTAATTTCTTTCCAAAATTCATAAGAACTTTTACCCTGCAATTTACGAGCAACAGAGTCCGCCCGCATGACTTTCTAATTATTCTTAATAAAACGGAGATCATACTTGAATCGTGCACTGGCCTTTTTTTTAGCTCAAACAATCGTCCCTGTCTGTTTTTGCAAGCTTCAACCCAGAGTAGGTGAGCCTCACGAGCAGCAGAGTGGAGCTCTGACACTTGCTCATTCCAGCCACGCCTAGTATTATGAACCTTGTTTTTACAGTGATATAGAGATTCACTAGCATCACATAAGCATTTCACAATATCATCATATGTATTTAAAAAGGTAAAATTAAGGTGTTATACAGAGATAACAAAATGTGGGTTGGGAACTCGTGTTTTAGTTTATTTAAAATACCTGTGTTTCTAGAAATCAGTTTGCACAAATAGTTAACGTGTATCTTCCATGATAAATCACTGTCAATGTAGATACCAATAAAATATGTGGATTCGACCTGATTTAATTTGTATTGTCTATTAACATATTACCGGGTAGGGATTTTGATAGGGATACTGATCTTTGATAAGAATCGTGACCATAAATACTAACATACTGTTTTCTGTCTGTGAGATAATTCCTGAACCACTCCAAGGCCTTACCTCGAATCCCATAATGGGATAACTTGTGCTGTAATATATCATGATTAATAGTGTCAAAGGCTTTGGAGAAGTCCAGGAAAATACACAAAGTATGGGACATATCGTCAATAGCATGAGCTACTTTATCTAAAGACATGAGTAATGCATTGGTTGTAGAGTGTTTCTGCCTGAACCCAAATTGGATATCAGACAGAATATCAAAATCAATAAGAAACTGCATTGTTTGAGAGTACATCAATTGTTTGAGTATTTTGGGAAATTACGTAAGCAGAGAAATAGGGCGATAATTCCCAATGTCTTGCGCGTTCCCCTTTTTAAAAATTGGAACAACTTTAGCTATTTTCATCTTTTTGGGTACAATGCCATTACTTATTGACAGATTAAGCATATGGGTAAGAGGGGAAACTATTTCACCTATTATTTCTTTAAATATAAAATTTGTAATACCGTCGTTCCCTGCGCTTTTTTTAGTTTTCGTATTTTTAACTGTATCGATTACTTCATGCTCCAGAATGGGGGTACAGAACATTGAATAAGATGGTAGTAATTTTTAATTTTATGTTTATTTATTAATTTTTTATTAATATTTTTATGAAAATATGCAATTTTTTTTGGGGAAATATACACACGCACATTTGTAAGAATTACATATTTTGATAGACATTCGATGATATTTTAACACCCGAACCATAGGTCCGCCCATACCACATTTGGTATCAAAATGTGCGGGAGACATTGCAGCGACAGGGAGGGGGGGGGGGGGGTGGGCATTATGGCCCCAGCCTTATTAGGGTTAAAAGGATCCGAAGTAACTTATACAAATCTAATAAAAGTATAAATGAATATCATCTCAACATTCATAATTTTACTTAATATGATACTTCAAGGACCTCACGATCAATGCCTTTACAACTTAATTTAACTGCCATTCCAGGACAAGAAACTCTTTTACATCACCAAAAGATGTATCAAATTGTGGAAACGCCATGATATTTATTCACTGGACTGCCAAAGGGGTTGCAGGCTAAATATCTGCATGATGCATGCAATTTTACTTGGCATTTGGTCAATAGTTGCCTTATTCAACCTAGGCAATAAATGCGTATCTGAAAAGATTTTAACTCCTTGGAATACTCTAACCCTTGACAACAGCTGCTAGGACAAATGCTATTTGCAGAGTAATAACTTCGAAAGCACTTTTAAACCCGTGCCATATTTATCCAGTTTTAGAGACAAAAAGAGTTCTTTGTTGCTCTCATGTCAGGTATCTACAAAAAGGGAAGTATGCAGAGTTTAAACATTCAACAGCGCCAGCATGCTTAATCCGCAATTAACTCTCGCTTACCAGTTTTCATTTGAACCTCTTATAACCTTTGTTTTCACAGTCCAAACACATTAACGTCGTTAACCGTAACACAGGACACTGTGATCGCTATGGACATATTCTTTTATTTATTATGGCTAATTTGCTCCGTTCATTTAATCTGTAAGTTATTTCTTTCTAATTCTATCTTCGTCGATGATGTTCCTGTAAGAGATATCATGCATGCATTAAAACGTAATTCTAGTATCTTATCGTAGTATGTGCAGATATTATATCAAATTGCTTTTTACTATAGCTTCTTTTAATCTTGTCTTTGTGTTTGATGAGGAACTGCTAATAACCTTTTCATTTTACTGTAAGCAAATTGCAGTCTAGTGGGCTGATTTTCATAGTCTACATTAAAATGATTATTCATATGTAGACCATTTAATGTGCAATATCAGTTAATTGGACCTTAATCCTGAGATCCCGAGATATAACAATTTTAACACGGGATAATTCTGAAAAAGCCATTTTGTTCATATTTTATTGCTTTTAATTCTAGTTTGCCTGAAGGAGTCCTACAAGGAGAGAATGGTTTTCGTTGGAGAAAATTTGACAATGCGATGCGATGGACCCAAAAGCTCTGGGACTCTGCTTCGTATTAAGTGGAGGATGATTAGCGATTTTATAAGCACATTAATCTTAGCATGTCCCTCGAATACCTATGGGAACTGTTCGAACATTGATGGCCATATTTTGGATGTCACAAACATCTATACCAGTTCGTTCACTTTGGAGAACGTTTCCCTGGAGGATACAAGAGCCTATGAATGTGAAATACTCACTAATGTTTTTATACTGTGCAGATTTAACGTAACAATTAAAGGTGCGTAAACTATGCATTTTCCTTTTTTTTTCAATGCCATTATCTGTTTTCTGTTTTACGATGTACCTGGTTAACCCTTTATTTGCCTTGCATCCTGATGGGAACACAATACGGATGCAGTTGGGTTAACGTGATAGATATACGTTAAATTGACAAAAATATATATTGGATTAATATAGGATTTCTCGGTCACTTTCGTAAGTTGGCCACACAAATTCATTTTATGTTCATTCGATTTCGCCGATTCTGTCACCGCAGCTGTTATTTTTCGTTCAAATTCGTTTTTTAGCATTTAAATTCCTAAAACGATCATTCAAAAACATATCATTTTCATTCGAATTAAAACGTGTTTCTTTTTCGTAAAATTTTCATTCAATTTAAAGCGAGACGATTCGCGATTACGTAATAGCGTCTTCCGTGAATTCAAATTCGTTTCTTTGCATACAGTTTCACACGTTTTGCAGACAAATTAAACATGTAAATCTTACCCAGTATGATCATATATAGAACCCCGCAAGCTTAGTTCCATGCTAAATCCATTTCAAATTGTATGGGTTGGTAAGCAACAAACATGTTATTTGTCTCACTAGGGGTGTATACCCACTAAATCATCACTATTTAGCAACTGAACGATCATGTGTTAAGTAGATATAACCTAGCCACATCAATATAGAATTAGCATGGAACTAAGTAAGAGTGTCTTTTTATGAATATGCAATGATATAAGTGCATGCAAAGTGTGTGTTTACAGACTACAGTTGTATTTATTGGAGTGGCGTACCATAATGGTGGGGGGGGGGTATCAATACTCTGTACATTGATTTATTTTGTATGTTTTGTTTTGTTTTGTTTTTGATAATGTATTCGATGTATGTTCGTAATCTCTTTGAAGCCATTTTTATTTGTGTAAATTATATTTAGTCTGTATTGAACAATCTATGAGTATCAGTTCAATCACAGTCATAATCACATCAAAATCTGAATCACCATCACACTGAATCACAATCACGATCGTGATCACAGTCACAATTACCATCTCAGTCACAATCGTAGTATATAACAAGCACAATCACGCTACACAATCATTAGAGTTTGATACATTGTTTTCTCACTGCGCGCACATCTCAATAACTCATGTCATGTGGACATAAACTAAAGAATACACGTATACAACCTGAAATCTTGTTTTGGTTATATTTTAATGATCATAATTACATCATGCATGACATTATCATATTCGTCTACGTAATATATCACTTCCAAAAGATGACCGAGTACGATAAAGTCCGTGATGAGAACATCAGTAAGATTATGTCCAATCTTATATCTAGAGTTGTTTAACCCTCTACATGTTGACGAGCAAGAATGACAATACATGTTATATAACTCATTTGTTTAATTTAGATGAGAAACATGTGCATATACCATGTATACCATAGGTTTGTAAAGATAGGCGAATATGAATGAAAAATTTGTTAATTAGAATGACCCAAAGTGATATTAAATGGTACGGACGTCCGATTTGCCATTGCTGACGAAAATGAATGCAAACTGCGCATTATTTTGTTAGCGGTTGTTAAATTGAACGAAACAAGTGCTAAATCCATTGACCGAATAAGTAAATCGAATGAAAAAAGTGTTATTTTGAATGAAATTTACACGCCGGCAGCTTTATTTCGCGAATTTGAATGAACTTTGTATCAAAACGAATGAAAAGCTTACGAAAGTGACCGAGAAATCCTATACTAAAAAATATTTGGATGTCGCCATAACGAACTTGTCAATCAAATTAAATGATTATCGGGGAGTACGAGTATTCTGTTTGCAATTATTTCATGTTGCTTGTAGATACAATTTAAGTGACAAAAAAAAATTGTATTAAACTTAGATAACTATTTTGAAAATTGATCCCCCCCCCCCTTAGTCTTTACAGTCAATACAATTCATATGTCTAATCTTTCGAAATATCTATTTTACGACATTGTTACTCCGAGAAGAAAACCATTAGTATACGCATTAGCTATCATCATCAAAAGTTTGCTTTGCAAAAAAAGGCCGATGTGTTTTTTAAATGCAAGATAGCATGGGTTACACCTGTTAAATGATTATGTGTTGTTTCCCGACGCAGAACCACCAGTGGCTTTAACCCTTACAAACGAGAACGAAGGGACAACAATCTACTCCAGCTTTCTCAAGGTCAGAGCTGATCTCAATACGACGATAAGATGCCTTGCCAATGCATCAGTGTATCTCCAATGGTATCCCAATTGTTCTGATCTTTCTTACAACCAATGCCATGAGAGTGAGCCACACAACAGTAGCCGTGCATTGTCATTTACCCCAAGAGCAAGTCAAAATGGAACCATTTTGACATGCCGAACAGAGAACAAAGATGCAGCATCGGGAAATGTTAATACTTCAATCACATTACAAGTAGAAGGTATGTGCTATGATTCATTTTCTGTTACTCTTTAATTACGAATTTTCATGATTTAAGCCCCCATCACACCAAACTAGTTCTCATTACATTCTGGAACCGTCCTAGAACTTCATGAAACGCGTTGCGGTCGGGGCAAAATGTGTAAATAATGTCTATAATACTATCCTAGTTCGTCCATAAACAGTCCTTAATACGTCCATTTCGTCTGTACCCCGTGCACAGTCGGTTCATATTAAGTTAAGATCGGGTAAATTTGCAATTTCCAGGCAATCCAAGCCAGCCGTAGTCAGTTTAAACCCATTATTAACTAGTTCTACCTCGTTTCCAATACCTGCGTCCAAACCCATGCTTACTAGTTGCAATGACGACCTTCGTCATTGCCTTGTTTTCGTTCACATTCTGCCCCATTAATATTCTCCTGGTTTTCCTTATCCTTATCGTCCGAAAATCCCATTCGTTTTGCACGTAGTGCTTGTCATCACTAATTATGCCCTTTCCTCATGTCTGTTTCCTGTCAAATTTCATAGGCATAGTCTCTAACATCTCATCAAGGTCACTACATTTTTCGATTTTCGAAATCACTCATGCATAACCGTCCAGGCGCCATTTTGTCCGTTTATGGTCCATTTTAAGGCGTTTCTTCACTGTAAAAAAAGTTGGGCAATATTTTTCAACACTTTTCAACCCAACCATCTATTGGGCAATATTTTCGTATTTTGCCCAACAGCTGGTCAAGATTTTCCCAACAACTTTTTGTATGATACAGAAACGTAAGTACCCTATATACTTGTGCATAATTGTTTCGTATTTTGACAACAATTTGGGCAAAGATATGACCCTTCAACTGCCCGACTACAGTAGCCCACTTGTTGGGAAAATCTTGACCAGCTGTTGGGCAAAATACGAAAATATTGCCCAATAGATGGTTGGGTTGAAAAGTGTTGAAAAATATTGCCCAACTTTTTTTACAGTGTTTCTTCCTTCCTATCTCCACTATCCTAGATCCTACAAACTTCTAACAAATTCCTCTAGATAGTCTAAGAGATGTTCTTTTATCTGCGACGTATCACTTGACCTTCAAAATGCCATCTTCGTACTCAAAATTCAAATCAGAAACCGACTCCGTCAAAAATTTCTCAAATTCTTGAAAAATGGACCCCTAAATAATCTAAAACTGCCATAACTTTCTCATATAAATTCCGTTTTGTATTTAAATCTCACAGTATCTTTATCTCATAATTTCACATAGCCATGCCAAATTTCACGCTCCAATGGCTATGCAAAACATAAATAGCGCCTTTTTTAGATTTAGGTACTTGAAGATATGCCCTTTCCAGCCATATACAAAATTATATACCCTATCGCTGACCAAATTTGAGAAAATTGCCCTCCAAATTAGCCATTTTCAAGAAAATTGTGAAATAACTTCAACTTGCTCTAAAATGGCGATCATTATACCTACACCAATGAAACTTGGCAGACACATGTATTCATATACGTGACAACTGTCCGCAAAGTTTGGTAAAATTCGATTATGTCAGCGCAAAGTTATCGCCAAAAATGATGTATTTACTACGCATTCCGTGATAACGCCTTTAATGCGTGCAATACATTGCGCGCAGATGACAATGGTGTCAAACTGATCGCAATGAAGTGCCCTCTCGAATGATACCAAGTATAGTATATGTTCACACAGAAAATTGTGAGTAAATTGCATTTGAACAAAGGTCACTACACGAATTCCGCCGAGTTTCCGCTCGAATCTAACACGTATCGGCTATGACGTCATTTATTTCAGACTGCTTTTCGCCCCTTAAACGTCCTTTTTTTTCCTTGAAAATTTGCAGTTGCATGCCGAGTTCCAATACGCAGGGCACCTCTTGGCCGGATTTTTGAAATTGGTCCAGGGGGCCATTTAAGACGCCATTTTATTCTATAAATCTATTTTACATCACGTGTTTCGATAGGATTATCATAGAAAGAAATAAGAGTGGTTTACAATAACAACCATGAAATTCTCTTTCTAATGATACCAAATACGGCCCATAAAGAGACATAAAGAGAGAGAGAAAAAACAATTTAACTCCGGTCATAATACAGATCCTGTACGTTTTCCGCCCATGCATTACACGCATTGTCTATGGGGCATATCGGGTTCATGCTTTTGGCACCCAGAACGATCTTCATTGCAATGACGAACATGCACCTTGCGAGCCCTTTCTAGGTTCCTTCCCCTATCCCAATTTCTTTCAAACTTCGTAGGCATAGCCACTACCATCCCATCAAGGTCACTGTTGAGGCCTTTCTTTCGCCCTACCTATCTCCAATATCACAGAAGCTACAGACTTCGTACACATTGCTCTGGATAGTGCGAGAGAAGCTCTTTCGTTTGACACGTAGAAACATGGCGTCATTGCACGCACATCGTTTTGAGACGATTGCATTTCTAGTTCACCACTTGTTCTAACTAGTTTTTAACCCAACCATCCCGTTCAGAGACAATTCAACTCGTCCTCATCTCGTTCCTAAAGCGTCCGAACGCGCTTCTAGAGCTTCTGAAATCCCGTCCTGGCTCGGGAGCTATAATAACCCAGCGCGTTCTCGCCATTCCTCATTCCCGTTCAACTTCAACGCTTCAAGCTTTGCAAATCAATAAATTCAAGTAAAGCCCCGATCACACCAAACTAGTTCTCACTACGTTCTGGAAAATGTTGCCAAACGCCGTTCCCAAACAGTCTGAGCCTGTTTGGCAACATTTTCGAGAACGTAGTGAGAACTACACTGTAAAAAATATCTGTATTTTTACAGGAAAAAAAATACAGATTTGTAACGTTTTAACTAAGTACAGCAATTCGGATGTATTTTTTACATATATCCCGTAAAAGTACTTCATTTTTATTGTGAGACTGATTTACATCAGAAATTTTTAATTTTAAGGCAAAATACAGGTACTAATACAGTTTGCCTGTAATTTTACAGATCTATCTCGTAAAAATACTTCATTTTTATTGCGAAACTGACTTACATCAGAAATTTGTAATTTTAAGGCAAAATAGAGTACTAATACAGTTTGCCTGTAATTTTACAGATCTATCCCGTAAAAATACTTCATTTTTATTGTGAGACTTACTTACATCAGAAATTTGTAATTTTAAGGCAAAATAGGGTTACCAATACAGTTTGCCTGTAATTTTAAGGCAAAATAGAGTTACTAATACAGTTTGCCTGTAATTTTACAGATGAAATTGTTTACCTAAATGTATTTTTACAGATGTCTGTATTCGTACAACGATTTCTTAAATTGAATGGATATGGTGCAGTTTTACTTCGATGTGATTTAATTTGAATGCAGTTACTAGATTCTTTAACAAAATTCTGTTTTTATAATGTCGTTTTGATTGGACAGCATTTTACATTAATGAAACTTATTTCACATATACTGTAGCATATTTACAGATTCCGTTTTCCAACTTTAAAATCCCAGACATGATTTCGAATAATTAGGCGTTACGAAGTAGAATAATTAAATTAAACGAGATTTAAAAGAAATTTAATATTGAAGTTTAATTTATATTCTACGAAGTATAAGCCTAATATGAGGAATCATGTCCCTCCCTGATTGAATGTTCTGTCAGTGTGACTATTAATACAATTGATTTTGTTGTCTTTTTCCCGCCCTTCTTTGCATGATTGAATGAGCCTTTTGTCTTTGAATACTGATGCACGTGGCTTTGAGTGGGCTTCTTATACATGATGCGGAGGATGCTCATTTGCATATGAATGAAGTCCCAGAGACTTTGAATGTGTACTATATTTCTACATTCATGCTGTAAAATTACATGGTGGTGTAAAAAAATAAAACAAAATTGGGTCAAATACAAATACACAAAAAGGTACTTCCACACCAAAGGGTTGGCTCAGTCGGTAAAGCGTCCGTCTGTCGAACCAAAGATCCCGGGTTCGACTCCCACCCAAGCGGATGACTGAAACCTGCGTTGTGTGTTAACGTGCCCCTTCCCTTGTTCATAGACGCAGGTTATGTCAAGTGGAAAACACTCCGTCCCTCGGATAGGACGTTAAATGGAGGCCCCGTGTAGAGAAGAGTCACTACCTTTGCACGTTAAGAACCCACTGCACTATTCGTATAAGAGTAGGGGGAAACCCCGGTGTAGTGGTCCACCTGCACACCCCCAGTATTGTACGATAATACTCTGTAAAGAGGTCTGTACTCAAAAGGAAGAAGGGAAAGCTGTAAACCAAATTAACAAACATTTGTATTTATACAACGTTTTTGTACTATATTTTACATTCATTCTGTAAAATTACATGGTGGTGTAAAAAAATAAAACAAAATTGGGTCAAATACAAATACACAAAAAGGTACTTCCACACCAAAGGGAGGCGAGTTGGCTCAGTCGGTAAAGCGTCCGTCTGTCGAACCAAAGATCCCGGGTTCGACTCCCACCCAAGCGGATGACTGAAACCTGCGTTGTGTGTTAACGTGCCCCTTCCCTTGTTCATAGACGCAGGTTATGTCAAGTGGAAAACACTCCGTCCCTCGGATAGGACGTTAAATGGAGGCCCCGTGTAGAGAAGAGTCACTACCTTTGCACGTTAAGAACCCACTGCACTATTCGTATAAGAGTAGGGGGAAACCCCGGTGTAGTGGTCCACCTGCACACCCCCAGTATTGTACGATAATACTCTGTAAAGAGGTCTGTACTCAAAAGGAAGAAGGGAAAGCTGTAAACCAAATTAACAAACATTTGTATTTATACAACGTTTTTGTACTATATTTTTACATTCATTCTGTAAAATTACATGGTGGTGTAAACAAATAAAACAAAATTGCTTCAAATACAAATACACAAAAAGGTACTTCCACACCAAAGCTGTAAACCAAATTAACAAACATATGTATTTATACAACATTTTTGTACTATGTTTTTACATTCATTCTGGTGTAATTTTAATCAACATACAATTTGTAAAAGAAAATACATGAAATGTTTGTAGGAGAAAATAACAACCAATCTGTATTTTTACAACATAATTTATGGCGACTCTGCTGACAGCAGATTTGCTGTAAAATTACAGAGATTTTTTTTACAGTGTAGTTTGGATACTAGATTGAAGTCGCATTTTTGTAATTTCACTATGCTTAAAAGTACTCGTAGCCGTATTATAATGTAATATATTGTAAGTTAATGTCATTCTTTCTCTTCTTTCTCTTTCTCTCTCTCTCTCCTTCCTTTCTCTCTCTCTCTCTGTCTTTCCTCTCTCTCTCTCTCCTTCCTCTCTCTATCTCTCCTTCCTCTCTCTCTCTCTCTCTCCTTCCTCTCTCTCCTTCCTCTCTCTCTCTCTCTCCTTCCTCTCTCTCTCTCTCTCTCTCCTTCCTCTCTCTTTCTCCATCTTTCTATCGTTCCTGCTCTTTCTCTTTCTTCACTATATCTCTCGGTCTCTTATCCTTTATTTCTATTTTTCTCACTTTCCTTTCCTGTCTCCTCCTCTTCATCTCTCCTCTCTCTCTCTCTCTCTCTCTTTCCATTTTTAACCTCTTTTCGCTACATCTGTTCCTTCTCTCTTCCTCACTTTGTATTCATACTTGTTGAGGTACATATTCCCCTTTTCCTTCGTATTTTTGTTTTTGTTTTACATTTGGTACACAATTTACGATAAACATGTGACATAATACGTGCACTTATAATTATGTAAACAATACTGTTTTAAATTGTACTCTCGTTTTTAAAATGCAATGTATATCCATGTGCAATTCAGTATATGTAACTGCGATGCATGATTCAATAAATACCCTACCATACCATACCATTATATTATTTGTATATAAAAAAATAGTATTGCAGAGTTTATAATAATTATTTTCCCTAAGCATTGAAATATTTCATAGTTATGCCTTATTGTATTTAATGAACACCACATTGAACTGTGTTATCTAATGCGTTTTATGAATGCAAAATATGATTTATTTATTAATACTTTATGTATAAAATCTTGTGTTTTATTGTTAAATGTCTATTGTATTTAATGTACACCGCATTGAACTGTATTTTTTAAAGCTCTATATAAATGCAAAATATAATTTCCCAAGCGTTTTCCTTAAATTAGTTTATGTACCTTGCAAGAATGTCTAAGTGAAGCTTAATCTGAAATCTATCAATGTTCTATAGAAACATACGAAACAACATATGAAAATAACAATTTCGTGTCAATTACATGTTGATCAGAAAGCCTTGCTAAAAAGGTTTTCATGTTTTCAAGTTAACTGTATAATTTTGTTTCGTACCTTCGATCATTCATCTGGATTTTTAAAGAGCTCTGTCAATAAAACCTTCAATATCTCTGTATAATCTTTTTTTTAAAAGCGTGGAGGAGGTTTCTTTTCTATTCGGACTGAAATCAGTTACAAACGTCATCCCACACCTTTTATTGAAAGCCTGTTTGTTGAAATTTTAAATTGTGTAATCATTAATCAATAACTGATGATAAAACCATTTGCGAAATAATGAATGGTTATATTGTTAACATTGGGTATAATTTGAACTAATTAGCTACATTGGTCTGACCAAGAAACTTACATATGAAATAAATTATCCAAAATGTTGGTGTATAACATGGACTTAAACTCTTCCAAAAAACATGTCACATATAACATATTTGTCAATTATCCTTTCACATTTATATTATAACATCATTGTGAGGGTGAACTCATCTGTTTCCTTTTTTGACAGAATAGTCAAAATCCAATAACTTGCAGTTATACATTTTAACAATGCCTCGTGTCTTGCCCATAAATAATCTACATGTATATTAGGATTATTCACAATGTTGCGTTTCGATGATTTATATTAATACCAAGTAGGAGTTTTCATGTACTTATGTCATAAACATTATTCTTCTGGATCATTCTGAAGCTAATTTGATCTATTTCCTCGCCTTACACCAAGAAATGCTTAGGATTTTCACTTTGCGCATATGCGTACGCAATTTTTCCCCAAAATGTATAATGTAACAAGGACACCTGAAATTCGTTTCCCTCATTGATTAAAGAATCTCAATCGACTAGGTTTTTTAAAGGAGGATTAGAACAGTTATTCTTGCAAAATAGTAATCTACTTTGAACTTGTTATTTCATTTATCTGTAATACTATATGCCAGACCCTGTGTTTTTTTCTGGTAAAGTTGTATTTTGTCATGTCCCTGTAATCTTGTATTTATATGTATCGTTTAAATATATATCTTCTTGAGGTCGGTAGCTCATAAAGGTCACTTCTTTTCTTGCTGCTACCTACCAAGCAACTGTAATATTGTTTTACAAATATATATACATGTATTCTATTCTTGTTATGTCTTCTTCTTCTTATCGGGTCACTACACAAGCCCCGTCCAGTCCAGTGCTCCACACAGGCTCTGGCACGGCAGTTAACGGTTTCCAGGTCTTGTTATGTAACAATGTATAATCATATGTATGTATACTGTAGGCTAACGATTGCACCATGTGAGAGGGGTAGGATTGGGGAGTCCTGAAAAGGACTGTAGGTAATATTTCGTGTGTGTATGTATGTATGTTTTTGTTTTATTGACAAGATGAGGTAAAATTGGATTGAATTTTAATCGCAGTATGTATTCAGCATCTTCAAGTCGACTCCTTTGACTCTACCATCAGCGGTCACAGTGCATTGAGTTGTCAGACCAATACCAGCAACTTCAATCTGACATCTTCATCACTCTTCTTCACCACATCTTATCTGGATGGGAGAGGAAATGAAAATACGAGTGCTTCGTGGGAACATGCAGGAGCATTACATTTGGCTAGCTACAAGCTTGATTCAAACGTAAACTCTCTGTCCTGCTGTGTGTCAAAGACCTCTCTATGCCCAGCGCTTTGCTCAGAAGAATACTTCAACGTACTCAATGGTAAGGAATACAAACACGAATTTCTACATGAAACCCTGTTAACATTTACTTACACTTCTCTTCTACTGACAGCATCAAATAATTCGAATGAAAAAATACATTAAATTGTTATAAGATAGAAACTAAATTATTTGAGTATGAAAATGCAGTCCTGGTGATCTGGGATATTATTATATTAACATATCTTAATTGAATACTTTATTTCAAAATTTGCAATGCATATGACCCTCCAATAATTGGATTAAATGCTAACAAAGAAAAGGAACTCGGATCTTTCTGTCTTTTGTTAGGTTCAATATATCTGGCATCTACAGACCATCCTGAAATGTTTACAGTGGCTAATACCGACGGATTTCCAGGTAAGATAGATTCACTAATGAATTATTTACTATCGGGTAATATGCAAACAGTTCATGTGAAACAATGATCTGTTCTTCATTGATGGTACTTTGAGAGTCGTTTAACTATGTTATATTAATATTTGTAATGCGATTTTTTTTTATTGGGTTTTGAAATATCCAGGCTTCTTAATCCTGAATTGGCTCCCCAACTCCTTGATAGCTACGTAACTTTCTGTTTCTTCTAGATTTATACGTAGTATGTTGTGTTTCTATAAATGTGGAAATTTATATAATGAAAAGTGAATAATAATTTGAATGAGATAAATTAAACAACTGTACTAAATGTAACCAAAAAACAGCAATTCTTACTATAAAACATCAGGTTCCCATTAACATGAACAATTTTTCGTGATGACACATAGTAAGTGTGTCCTGCAAATCAACTGACAATGTTTACATCTCACATATTTGTTTGCATATGTACGTATGCATTAAAGAATTTTCTTTGTAATTTGAGGCTTGAGTATATCTTAGTACTTGAACACATTAGCAATATGATACTAATAATAGGTAGTTAAATGATATTCAAGTTATCACAACATTTATTTGTTGTCACTAAAGCTTTTAAGACAAGTTTACACGTCCTGGAATGCCCTAACGATTATGTATTTGGGCAACTCGCCGTAATAGTCATTCGTAAGATTTTAAAGGAATGGATGTCATTTACAACGATATATTATTAGCATGGACAGCATGTAACAGCAGACACAAGTATCCATATACTCAATCTGTTTAGGGTGAAACTCTTCTTTATAAAACAAATCTTCATTAGCCATTAAAGTGTCATCTTTCCTCTCTGCAGAAATAGTGTCATTTGCCATGTACGCTGTAGGAGCCACAGCCTTTCTCATTATGATTGTCATTGTTTTCATATTCGTCTTTCGGAGATGCAGAAAAAAGAACAAAGGTTATAATTTTGTTATTATATCAAGAACTTGACTTAAAGATGAGTGTCAGAACTGTGTGACTGGGTGAAAATATGGGCTAAGCAAAACACCATCAAATGGCATGAGATACTTGCCTGAATATAAAAGATTCGAAGTAAAACAAGTAGAACCATGAATTATAATCAATGCAACCATGAAAAATATAGTGGTTTTTCCATTTTCTTTCGGGGTATTCAAATGTTTACACACCGTTGGAATGAGAGGGATGCGTGTTCTTTGTTTTTGATAAAAGTTGCTCAAAGTTTGAATATATGTTCGCATTTGAAACAAAATAATAAATGAACTGTCAATGGAGGAGGGACTGATCTAAAAGAATGAAGGGGGAGAGGAGTGGAATATGAGGAAACAGTATATGGCACAAAGAAAATCAAGAATCTCAAAATGTAGTTACAATATAATGTTATTTACTACATTAAAGTTAAATATCCATATTTTCAGAACTTTCGTTAAACATTATGCTCTCGTATATTAAGTAAACATCGCTGTTAACGTAGTTAAATCTAGATAAGAAAAAGAATAAGCAATCGTATGTCAAACCTCTCTTAGTGGCCACCTCTATAGATGCCATTTATGTGTGTATCATGTGTACAGGAAGAGTTCCTAGAGAACAGGGAAACGTTCATGGTCCAGGTGCACACCCGAAGGGGCATGGACGAGGAGCTCTTCCCCCCATCCCAACCTCCACAACTGACCCATCTATTCACCAATCACCCGCTCCATCGCACGTGGCTCAAGCCAGTCGCCGTATGGCTCAGAGAAGCCAGGACCGGATTCCACTTCAGTTACTTGTGTCTCCTGTGGATGATACAGTCGAGAGAGATCAGACCAGGACCATGGGAGCCAGGTCCAACGCTGGTATAAGGGTCAAAATGGTAATGCCTTGTTTTTCTGTTCATCAATACTTTTCTACGGAATTAAAGAAACAAACAATTTGTCGAAATTATTTGCAACGCTTACCTGTTCATTTCCCCCTACCCCCCTCGGCCAAACATTTCTTACGGATCTTTCCTTTAAACAAACCCATAGTAAATACAATTATATTTCATTTACTTGGAATAACATATACCTCAAGCAAAACAACTTGTTTTGTCATTAATTTCATATCAAAGGGATTAACAAGATTTGTTTCCCCATCGACAACACAAATATCATTCTTGCTATCGCTGTGATACCATACTTAAGATGAGGGAGACGCATTGTCTGGAAGAATAAGAACTAATATACATACTTCTTTCTTTTATCGAGTCGGATGGCTAAACTTAAAGTTTACTACTTGTACACTAGTTATCAATTATTCTGAAAAAGAACAGAACTGTGATGTTCATATTACCTTTCATGCCTAATGCACTCTTTTTAACATTTGTATATGGACAAACACGCATTAAGAACGGTATCGGACTC
This sequence comes from Strongylocentrotus droebachiensis, assembly GCA_035222895.1. NCBI lineage: Eukaryota > Metazoa > Echinodermata > Echinoidea > Camarodonta > Strongylocentrotidae > Strongylocentrotus > Strongylocentrotus droebachiensis. The sequence goes on along the minus strand of JAVYIG010000460.1, from coordinate 42,048 downwards.
TAATTGGAATCTTTTCGTCTTGACCTATGATTTCCCTTTAATTAGGAGCAGGTTTCAGATGCGGGAGACCAGGATATGTGTTCCGGCTACATGGAGATGCGGCCTATAGCACCCGTCCAGCCATACATGACGCTGATCGTTGATGGCGCCTCCATGGAGGACGAACTCGGATCTTACGTGAGCCCCGGCGTGAGCCCTACACTCACACGGAAGCACAACCCGACAACCGCAGAAAAAACTTATGTTGGTGACCCTACGTATGTGAATACAAAGGAAATTCTATATGACAATGCAATAATGAAAACGAATGATGAATCATCTTATCGTGAATAAAGACTTCAAACAGTCCCATTCGATTAAGTACTTTGCTTGAGACTATGCAAACGTTATACATATCTTTTAATGTAAACCTCCTCAATAAAAAATTAGCAAGCAAATAAATAAATAATAAAGAAGACAGAAAGACAGAAATGAAACGGAAAAAAATGAAATTAAATACATAAAAACTATTAAGCAAATAAATGAGGAAATAGCATATCAATATTTGTTAATGAGTACATAGCAGATATTACATGTAGATTATCGGGGTGGTTGATATAAACAACAATAAGTGTAATTAAGTTGGGGTTATATGGACATTGTATGTTAGGTAGTACTTGAGATAAAAAGAAGAGACGAAATATTTGAGTGTATTTGAAGGGGGACAGTTTCAGTCTCTATACGCCGGGGGGGGGGGGGGGGGATGTTGATATGCTAGTTATATTTTGCTTGCACACAATTTGTTTCTGCAGAGAATGGTAGATATCATGTTTTCTGGATTTGATGAAGATGCATATTACTGAAACCAGTACACAATATATATATTTGTTTTCTTCATTCAATTAAAAGCAAGGCCTATTTTTGCTCATTATTTTAGCGTTTAATATGTGAACACATGTCATAAACAAATATTTTGATAATAAATGTACGATAGGTTTGTTGTGACTTTGATTGAAACGAAAATAACCTGATCAATGTGTGAGAGGTAGATTTGCTTTTCAGAATTTGCACCTTAATGAGAAATAAGGATATTCTTACCTATATGGCACCGGGACAGTATATCTTAAAATGCCCACCTAAAATATTTGGTTATTAAGGGACTTATTTCTTAAATTATGCATTATCATATAGCCTCTGTATATTACCGTTTAAAAAAAGAATTTCTCTTTTAATTGTTTATGATGATTTAAAGAAACAAACCAACCCCTCCACCCCTCAAACCAAAATAAGTCTATATATAAATACATGTAGTACGTAATGGAAAAATCTTCCAATAATGACGAACGTCGCATATCTGGAAGGGAACATCGAAGATAAAATACCTTTCTTTAATCGTGAGATCACTCCTAAATACACTTTCGCATTTGTTTAATATTAAAAGTAGAGGACAATTAAGAAAACACAAAACTATATCCCAAGTGTTTTCTCACCAAACTCGCACGCTCTTTGAGTTCGTATTTACATTTTTATATTGATCTGTTCTTAGGTTTGTGTCCTTCCTTGTGGTTTACTTCGATTGCTTCTTGTTTCTAAACAGTTGGGGTCCAGGTTCTAGTCTCGAAAGTTGTTTAAACAGTAAGAGGAAATAAAAAGCCTCGGATTTTTGCACTTAAGTTTTCAATTGTGGTATTAAGAAAATCCCAATCAACTAAATGAGAATTCTTGAAAGTATTTGATAGAGTGTCAATCGTATACATGGATTTGAGGATGCACTTCCCAGTCTTGACGTTGAATAATACGTACATTGAAATATTATTGAATGAGTTGTGTTGTAATACAGTCGATTAAACAATATTTGACGAATAGAAAGCAATACCTGTATTATGATTTAACTGAATCAAAATGATTGTCAATATAATATGGAGTACCACACGGTTCAATACTTGACACGTTATTATATGATATCGTTAATCAACTACTGCGTTACACTATATATTAATCGCTGATGACACCAAGGTATTTTGTTTACACTAGATCTTAAAACCCTGAACAACATTGCAATACCTAATTTCTCGAAATGAAACACCGAAATTATCAAAATGGTTTAATGCAAATAAACCATCTCTTAATCTTAAGAAAACAAATGTATATACTTTCAAAACAGGAAAGGCGATATCAACGTGTTTAGATGGTGAATTATTTGAAAGAAACAAGTGTACCAAATAATGATAGTCTGAGATAAAATAACCAGGCGAAGTATATCTCTCACATAATTTCAAGCAATTTTGAAATACTCTGTAAATTGAAACATTAAGCCCATCGAATATTTTGTTCATGTCGTATGATTCCTTAATTCTGCCATATACTCCATATTATCATTTTATCAAATTCCAAGTGTAATGTAGATTCTATTTTACTATTGTTTTTTCACAAATTCTTTTTACCGTGATCACTATAAAACCGTTAGTTTGAAAACAAAAAGCATTACAAGCCTATGATATCAATATTCTACAAATTGCACTTTTGTGTTCGATCCGCTAACAAAATGGTCGACTACCTTCAAACTTTGTTCAATTGCTCAATTTAAATGAAGATCTACACCCTTATCCCACTATACAAATAGACAAATACAATCTTACCGTAGTTGTTGTTGCTACTTCTCGACACACTGGACCAGATAAGTTGAACTCTTTCCTTCTTTCAATTCGAAATTTACATGCTCTTTTTTAAATGATGTTAAAACAAGGCTAGTTGAAATAATTAATGGCTAGTATTTTACTCTTCATTTTGAATTGTGTATACATTTATGTTCATTCAGATGATATTATCCATGGCCTGGTATCATAACCTTTGATAAACCTGCTACTAAACCTGTTACTATTGTTGTAGTTACCGTTCTCCTCCTTTTTCTATCTTTCTTAATAGCCGGCCAGTCTCTAATTTCATAGTTAATTGTCCAGTTAATCTGAAGGCTGCAAGCATATTTAATTCGTTTTCTTTTCTTTTCTGTATATTGTCATGTACTCAATTGGGAGAAAAAGATTTATGGAACTGAAATCTATGAATTGGCACATTAATGCACGTGAATATATACATGTTCCAAAAAAATGATGAAAATATAAAAGAAATCAATAAATCTATTTCAAAATTACTCAATTTCTGGAATGTATGGTCGGGAAACTTATGAAATATTAAAGAGAGAGGGTTGTTAGGTAAAAATTTACAAAAAAGATGTTTTGATCTAGCGGTCACATTAGGTGAAGGGGAAAAAGCTGACAGAAAGAGAGAGAGAGAGAGAGAGAGAGGAAAAGAGAGGAAACAGCGAGAGGGAGAGAGAGAGAATAGAGAGAGAGAGAGAGAGAGAGAGAGAAAGAGATATGGCGATAAAGGGGAGGGGGATGGGGAGAAGTGGGAGGGAGTGATGGAGGGAGAGAGGGAGACAGACAGAGAGAGAAGGAGAGGGAGAGAGAGATTTCAATATTTATGTGTACACATTTCGTGTTCGTTGAGTGTGTGGGCGGATGGGTGTGTTTATGTGTGTTATGTGTGTGCGGGGGAGGGGGACGACGGGGTATTTCTTCATCTCGTATGTCGACACTTAAATAGAATGGATAGTGAAAGTGATATGTCATACATAATCAGTATTTAATAGAGAATATTAGAAATAAACTCGTCTTTTCAGGGAGGAGGTCGTATACCCAAACTCATCAAAAGAGGGAGCACTTCCAATAACCTAGGCAGAGCCAACCAGATAATATATAGTTCTCAAAGGAGGGAAGAGATATATGGGCTTGAATTTGACGATTCCTTATCAACTAAGTTAACGTACAGGTAGTGAGACCTTCTTTTTTTATCGAGGTCTCCTATGGTGACCTTAAAACATATTAAAACAAAACGATATATATTTAAACAAAAGGCATGGAACTGTATGTCCGATATGCCTACGCCTAAATTCAGTTAAAATCATGGCATCAATTATTCTTGGAATATCACAATGAGAACAAGACGCCTACAAAGTTTATACTTCAAGTGGTTTTTAAAATGTCGCAGCAATGAGCCTATAACCTGTTTGTTATGGAAATTGACCTCTATGACCATTGACCTTTAACTACTTACCTCAAAAAATTATCAGATCGCTTTCCATTGGTGACCCCCCCCCCCCCCCCCCCCTTCACCAGGTTTGAAGCTCGATTATACCTCTAGTGATTCTTGAGTTGTGATAACGAGGTCTTTTTATGCAATGAACTCCATGACCTTTTGCCTACTTACTTCAAAATCTTATAATACAATCTTCCTATGAAGACATAATATATATCACCACGAGGTTTCAAGTGCACACCTCAAGAAATGCTAGATTGATGGAAATAAACATTAACAGCTACATTTAATTTACGATAGTGCCTGAGCAGTGGTGTTGATGTGAACAAGCCGAATAATTTGCTTCAACTCAGAGGGGGACATTCCATTTATGAGAAATCATACTTTGATCAACTCTGAGTAAACATACAAGAATGAGAATAAGAGATTCAAATGTCGTAAGTTTCTGTTTTTTATTTTATTTGAATGATCAATTCACCTGGAAATAAAGAATTATACACTTAGGTTAATCCTTTATCATTCTTCAAAATTTATTCTTAATTTCACTGGAAGTCAAAACAACGGATTTTGCAGTGCAACATTTCTCGTTTCTTTAACGTGTAAAATGATTTATTCAATAATTAGTTTGGATAGAGATGATATAAAATATATTTGGGTACCTCTCTGTCAAAAATAAAGATTCTTGGGCACCTCGTTGTCTACATGTGGATGTAAATAGGATCTCGTTTGCCTGAAATCATGCTATTTTCAAATTTTGCGAGCGAGCGAAAACAGTTTTTTTATTATCCTAAAATTGCTATTTCCCTGTGGAATTAAAGACTCTCATGGTTTCTAACTTTTTTTTTCATTTAATCGAAGTCAGTCTATCAATAAATAGATTTGAAAATAACGTGACTTCTCTTGTGGCACCTTTTAAAGCTGTCTTTCGGCACCCCAGGGTTCCAGGGCACCTCGGTTGCAGAATGCTGTACTAGAGTGCCAAAGTTTGACGGGGCAGATCGTCCAGGCCGGAGGTGTCGTGGATGAGTGGATACGTAGCCAGACTGTCGATCACAACAAGGTCCACGGTTCGATTCCCGCCGCGGCACTAATGTCCTTTGGCAAGACATTGATCTACATTTGCCACTCTCCACGCACATGTTAAATGGGGTACCGGTAGGGAAGGAATTCCTTAAAATGATTTGAGCGTCGAAATCGGCAGCCTAGCACAGCCGGGTAATGTTGGAGCGCCTTGAGGACCTTGCAAGGTCGATAAGTGCGCTATATAAAAATCCAATATTATTATTATTATTATTTATTACTCTTTGCCCAATTAAGGTTGGAAAATGTTGCATTTTAAATTGAAACACACAAAAAATACTCTCTATGACTCTTTTCCCCGCTGTCTGTAATATTTCTTCTTCTCCTAATTCCATTTATTTTCTTCTCTTTTGTACACTACGACAAGGACGCCAATCTTGATCCCCCCCGCCCCCCCCCCCCCCCCCAAAAAAAAGACATTACGAAAATAATGTGGGTTCTTATAGCTAACATCAAACCTGTTTAATATTAAGGTACTGATAAATACCTTGTGAACTATTCCTGTTAGTGATGATTGAATAGGCCTTGACTAAACGTTAACAAATTACCAAGTGATAGGTTAGTGTTTTGAGTTTCAAATACAGAGGACCAATTAGTTACATTTCAAATGTTTTGGAAGTTTATTAAGTTTGCTTCAGTAATTATACGCCTGTTTGAAACTTTCGTTTCCTGCCCTACTTTGCTTTTTAAAGGAGACTGAATAAAGATGGGGAAGGGATCTGAAATAAGAGACAAAATACTGCCTGCTGTTTCATAAAAAAGGGAAACTGTTAGTGAAGAAATTCAAGATTAAACATTAACAAATGAGAAGGACAAAAGTGTGACACTTTCAAAAAGTTACATTTCATCAGATCAATGTTAAAATAAGTGACCAATCAAGTATGTGTCCCTATTGGTAAATATTGGATCATGTAATGATTTTTGATAGTAATTTGTGAAATCATTATCGTTGGATTTGGGTGGTCTATACAAACATGAATGATAAAGTTTTCATTGTTAGGTACTACGAGTTCTCTGAATCGAGATTAAGCTACATTATTCATTCATACAGTTTACCTTCTAGTGAACTATGTGATCATACTTCTATGTAACGTATATATCTGCCGACTCCTCCACTTTATTATTAACTAAAAACTCGCATCCGTTGGAATCGTCCGCGAGCCAGTTTCTGTAAGCTAATGGCATTGAAACTCTCATGTCAGTTTTCTAAGAGCAATTGCAAATTAATGAATTTGTTGTTTATACTACTTATTTTCAAATGCAGTGGTAAAATATTATCATTTGCAGTTTTAGAGTTTTCCGGTTTAAAGTGATTTTTAGTGAAATAGACGCAAGCGGGACGATGGTTGGAGACATTAGGGACTTTGAGATTTGCGTGGACTGATACGTGTTACGTCCATTCAAGGCAGTACATTAAAAGGACGTCGACCGTATTACAAGCATCGTTATCAGCAGAATATTGTCTTACGAATATTCCTAGGTACGACAAACATTAATGATAGTCCTTTATAACAACACGTAATGTTGCAATTCGCGTAATGGCTATGAAATAAAACAGGTGAATGCACTTCGTCTAATTATCATTGCGTCTACACAGTTTATTCATTGAGCAGTCTAATAATCATTTCATGTACTGTACTGTCCATGTGGTATACTACTCATTAAATTTAGTTCTCGGTTTGTCTAATGTCTAATGTCTGTAGTCTAATATACATCATACATTACTGAATTGCACTTTTAATTGTTAATAATTGAGGTTGATAATGTTGAGAAAACGTTTTTATGATGCCGGGATTCTTACGCACAAAGATCAGAATGTTGTGCTATTTATTTTGTTTTACTACCGTGCATGTGAGCCTATGTGCTGATCATTGGCACTGTCTTTCTTGTCATTTTACCTATCAGTGTATCTTTTAATAATAACATCCCAGATAACGATGGAAATTGACTTGTTTATGATGATTTGCTAATCAGGTTTTAATTGATCTCGTTTTGATATTTGTTTTACTCATCAGAATTATTTGAATAAGGTACACAGATAGAAAAGAATAGACAGTACAATATTGTAGCGATTGTACCCTGCATGTATTCCCATTTATTTGCAGATCGCACAAATCAAGAAGAAAACATGTGAAAGCAGAAACAATTTGCTAAATCAAGGATGGAATTAGGCAAACATCGCTCTTCAAGTCAAACTCGGCGAAATTGAATGACAATACGCAATTCGAAAATGAATACATACATACATACAAACACATTTGTTAATATCATGTATATAGCGCAAGATAAGCGAATACAGCTTAAATTGTCGGGTCTTGTTGTATATATATGATGTATTGTATATAATTATGCAGGTTGCTTTATCAAGCAATCCTTTTGAATCTAATCTGGACGTCTGTGCAGCTCAAAATTTGTTGAATGTTCTCTCGTTCTTTCTTTCTATCTCTTTCTTTACCCCCCCCCCCCCCAATTTGTGTTCTCTTTCTTTCTCTCACTCTTCCTCTCTTTTATCAGAGGATACCGGGAATGAGGCAGTCCTTCTTTTATTGAATTTAACCTCGGCATTCGACACTGTGGATCATTCCATCCTCCTTACCAGGCTCCGAGACAGATTCGGTGTTACCGGGGTTGCATTGGACTGGTTTGCATCCTATCTTTCGAGAAGACAACAGAGTGTGTTAGTCAAGGATGTGAGGTCTAATCCCAGAACGCTGCTATGGGGCGTCCCGCAAGGATCGGTGATCGGCCCGCTCCTGTGTATATGCTATACCGCTCCTGTGGAAGATATCATCCTTAGCCATGGATTTTCAACAATGATGTACGCGGATGACACACAATTGTATGTCACAATGAAACCCCAGGCAAGGGACCAAATGGTCTCAAAACTCGAACTCTGTCTACTGGACATTCGTTGCTGGATGAGTGAAAATCAACTTACACTTAATGATAGTAAGATGGAGGTATTGCATGTGTCGTCACGTTTTAGGCAACGTCAAGAACTGGGCGCTATTACATCTGGTGGCAGTCAAGTTGGACCATCCCCATCTCTTCGTGATCTTGGTGTAATCCTTGACTGTCACTTGACTATGCAGCAACATGTCAACAATACTTGCAAGAAAGCATCTTTGGCCCTCAGAAGAATAGGTCGTGTCCGTCATTATCTCAATAGCAGGACAACTGAGATATTGGTCCACGCCTTTATAACATCACTGCTTGAAAGCTGCAACTGCCTTCTCCTGGGAGCTCCAGAGAGAGAACTAGGTAAGCTACAGAGGATTCAGAACTCTGCAGCTCGCTTAGTGTCGAGAGTGAAGAGGTCTCAACACATAACACCTATCTTGAGAGATCTTCACTGGTTGCCAGTTCAGTTACGGATCCGCTACAAGGTGATTCTGATCGTCTTCAAAGCTTTCCATGGCATGTGTCCAGAGTACATCTCAGATTTGCTCACACCGTACATCCCACCAAGGCGTTTGCGGTCATCTTCTAAACACCTTCTCACCCTCAATCATGGAGCCACAAAAACATATGGTGACTGGGCATTTGCATGTGGTGGACCAAAACTTTGGAACGCTCTCCCAGTGTCGCTACGCTCTCCCAGTGTCGCTACGCTCCATGACTGATGTTGAACTTTTTAAAAGAGCGCTGAAAACTTACCTCTTTGATGAATGCTTCGAGTAATTATTATGTAATTATTATGTAAACGTACATTGTACATTGTAAAGCGCTTTGAGAGGGCCTTCGGTCCTGAAATGCGCTATAAAAGAACGAACTATTATTATTATTATTATTATCAGAGGAAGTTGCGGTATTGTTACTATCATTTATCAGTTTGCTATTTATGTATAGAGGCATTCATGATGTGATCCGGACTAGTTTTCTTGTTATATACTGTCTCCTGAGTGCTGGAAGGGAGTTGACTCATTCTTGTTCAGCATTAACTTAACATTTTGACTCTCATCAAATAATATTTTGTTTATTCCTATGTTTGTAATAATAATAATAATAATATTTAATTTTGTATATAGCGCTTAATACAAATGTCTCTAAGTGCTTTGCAAATATACTATTACCCCGGTCATTGGATTCAGTGCTTGCCCGCACACACTGTGTGCACAATCTCCACTCCCTGGGGAGCATTCCAGCCGGGCGTTACGTGACGCTCACAAGCTGTTTGACCAACAATGACGGTCGCATCCTACCGGGTACCCATTTAACACCTGGGTGGAGAGTAGCAAGTGCAGGTTAATATCTTGCCAAAGGATATTAGTGCCGTGTCGGGATTCGAACCCTCGACCTTCGCATCTCAAGTCAAGCGCCTTAAACCACTCGACCACGACACTCCCATTGTAGTGTGTGTAACATCAATGGGAAACAAATTTACGTATTATTATATTTGGACAATACAAACTGAATCTTGTATCTTGAATCTTGAATCTTTTGACCAAAGCGGATACAATTTACCGGTTTTGGGCAGTTGGCCAAATTCTGCATCAAATACCTTACAAATATAAAAACTTGCAAATTGGCTACAAATTTAAGTTTTCTTTAATATAGAATGACCACAACGGAGAATGTGATATAATAGCAGATTACTTGTCGTTCATGCCGACAAAACTATAGTTTTAAGACAGTTTAGACAACTTAGACAGTACCTAAACTGTGTTTAAAATAAACCAGACTTTCAGGTACAGAAATTGAGTTAAACCCGACTTTAATCGTCTGGCCTTGCGGTCTAAGTCACGTTAGATTAAACCGTGGTTAAACTTAGACTAGCGTTTAAGATAGACTTTAGAATAGGACCAAATATGTTTCACGGTGATTGGTACCTTGTAAAATATATGCTAGTTGACAAGATAGCAGCAACATTTTGTTGCTGTGGATGTGGATGAAACTGTTTGCTCATACTCTTTTCAGATTAAACCAAAAAAAAGTACATATACACACAAATGATCCAAAGTAACTTATGACAATCTGATAACAGGATAATGAATATTATCCCGACATATTCATTGATCTAATGATTAATGGCTTCACAACTTGATAACAGCTGCCATTCTAGGGCAAGAAACACTTGTATATTGTTAACAAATGTATCAAATTGCGGGAGCACCATGGTATTCATTTACAAGACTCTCAAAGGGTTGCAGGATAAAATATCTTCATGATGTATGCCATTTTACTCGGCATTCAGTCTGTATAGTTGCCTCATTCAACATAGGCACAAGGTATTACATGGGTATTAGACATGATTTTATTCCTTGGAATACACTAAGCCCTGACAACAGCTGCTATAACAAGAGCTATCCATAGAGTAATACATTCAAAAGCACTTTTAAACCCGGGCCATATTTTTTTTCATCTTTAGTGATTTATTCATCTTTGTTACTCTCATGTCAGGTTTCTACAAAACATAAGTATGCTGCTTAAACATTCAACAGCGCCATCATGCTTAATCCTGAATTAGCTCTCGTTTTACCACTTATTATTGGAAAGGCTTATAATCTTAGTTTTTACGCTCCAAACACATTGACGTCGATATCGATTGTAAAGGACACTTTGATCGCTATGGACATATATTTGTATTTAGTATGGCTAATTTGCTCCGTTCACATAATATGTAAGTTATTCTTGTAAGTCTTACTCCATCGATGATGTTCCTTTAAGAGAGGACATGCATTAAAACGTAAATCTAGTATCTTATCGTATTATATGCTTCTTTTAATCTTGTTTTTGTGTTTGATGAGGAACCGTTAATAATCTTCTTCATTTTGCTGTAAGCATAGTGCAGTCTAGTGGGCTGATTTCATAGTCTGCATTGAAATGAATATTTTCAAGTAGAGCTATAATGTGCAATAGCAATTATTTGGTGATTTGATCCGGAAAAAAATAAATTATGTCAAATAATATATATTAATAATACAAAGCTTTAGTAAATGATAAGCATTGGGTCTGGTCATACCAATAATTAAGTTTTCAAAAGGTTTTCGATGTCAATAAACATGATGGACACATTTGGAACTGACAGCATTAAGAGAGGGAGGGAGTAACTTTCAGGCCAAAACAGTATAGCGATCTTGACAGAGATTTCTGCGGAAGATATGCACTACTCTGACGAAAGCTTAATAATGAGGATTAATGGCAAGATATCATCTAGGGTTCTCCCGAAGTATAACATTTTTTAAATGGATAATTCTTGAATAACCCACTATGTTCATGTTTTTTTTGCTTTTGAATCTAGTTTGTTTGGATAATTCCTACGAGGAGAGGATGGTTTTCGTTGGAGCAGATTTGGAGATGATATGCAAAGGACCCACAGCTTCTGTGAACCTGACTCGTATTAAGTGGAGCATGATTGGAGATTTTAATGACAATTTAATCTTTGTCTGTCCCTCCGAAACCTATGGCAGATGTGAGAACATTGATGGCCATAGTTTGGATGACCAAAACACTCATACCAGTTCGTTCACTATCGAGAACCTTTCCCTGGAGGATGCAAGAGAATATGTATGTGAAATACGCACAATTGCAGAACAAAAATTGTGCATATTTAACTTGACAATTAAAGGTGCGTATACTATGCTTTTTGTTTCAATGTCATGATCTGTTTTATGTTTTACGATGTACCTGGTCAAACCTTTTTTTGCCATGCATTCTGATAGTCACAAACAATAGGATGCACTTAATATGATTAACAAGATAATTATGGATTTACCCATTAGTGGGTAAGACCATAAGTTTTAATATCATGTTTCGCATTTTTCATGTGCTTCCTCTTTTTCCTTGTTCTTGTTAATATCCTACTCTCTTCTTCTTCTTCTTCTTCTCTCTCTCTCTTTCTCGTTCTCTTGTAATATGATTTAAAGTGAATTGCACTGTATGTGAGTGACTGAGTATGACTGAGTGTGTTTGCAAGATATTTGTAATTGTTTTGTAATAAGTTTGATTATACATATATGTCTTTTTTGTTTTTTTGTTTGTTATAGTATGTTTTTATTATATTTGTATTTAATTGTATATTAATGGGCCCCATTTACAAGCCTTGCTTATCAGGGGTCCATAGCCTGTATTCATGTTATAATTGTACCAGTACCAGTGTGATCGTAAATTGTTTTTAAAAATGATTGGCTGACTACAATGAATTGAATGGAATTGATCTGATTCGGGTCATAATGCATGGGACCTATTACTACTGTGAGATCCCAGCTGTGCAATAGCATTATCCTCAAAAGTGCAACAAAGGAGGACAATTCGGTAATAGAAGTTCTTTCCAGGAAGATAATCTGGCAAATAATGAGTAAGAAAATAAACCATGCACCTACATGAACATTAACATGAAAAATAAAATGTTGTAATACAGTGCGTCCCAGAAAAAACGAAACCGAGAAGTATCGATGTTCTATCATAACTTAATCACAACTATAATTAATGAATGATACATATTTGGAAAGCTTAGAGTCTCGTCTTTCATGTGATGCTACTCAGATAATGCATATTTTACGCATGAGTGATTAAAAGCAATTTGAAGGAAGGAAACCAAAAAGACATTTGGCGGGCGGTATCTGAATTTCGAAGAAAAATTCACATTTCTAGAAAGTTGAGTTTCTGACCTTTCATATGACACCTCAATCAGGAAAAATGAGCGAGGAATGACAAAGTTCTGTTTGTTTAAAATAGTGCTTGCATTTCCATAATTGTATTAAACGAATTCGTTTTCACTGGCTGCCTGCCGTATCAATAAACGAAATTAACAAAAGACTTAACTCCGTTTCGTTGACAATCAGCCGTAGACGAGAGTCTTCATGCATGGCTGATTGTCAACGAAACGGAGTTAAGTCTTTTGTCAAATCTGCTTTTTGCTACGGCAGGCACCCAGTGAAAACGAATTCGTTTGTTAAAATTATGAAAATGTAAGGGCTACTTTAAACAAACAGAACTTTGTTATTCCTGGCTCATTTTTCTTGATTGAGGTATCATATGAAAGAGCAGAAAATGAACTTTCTAGAAATATGAATTTTTCTTTGAAATTCAGATACCGCCCGCCAAATTACTTTTTGGTTTCCTTCCTTCAAATTGCATTTAATCACTCATGCGTGAAATATGCATCACGTGAGTAGCATCAACTGAAAGAGGAGACTCTAAGCTTTCCAAATATGTATCATTCATTAATTATGGTTGTGATTAAGTTATGATAAAACATCGATACTTCTCGGTTTCGTTTTTTCTGGGACGCACTGTATATTGCTGTCCAGATTATTGAATAGGGGGTTTACATTGTTACCCCGCCTCCTGATAAGAACTCTGTAATGATTGGGCATATCACCTGGATGATACTATTCTTAGAAGAAAGAGGAGTAAAGAGATTACTTGCCTTAACCTCTGGAATTATACTCTCACACGTTACAAACTGACTGCCCAAAATTGGGATAGGTTGATTATGTAGCACACAAGAATTGATGCCTACCATGAAGTGTTGGAATCAAACAAACTATTACAAGTAAAGCGACCAAATATCGGTGTGCAGGCTTAAATGTGATACATTAATTGGGTACACGGGACTAGTCACTAATTGTCGATCGAGCTATTTCTTATCATTTTTCGTAATAAAGGAAACATGATAAAAGCAATTCTTTTCAGGAGGCATTTACATCATGATATTCTTCCGATTCGACAAACATACAGTAAAAAAGCTCCCAAATTATGATCATCTTAACCACAATTCAGCCTACTCATTAAAGTGAGACGGTAACATTGTTGAAGGTTGATAAAAAGAACTGTGTAATTTGTGTATGAAATGTTACTTACAGGGCTCAAATTATTTTGTGGTCAACGGGGGCTCTTCCAAAAAAAAAAGAGCCCCCGTGAGCCTTCTCACGGAGGCTCTTTTAGTACTAATGGGGGCTCTTTTTGTAATACAAATTTTCGTTGAATTGGTGGTACCCATGATACTCCTAAATTCTTTGCTATTTCATCATTATTAGCATTATTTCCCTCTTACAACTTTACAAGTTATTACATGCAGCGAATGGTCAGATTTTTAATTTTGCAATCGCCCCCGTGAGCTATTTGGCGAAGGCGATTATGAAGCTCGATGGGGGCGAATCGCCCACCGCCCCCGTGTATTTTGAGACTTTGTTACTTATTATATTCCTTATACTGTACTTAAAATCTAACAGGAAAACAAATCTAGAAATAATTTCAAACTACAAAGATATTTATGGTTTTCTTTGAAAGTATCACTGTGCACCACCCTCTAACAGTAATTGACAGTAAATTCTCCAAACCCTTTTTTTGAGTTTTTCCAACCGTCTTCCCTTGAAATTAAGACATAAGACAGGCTTTAAACAATCTTTCAACACTTAAATGTCCGGAATGGTATATAAAGCCAATTTCTTACTTTATGACGATTTACATTCACCTGAACTGTAATTAAATTGTAATAATATAGTTAAGAATTAAGGAATCGATCATATCATTGTTTTCCAATTTTTATCGTTAATAATGGTCTGTTTTCACTCAAAGTTTCAGATTATCTCTAATTGTTCATCTAGCACTGAAATTACTAGATTAACACAGTTTTCTCTCATCTGAACAATTTTACCAAGTCCCTTTAAGTTAAGAGACAATAATGGATGTTGGGTTAACGTCAAAAATATACGTTACATTGAAAAAAATGAAAAAATAGATGAAATTAATACTAAACTTATATGGACGTCGCCCAAGCGATCTATCAAATTAATTCATACCGGATAGTATTCTGTTTGCAAATAATTTATCTGATGCATACAACTAAAGTGACAAAATTAAATTGCATGCAACTTAGATAAATATTGGAAAATTTACTTTTTTCAGTCAATAAAATGTACATATCCAATCTTTCAAAATATCTATTTGATGACATTGCTACTCCTAGGAGAAGAAATATACGCACTGGGGATTATCATAAAAGTAGGCTCATCATGATTAGGCCAATGTGTTTTTAAATGCAAAGGAGCAAGTGGTACACCTGTGAAATGTTTATGATATAATGATGATTTATAGCATTTTATGTGGCACCATATATCTGTTTAAAACACATTCAATGGCGCGAGCTCCTCCAATACTATGATTTTTCCGTCACAGAGCAACCGGTGGATTTAACATTTGTACATGAGAACGAAGGGTCACCAATCAACTCCAGCTTTCTCAAGGTCAGAGCTGATGTCAATACGACGATAAGATGCCATGCCAGTACATCAGTGTATCTCCAGTGGTATCCCAATTGTTCTGATATTTCTTACCACGCATGCAATGAGGGTGATCCACACAACGGTAGCCGTGTATTGTCATTCATCCCAAGAGCAGGTCAAAATGGAACCATTTTGACATGCCGAACAGAGAACAAAGATGCAGCATCGGGAAATGTTAATACCTCAATCACATTACAAGTAGAAGGTATGTGCTATGATTCATTTTCTGTTACTCTTTAATTACGAATTTTCATGATTTAAGCCCCCATCACACCAAACTAGTTCTCATTACATTCTGGAACCGTCCTAGAAAATCATAAAACGCGTTGCGGTCGGGGCAGAATGTGTAATTAATGTCTATAATACTATCCTAGTTTATTCATAAGCAGTCCTTAATACGTCCATCTCGTCTGTACCCCGTGCACAGTCGGTTCATATTAAGTTAAGATCGGGTAAATTTGCAATTTCCAGGCAATCCAAGCCAGCCGTAGTCAGTTTAAACCCATTATTAACTAGTTCTACCTAGTTTCCAATACGTCCAAACCCATGCTTATTAGTTCGCCACTTGTTCTAACTAGTTTTTAACCCAACCCTCCCGTTCAGAGACAATTCAACTCGTCCTCATCTCGTTCTTAAAGCGTCCGAACGCGCTTCTAGAGCTTCTGAAATCCCGCCCTGGCTCGGGAGCTATAATAACCCAGCGCGTTCTCGTCATTCCTCATTCCCGTTCAACTTCAACGCTTCAAGCTTTGCAAATCGAGAAATTCAAGTGAAGCCCCGATCACACAAAACTAGTTCTCACTACGTTCTGGAAAATGTTGCCAAACGCCGTTCCCAAACAGTCTGAGCCTGTTTGGCAACATTTTCGAGAACGTAGTGAGAACTTGTTTGGATACTAGATTGAAGTCGCATTTTTCTAATTTCACTATGCTTGATTGTACTCGTAGCCGTATTACAATGTAATATATTGTAAGTTAAAGGTAAAGACCAATATTGGAAACGCCCCAATTTCAAAAAAATGAAATGGAAGCTCTCATTACCAATCATGTGAAAGAATATGTTTTGACTAATACATGATGATAAAAAAATTGCCGGGAAACCGCCTACTTATTCATATATTTGGTAAATTTGTTTCTCTCATGGTCTGTGAGAGATATAGGGTAGTCCCATATACATCTTTCTGTGTATAGTGCTTGTAACTTTACGAAGAATGGGCCAAATTTCTTAAAATTTTGATGATTCCAGAACCTTGCAGATGCTAGATGCTAGATGATCAACCTTTTCTGATCGATTCCACAACGTTTCTTTCACAATGCAATCGCATGACCATAACTGGTCTTTACCTTTAATGTCATTCTTTCTCTTCTTTCTCTTTCTCTCTCTCTCTCTTTCCTTCCTTTCTCTCTCTCTCTCTCTCTTTCCTCTCTCTATCTCTCCTTCCTCTCTCTCTCTCTCTCTCCTTCCTCTCTCTCTCTCCTTCCTCTCTCTCTCTCTCTCTCTCTCTCTCCTTCCTCTCTCTTTCTCCATCTTTCTATCTTTCCTGCTCTTTCTCTTTCTTCACTATATATCTTGGTCTCTTATCCTTTCTTTCTATTTTTCTCACTTTCCTTTCCTCTCTCCTCCTCTTCATCTCTCCTCTCTCTCTCTGTCTCTCTTTCCTTTTTTCACCTCTTTTCGCTACATCTGTTCCTTCTCTCTTCCTCACTTTGTATTCATACTTGTTGAGGTACATATTCCCCTTTTCCTTCATATTTTTGCTTTTGTTTTACATTTGGTACACAATTTACGATAAACATGTGACATAATACGTGTACTTATAATTATGTAAACGATACTGTTTTAAATTGTACTCTCGTTTTTAAAATGCAATGTATATCCATGTGCAATTCAGTATATGTAACTGCGATGCATGATTCAATAAATACCATACCATACCATACCATTCTTTGTATATAAAAAAATAATATTGCAGAGTTTATAAAAATTATGTGCAAAATATGATTTATTTATTAATACTTTATGTATACAATCTTGTGTTTTATTGTTAAATGTCTATTGTATTTAATGTACACCGCATTGAACTGTATTTTTTAAAGCTCTATATAAATGCAAAATATAATTTCCCACACGCGTTTTCCTTAAAACAGTTTATGTACCTTGCAAGAATGTCTAAAAGTGCAGCTTAATCTGAAATGTATCAATGTTCTATAGAAACATACGAAACAACATATGAAAATAACAATTTCGTGTCAATTACATGTTGATCAGAAAGCCTTGCTAAAAAGGTTTTCATGTTTTCATGTTAACAGGAGGAGGATTAATGTTTAAACTTAAAATTTAACTTTAAACTCCTTATTTAAGACACAACATATTTGTATATTTAATAACAAATAATTAACAAGCAGACGCCAAAAGGCGGCGCCAAAGTATAACAATCTCCAAAAACATAACCACAGTGATAGTGGCGAAGACCAAGTCAATAGCCGATGTGTGTAATATAAGTCTAGCGCCACCTACAGCACAACATTGTAGTAGCTCTACACAGAGCGAATTTATTTTTCATTTCTTTTCACATAATATAAACAATGACAGATAATAATAAATGTAATGTTATAACAGAAATGAGCATTAAAATATCTTTTACAATGTTTTTGGTCACTGTAATGCAAAATGATTTGGTTACAGGAAATGAAAATTAAAAGGGGGTAACACTATGAACATGACGGACAAAGAAAGTGGACAAAATATACAGTTCCTCATTCTACCCTCAACAGTTGCTGTGGTAGACAAAGGAACATCTCTTCACTGCTATTATGTAAAAATGTGTAGAGCAGGTGTCACATGCATATTCACCTGTTCTACAAAAAAATGGCCGATCGGTATTTCGTTTCGTCAGCTTTTTGGGTAACCATTACCACAATTTTTCTTTTTTATTAAAACAAAAGGGGGGGTTTCCTCCAAAACACACGCATAAAACACAAGTTAAAGGAGGGGTCAACCCCCCCCCCCCCCCCCCCCTGCGTACGCGCCTGGTCTTAGGTTCCCAAAACGGAGGTAGTGGGAATGTTTTACCCCCTCCCCTAAATCACCCTTGTGTTCAAACTGAAAGTTGATATCTTATCCGTCGTCTCTTGATGAGGATCGCTACGATGAAGAGATGGACGACCATGACGGCCTTGATGAAGCCGACAATGATGAAAACCTTCGTGAACGACTGGGTGACATCAAACAGATAACCTATAAAATGATCATAATAAAAGAATTATATTTACCAGTCAGGGAGTTGTAATGTTAAATGAGAAAGCATACTAAGATACAGTTTGACCATAAACCAATGAAAACATGCGTATAGGGAAGCCAATATACATGTAGTTTAAATCATAAAACTCTTAACAGTTTCCTCCTAGGTTAATTTTTACGATAGGGTACGAACTTTTTGGCCCGAATTCACAAAGGAGGTTTGTCGACAAACCTTGGTTTTCGTGCGTCATATGACGCGTTTCGACGCGTTTTTACAAACCAGGTTTGTAAATAACGCGTCAAAACGCGTCATATGACGTACATAAACCTCGGTTTGTCGACAAACCTCCTTTGTGAATTCGGGCCTCAAAGGCTGCACGAGTTGCCTGACTAAGTACGAGCAACTTCCTTTGACGCATCTTTCTCAACTAGCTATGGCTTACATATAGATTCTCGGTCGAAAATAAATCCTAAAACCTGAGACTCCCCAAATTCAGAGCGCAACACCATTTGCCTGTTGACTGAGTAAAAGTGTTTAAATAATAATACCACTAAACATGTATTTAAGAAATAACAATCTGATCATATGATTACAAAGAACTTTGAAATATCAAGCTAAGAAAAGGTAACTAGCCTCGTGCTTTTGATATGTGTGTGTAGGTCTAAAAGATATTCTTTCTATGTCCATTTACTTGGAGGCAGTTGGGTGACAATGAAATTGACCTTGAGATACTGGTTTATCCATAACTTTCTGTCATCAGCATTTCCAGTTAGCTGCTAAAAGGAATTCCAATACACTGCTTGATGTTGTCAGTCCATAATCCGACAATAATTTACAATGGAAGTACAAACAATGGGACACAGCCGGCGGAGCAGGGGGGGGGGGGGGGGGCAGGGGTCAAAGCCGCCCCAACACTTTTTTAATTTCCCTTAAGTGCCTCTTTCTACATAAGGAAGGCGCCCACTATTAATACTTAAGATAAGTTCCCCCCCATTTTTTTCTAATAGGTGCCCGTTCCATAGTCTTTTTAGTACCTCTCACCACCTCTAGTAAGTGCCCCTTCTTCAATGATAATTGCCCCTATTCAAATTTGAGAGGTGCCCTTTTCTTTTGTAATAAATGCTTTTTCACCTTCTGATAGGTGCCCCTTTTCATATTTTATGATTGACCCTTCTCACCTCTCATAAGTTTTTGTCATTAATAATTAAGAAAATTAAATTTCATGAATTTTCTGACCAACGCAAATCGGAGAGGAGTTCACAAGTTACGTCACAGAATTGCCGATATCTGTTTGCTTAATCGTAACTTTAAACATTTATTATCAGATTTTCATCAACATTTCACTGATCTGTTTTCTCACTTGTCTACTTCTATTATTAAAACAAACCTAATTTTATCTTATATTATACATGTTTTCATGCTTTAAGTACTGCTAATGAATATAAACGGAGAGATAACCATAAATTAAAAAATATGATCATTCTAGCTAAATAACAATACTATTCACATATATTGCATCACTTTGAATTTAGTACTAAGAAAACATGGGATGTTACGAATCATGTACCTGGGGACAAAATATAAGAACGTTGTTTGGAAGAAGAAAAAAAACACGTGTGTAATCATTAATCAATAACTGATGATAAAACCATTTGCGAAACAATGAATAGTTATATTTTTAACATTTGGTATAATTTGAACTAATTAGCTAAATTGGTCTGACCAAGAAACTTACATATGAAATAAATTATCCAAAATGTTGGTGTATAACATGGACTTAAACTATTCCAAAAAACATATCACATATAACATACATTTTTCAATAATTCATTGCATTTTCCCCCAGTCTCCAACAGGAAAAAATCCTCTGTAGGGCCATGTATTATGGTTTAGGGCATGCCCACATAGAGGATTTTGTTTTATGTTGGGGGTCGGGGCAAAATGCAATGAATTATTGCAAATTTATTGCATTTTCTTTGTTGTTTTTTTGTTTTTGTGGGGGCGTCGACGTACCCTAGCGCCCGCTGCGTACAGTCATGATTCATTGGCTAAGCAATGGCCTCGTTACTGTGAGCCCCCAGGATCAAAACCTTGTCGATGTGCTATATTAGTGCCCTTTTATGAGGCATTATTCCCCATTACTGTCAGTTAAGACTTAAGGAAGTAGGTCCCCTAGTTGATTAGCATAGTAGCACACACATGCTTTAGCAGTCACGCAAAACAAACACTCCCCAATTGTCATTCAATAAAATCTGAGAATGGGGTAAAATTAATTATTCCACCATTATGACCAACAGTGTACTTTGAACTTGTTATTTCATTTATCTGTAATACTATATGCCAGGCCCTGTGTTTTTTCTGGTAAAGTTGTATTTTGTAATGTCCCTGTAATCTTGTATTTATATGTATCGTTAAATTATATTCTTCTTGGGGTCGGTAAGCTCATAAAGGTCATTTCTTTTCTTGCTGCTACCTACAAAGCAACTGTTATATTGTTTTACAACTATATATACATGTATTCTATTCTTATTATGTCTTCTTATTCTTCTTATCGGGTCACTACACAAGCCCCGTCCAGTCCATTGCTCCAAACAGACTCTGGCACGGCAGTTCACGGCTTCCAGGTCTTGTTACATATTTGTATACAGTAGGCTAACGATTGCACCATGTGAGAGGGGTAGGATTGGGGAGTCCTGAAAAGGACTGTTGGCAATATTTCCTGTGTGTATGTATGTATTTTTTTAATTTATTGATAAGGTGAGGTAAAATTTGATTGATTTGTTTTTGTTAATCCCAGTATGTATTCAGCATCTTCAAGTAGACTCCTTTGACTCTACCATCAGCGGTCACAGTGCATTGAGTTGTCAGACCAATACCAGCAACTTCAATCTGACATCGTCATCACTCTTCTTCACTACATCTTACCAGGATGGGAGAGGAAATGAAAATACGAGTGCTTCGTGGAAAAATATAGGAGCATTACATTTGGCTAGCTACAAGCTTGATTCAAACGTAAACTCTCTGTCCTGCTGTGTGTCAAAGACCTTTCTATGCCCAGGGGTTTGCTCAGAAGCATACTTCAACCTACTTAATGGTAAGGAATAAAAACACGAATTTCTACATGAAACCCTGTTAACATTTACTTACACTTCTCTTCTGCCGACAGCATCAAAGAATTTGAATGAAAAGACATTCAATTGTTATACGATAAAAACTGAATTATTTGAGTATGAAAATACAGTACTAGTGATCTCTTAATTGGATACTTTATTTCAAAATTTGCAATGCATATGACCCTACAATAATTGGATCAAATGCTGACGAAGAAAAGGAACTCAGATCTTTCTGTCTTTTACTAGGTTCAATATATCTGGCAGCTACAGACCATCCTGGAATTTTAACAGTGGCTAATACCGACGGATTTCCAGGTAAGATAGATTCACTAATGAATTATTTACTATCGGGTAATATGCAAACAGTCTATGTGAAACAATGTTCTGTTCTTCATCGATGGTCCTTTGAGAGTCGCTTAACTATGTTATATTTATATCTTTTACGCGATTTTCGATTTGGGTTGTGAAATATCCAGGCTTCTTAATCCTGAATGAGCTCCCCCAACTCATTGAAAGCTACGTAACTTTCTGTTTCTTCTAGATTTATACGTAGTATGTTGTGTTTCAAGAAATGTAGAAATTGATATAATGAATAATAATTTGAATGAGATAAATTAAACAACTGTGCCAAATGTATCCAGAAAACTGCAATTCTTACTTTAAAACATCAGGTTCCCATTAACATGAACAATTTTTCGTGATGACACATAGTATGCGTGTCCTGCAAATCAACTGACAATGTTTACATCTAACATATTTTTTGCATATGTACGTATGCATTAAAGAATTTTCTTTTGATTTTGAGGCATGAGTATATCTCAGTACTTGAACATATTAGCAATATGATATCAATAATATGTAGTTAAATGATAGTAAAGTTATCAAAACATTTATTTGTTGTCACTAAAGCTTTTAAGACGAGTGAACGTCCTGGTTTGCTCTAACGATTATGTATTTGGGAAACTCGGCGTAATAGTCATTCTTTAGATGTTAAAAGAATGGATGTCATTTACAACGATATTAGCATGGACAGCATGTAACAACAGACACAAGTATCCATATTCCTAATCTGTTTAGGGTGAAACCCTTTTTTATAAAACAAATCTTCATTAGCCATTACAGTATTTTCTTTCCTCTCTGCAGAAATGGTGTCATTTGCCATGTACGCTGTAGGAGCCACAGCCTTTCTCATCATGATTGTCATTGTTTTCATATTCGTCTTTCGGAGATGCAGAAACAAGAACAAAGGTTATAATTTTTCATTATAAAAGAACTTGACTTAAAAATGAGTGTCAGAACTCTGTGACTGGGTGAAAATATGGGCTAAGCAAAACACCATACAATGGCATGAGATACTTGCCTGAATATAAAAGATTCGAAGTAAAACAAGTAGAACCATGAATTATAATCAATGCAACCATGACAAATATAGTGGGTTTTCCATTTTCTTTCAGGGTATTCAAATGTTTACACACCGTTGGAATGGGAGGGATGCGTGTTCTTTGGTTTTGATAAAAGTTGCTCAAAGTTTGAATATATGTTCGCATTTTAAAAGAGCTGTCAATGGAGGAGGGACTGATCTAAAAGAATGAAGGGGGAGAGGAGGGGAATATGAGGAAACAGTATATGGCAAAATGAAAATCAAGAATCTCAAAATTTAGTTACAATATAATGTTATTTATACTGCATTCAAGTTAGATATTCATATTTTCAGAACTTTCGTGAAACATTATGTTCTCTTATATTACGTAAACATCGCTGTTAAAGGAAATACAAAGTTTTGGTATGGGGTCATGAATTTGATTTAACTGAACAGATTGGAAGCATATGCGATCCTACAATATTCAGTGATCGTTGTCGCGGTTGAAATCGAGTCTAAAGTTATGCAATTTTAAATAATAAACTCTTTATGTTGTATAGCTCCCTCTTAAGGTCAATATATTAATTGAGCCATGAAACCAAGTTTCTTGACTAAAATCGACCGATTGGCTATTTCCGTTAAGAAATTATATATCACATCTACATATTCTGAGAGTTTCATGGTCGCAGCTGCAATTGTATGACCGTCAGTGCTATTTGAAATTTATCAAAATATACCGGGAGCACCGGTAAATATTAAATTTTACTCGAAAGCAAAAGTGCGATGGGGGTTAAATTTTCTATAACACATCCACTGGGGCGTCTAAATATATCAACATTGTAAAGAATCACTATCCATCCAATTTTCAAAATTTCCCAAAACTTTGCATTACCTTTAACGTGGTCAAATAAAGATAAGAAAAAGAATAATCAATCGTATGTCAAACCTTTCTTAGTGGTCACCTCTATAGATGCCATGTATTATAGGTATTTATGTGTGTATAATGTTTACAGAAAGAGTTCCTAGAGAACAGGGAAACGTTCATGGTCCAGGTGCACACCCGAAGGGGCATGAACGAGGAGCTCTTCCCCCCATCCCAACCTCCACAACTGACCCATCTATTCACCAATCACCCGCTCCATCGCACGTGGCTCAAGTCAGTCGCCGTATGGGTCAGAGAAACCAGGACCGGATTCCACTTCAGTCACTTGTGTCTCCTGTGGATGATACCGTCGAGAGAGATCAGACCAGGACCATGGGAGCCAGGTCCAACGCTGGTATAAGGGTCAAAACGGTAATACATTGTTTTTCTGTTCATCAATACTTTTCCACGGAATTAAAGAAACAAACAATTTGTCGAAATTCTTTCCAACGCTTACCTGTTCATTTCCCCCTACCACCCTCGGCCAAACATTTCTTACGGATATTTCCTTTAAAAAAACCCATAGTAAATCAAATTATATTTCATTTACTTGGAATAACATATACCTCAAGGAAAACAACTTGTTTTCTTATTAATGTCATATCAAAGGGATTAACAAGATTTGTTTCCCCGTCGACAACACAAATATCATTCTTGTTATCGCTGTGATACCATAATCAAGATGAGGGAGACGCATTGTCTGGAAGGATAAGAACTAATGTATACCTCTTTCTTTTATCGAGTTGGATGGCTAAACTTAAAGTTTACTACTTGTGCAATAGTTATCAATTATTCTGAAAAAGAACAGAACTGTGATGTTCCTATTACCTTTCATGCCTAGTGCACTCTTTTTAACATTTGTATATGGACAAACACGCATTAAAAACGGTATCGGACTCTCATTGGAATCTTTTTATCTTGACCTATGCTTTCCCTTTAAATAGGAGCAGGTTTCAGATGCGGAAGAACAGGATATGTGTCCCGGCTACATGGAGATGCAGCCTATAGCACCCGTCCAGCCATACATGACGCTGATCGTTGATGGAGCCTCCATGGAGGACGAATTCGGATCTTACGTGAGCCCCGGCGTGAGCCCTACACTCACACGGAAGCACAACCCGACAACCGCAGAAAATACTTGTTTGGGTGACCCTACGTATGTGAATACAGAGGATATTTTATATGACAATACAATAATGAAAAAGAATGATGAAACATCTCATAGTGAGTAAAGGCTAGTAAGTTTTATCCGCTTCCTGACTTTGAGGCAATACAAACGTTATACATATCCTAATAAAAAATAAGCAAGCGAATACATAAATATATGAAGATATAAACACAGAAAGACAGAAAGAAAGACAAAGACAATAATTTATTTTGTAATGGTTTAAATTAATTAACAAATAAATATAAAATTATGTTGAGGAGCGCATCGCACATATCGCATGAAAGTTATCAGGAAGTTAAATAGTGATAACAATATGTGTACTTGAACTGTGTGTATATATTATATGGATATTTTCTGTAGTACTTCAGTTAAAAACAGAAGACGAAGTAGCGTGTATTTAAAGTTGGACAGTTTCAGTCTCTATACGGCGGTCGGATGTTGATATGCTAATGACATTTTACTTGCGCAAAATTTGGTTTGGCATATATTCGTTAAAGGTAAAGACCAGTTATGGTCATGCGATTGCATTGTGAAAGAAACGTTGTGGAATCGATCAGAAAAGGTTTATCATCTAGCATCTAGCATCTGCAAGGTTCTGGAATCATCAAAATGATAAGAAATTTGGCCCATACTTCGTAAAGTTACAAGCACTATACACAGAAAGATGTATATGGGACTACCCTATATCTCTCACAGTCCATGAGAGAAAAAAAATTACAACATATAAGAATTAGTAGGCGGTTTCCCGGCAATTTTTTTATCATCATGTATTAGTCAAAACATATTCTTTCACATGTTTGGTAATGAGAGCTTCCATTTCATTTTTTGAAATTGGGGCGTTTCCAATACTGGTATTTACCTTTAATATCATTTTATCTGTCAGGATTTGATAAAGATGCTCATTGCTCATTACTGTATAAAATCAGTACACAATGTATCCGTTTGTTTGTGTTTTAGTTGAAGGCAAGGCTATGTTTGCATATTCTGCAGGGCACTTGTGAATACATTTTTTGTTAGCATTCTTTATAATAATATTGGGTATATAATCAGTTTGTTAAAGATATGAATATTAAACAAATTGCACTTTTATGTTACGATATACCTTTAAAAACCTTCATACTTCCACCCATTGTTCAATTTGAATGAAGATTTAAACTCTTATCCTACTATACAAATTGACAATTTCCATCTAACTGTATTTGCTCTTAATTCCACTCGACACACTGGACCAAAGCTCTCTCCTTATTAAAATGTGAATATACACTCTCTTTGTAAACAGGTTGTTAAAACTAGGTTCTTATGCAATTATTATCGACTTGTGTCTTACTCTTCATGTTATCTTTTCTATGCATTTATGTTCATTCAGTTGATATTTTCCATTACCTGGAATAATTAAATTCTATAAACTTGCCTGTTACTATCTCGTCAGGTGTTAATAATGTTGTGTTTATCGGCACCCCCCCCCCTTTAAATCTTAAAAAAAGCTAGTCACTGTCTACTTTTTATAGTGACCTGAAATGGGAATCAAATGTTACAGATATCATCAAAAGAGCAAATGGAAAACTTCACATGCTACGTATCTTAAAAAGGCACTGCCTTCCAGTTCGCGATTTGTTAACCATATATGATGGATATGTTCGGCCTATTCTCGAATATGGGACACCGGCTTGGAATAGCGGCATCACCAAGAAACAATGCGAAAGCTTAGACAAAATCCAAAAGCGAGCCCTCCGCATCATCGTTGGTGCTCGGTATACTACTTACCAGAACGTTCTTACCTGCTTTGATATGGAAACACTTGAGCAAAGGAGACATTCGCTGTGCACCTCTTTCATTGGAAAAAAGTATTTCCAGGAACCAATTGAAGAACATCTTACCCAGATTACTCAGAAAAGAGTCCTTAGACATACTAAGAAATTACCTAAACTACGTTGCCGAACAAACAGAGTGAAAAACAGCCCCATACCATTACTTATACGCATCTACAATTCTAGTTAACAAGAAATTTACTTTTATTTTTGTAATACTACTAATATTATAGTTGTGATGTAATCCCATAAGTGCAATACTTCAAGGCAAACTATGGTTTCAATTACTGATACACACAAAGTATGAAATCAATTTTTTTAAATATATAGTTTATATTCATATACCAATTTTATATTTATACTGGGGTCTAATCTTAGTATCTGTATAATAGAATCACTACTTTTTCTGTACCGAAGTTAAAAATTTGTGTTTAACCATTTATTTTCAATTGTTTAAATGACTGAAATTATCTTCCATGGCCAATGTTACAGTTTTCTCCTCTTGCGCTACCACTTCTACTTTCCCACCTCCTTTCTTCATCTCACCCTTATCCTTCCTTCTCAATCCTCTTCTCCCTCTTTCTCCTTTTGCTTTTGCTTCTTCTAATGGTTCTCCTTTGTTATATTCTGGTTGAAATGTTATAACCTTTTCCTTAGAGTAGCCATTAACTGGAGTAAATCTTTCTAATTCGTACAATTTTTCATATAAGTATTTATTTTCTTCATAACTTCGCCTATATCATTAGTAGTTTGTATAATGTGTAATGCTTGAATATTGATATCGATACATTATGATAGTGTTACTATTCGCACTACCCTCTGTCTATCATCTTACTATCCCTACTTGAATCTTCTTCTTCTTCCTCCTTCTCTTCTACTTTTTCTCTTCTCCTTCCTCTTCATCCTCTTCTTAATCTTACCATCCTCTTTGCTTTGCTTTCTTTACTCTACACCACCATCATTTTCTTTTTCACTTCTCTTTATCTCCCTTATATATAAAATGAGTTAGGGAGATCAAATAATAAGAAATAATCATTTTACATTTTTGTTTTTTTGTTTTGTTTTTTACAATCTACTCATTTAACTTTAGTTCATTAATTTCAGGTTATTTGATATGAATGTTTTTATATACTGTATTTTACACTTGTAAAACATTGCCCAATTCGGCCTTGTAGGCCGCGATGCATTGTTCTTTTATTCTCAATAAAACCATTATTTATCTATCTATATATCTATATATATATATATATATATAGTTAATCTAAAGGATGCAAACAAATTTAATTCGTTATAATTTTCTTTTAAAATTGTATGTACTCAATTCGGAAAAAAAACATGGATTAAACTTAAATCAATAAAATGTTACATTTATTAACTTGAATATAATTTTTTTCTCAAATAAACAGGATGAGAAATATGAAATAAATAAATAAATTACTTCGATCTTGTGGTCCCATTAGGTGAATGGATACACGCTATCAAAAAAAAAGAGAACGAGAGGAGATAGGAAGGGAGAGAAAGCGAGAGACATTTCGTGTTTTACAATTTGTTGAGTGTGTGGGCGGATAGGCGTGTATAATGTGTGCTGAGTGAGTAAGGGGGCGAGGGACGAGGAAGTAGAATGGATATAGAATGGATACTGAAAGCGATATGTCATACATAATCAGTATAAGAAAATATTATAAATAAAGTCGTCTTTCAGGGAAGTTCATATACCCAAACTCATCAAAAGAGGGAGCACTTCCAATAAGGAGGGGTGCTTCATCAACTAAAAAACTCGATATCAAGGCCGAATCGGTTTTTAGCGTAAAACTGATACTATTTCATCAAATTTATTTTTGTAGGGTAATCAAAAGCTGGTCAATTTGGGGGTTGATTGATCACAAAATGGCATTGCTAAACACGCTTTACTACGGCTAAACTTTATGATACCCCACCAATGGGGTTAATGCACATAAACGTTTAAGAGCCGGGGTTATTTTTAGGGTTACAGTTAGGGTTAGGATTATGTCTAGTGTTACTTAAAAATCTTGAAATTTAGCTTCATTGGTGAAGTATTTGGTACCCTACGAGCGTTTGTTAAATTTTAGTGGTGGGGTATTCTAAAGTTGTTCCAAAAACTCTGTTATTTTGGAAAAAGAAAAGTATTTATCTAGTTTTTGGCAAATAAACTTTTGTTTAACCGAACGATATTTTAGATAAATATCAATTAATATCGCTCCCTAACTGGGCTAAATTGCACCGGTTCACTCATTTCAGTCCCATTCTTATAAATGCATGCAGGTTCAACTGTAATTGTCTACCGGCGTTTAATATTTGGTTAGTATGGTTAGGGACTTAGTTAGGACAGGTACAAATTCATTAATTTAGTTAATTATTGCAATGGATAACAGTATATGTCTAACACGGCCTTAATATTTATGACGTTGTATGTATGGTTACTGATGGGTCTTGTGCTTAAAGACGTTATGTTATCATATTGCTCCGGTTGTCTCATTTTCGCCAGCACAAACGTAGCTAGTTCGCCGTCACTACCAAACTTGAATGTTCCACTATGTTGCAGGGTGTATATGCCATTGGGTATGATGTGTGAACCGGGTGTGCGGAAATGATGTGTTGGAGAGGGGAAGTGAGAGTGTTAATGTGTGTGGTAATTGTATGTGTGTCAACAATTAAAGACTAATACATGACATATGGCTAATCATAAATCTACAATGACGAGTAAACTGTGTACATCACAGTCCACAGATAAATGTGCCTTGAACGTATATAGCAGACGGCAATCGGCGGATCAGACGACACTTGATAGTGATTTTGTATGTGAGATTGCTTTGCTAAATATAAAATATAAGAACCTTTTCCATATCTTTAAACTATCATTGATATCTGATAATTAAACAGTTAGTAAAATAAACCTACCAAACTACATAATATAATGATACTTGACTGAAAGTAGGGGAGTTTGATGCGGTGCACAATTGCACCCCTCTGTTAATAATCGAATAGTCCATGGTGTTCATGAATATCCATGTTTTTGCTTACCTCGGCAAAATGCTTGCCTATACTAAATGGAAAAATTACGGTGGGGGGGGGGGGGGTTGGCTGAAATGGACAAAATGAACAAATCAGAACTGATCCATGATAATTCATGCTTGTTATCCTTCGTGTGCTTGACTTATAATCTTACAATCGAGTGGCAAATTGCGTCCAAAGTTCGACTTGTTGCACATGTGTTATAAAGGCAATGGCGAGCTGGCGACCTATTTTGACCAAATTACGGTGGGTAAACTTTCAAAAGTCAATGGGACATGAAGGTTCCAATGAAAGAGCTAGTGAAATCATACGTCGGGGTGGATGTGCTTTTCGTTTAAACAATTTTTTTTTTTTTTTTTTTTTAACGATTTTTTGTTGTTGTAAAAATCCATAGGCTAACATGTTTATAGGCTGCTGGACTCTGACGAAAGGGGCGTTGTCAAATGAGACTAAACGGAGCTATATGAGTGATACTGGTTGTAGATTTGGGCTTAGAATCTACATGTAGATCTAATTCGATTTCTGGCATTCTGCCGGTAGCCGGAAGGGCGAAGCGCGTAGGCGGTAGGCAGTATCAAAATCGTAGGGAAACTATATTAGACCTATATCCCTTGTCTTGTTTTGTTGATAAAAACAAACAACAGGATCATTATTTTGACGTTAAAGGGTAGTCAACTGCAAACATTATTTGCTGCAGGAAAACAAGAGAAAAAGAGCGCAAACAATTTGAATAAAACCGAATAACTAATAAGGAAGTTATGATTTTTTTTTAAAGTATAAAAAACCATGGTACTTAGAAAATCACTACACAAATTGCCAATTTTGTTATCAGTTAGTGACGTCATTGCCTCACTATTTATCTATTGCTTTACATATCTTAATCCCATTAATTTGCCTTTTTATTCACCAAAAAATGATTTCCCCCATGCCTTTGCCCAGGTTTTATGATCATATGGAAACGTTGTATCATCTGCTCAATCTGACTTGCGTGCATAGAACAAATACGCATTTTTCCATGAAAAAGTGAAGTTTTCTAAAAATGTGCGTTTCTTTCCAGCATTTGGGCGCCCGGAAGTCACTCGGGTAACTGTTCATAAAAAATATTTTTAAAAGACCATAGGCAAATTTTCTTTACTTTTGTCGGAAAAAATACATTTATCCAGCACAATGTCGTCTCTTTTTGCGTTGGAGAAGAGCAAATAGCGAGTTTCAATCACACTTTGGCCGCTCTCGCAAGCTCTCACTCGTTTCACTGTAGTCAAGCGACGTTGGGGCAAGCGGTTTAATAATGAAAATACTCATCGTTAGCTTTCTTCTGGTATTAAGCTGGTTTTGATTGATTGTATAATTTTGTCGGACTAAAGGAAACAAAAAGGCTTGACCAATAACTTATCAGCGTCTGAATTGACCTTTTGACCTTAAATTCCCTGATGCAAGCGCACATAAACAGGTTCCATTGACGTCATCTTCGCTAAATAGGTGTATTTTATCGTAAAATGCTACACTTCCACAATGTTTATACATCTTTTTTATTATTAGTAAGATATAACATATTTTGTCTGATATCACTGAAGTTTTGGGTTTTATTTAATGAGTAATTTTTAAATAAGAGCCATTTTACTGTTTTAATTTATTGGATCGTACCATTTAAGTCGCAGGGTAGAAAGATGCATTTTCCAACCGCGCCAAATTTAATTTACGTTCCGACATTCTGTTAAATGGGTTCGTGCTGTTAAGAATCCACTGCTTGCTGCTCCACCAAACGTGCACATGCGGAGTCGTTTATCAACTAAATTATTCAAATTTATGGATGCTTCCTTCCCAGGTGTTTGTGTTGTTGAAGCATTTCATTCACCTGCTTTCATTCTTTGTACTCCAATTGTCAGAACGCAAATTACATTTTGGTTTGATAGTTTCATGCGGAGTCGTTAATCAACTATAATTATGTATTCAAATCTATGAATGCTTCCTTCCCAGGTGTTTGTGGTGTTTATGCATTTCATTCACTTGTTATTATTCTTTGTACTCCAATTGTTAGAATACAATATGCCTTTTGTTTTTATAGTTTCATTCAATAAGTAAGTCAATAAAAGAGTATGTTCTGTACAATAAAAACAATGTGTGTCCCTATTGTATAATGTACTGTGTCCCCTCATTTTGTAATAGTTAATTTACCCATTCACATAATGGAACTACCTGCCCGATGAAGCCAGTGGCCCGTGACCCCTGAGCACTCAACACCGCGTGGGAGTCAGTTTGTGGTCAACTTCTTGTATGAGACAAATCCAAGCAAACGTTTCCATATGCGTATCATATTGCGTGCATGACATTTTACAAAATCTTCATGAACTTTGAAGAATTAATACTATTTTTTAAATTTGGAATAATCATAATCATTGATATGTATATACAATTCATATTTTTCATGATTTAACTGAAGAAAAAGTTCTCTATATGAGTGCATCCACACACAAACATATCACTATCAATTTAACTTGAATGCTGGTGTGAGGAAATAAGATTTGTTGGGGGAAATTGGAAATGTGTGTCGTGGAGGAGTGGATACGTCGCCGGACTGTCGATCACAAAGTCCGCGGTTCGAATCCCGCTGCGGCACTAATGTCCTTTGGCAAGACATTGATCTACATTTGCCACACTCCACCCAGGTGAGGTAAATGGGGACCGGTAGGAAGGAATTCCTGTAATGCTGTGAGCACCGAAATCGGTAGCCTAGCAGAGCCGGGGGTAATAT
Organism: Strongylocentrotus droebachiensis; assembly: GCA_035222895.1. Classification (NCBI taxonomy): domain Eukaryota; kingdom Metazoa; phylum Echinodermata; class Echinoidea; order Camarodonta; family Strongylocentrotidae; genus Strongylocentrotus; species Strongylocentrotus droebachiensis. The sequence goes on along the minus strand of JAVYIG010000460.1, from coordinate 9,265 downwards.
TGGAACTCTTTATGCACCTTGCAGGGTAGATATGTGCGTTATAAATCTCCGATATCATTATTATTATAAAGAAAACAATTAGTGGAAAGTGAGGCTATGACGTCACAGAAAAGTTGCAGATCACTTATGTCGTTGCCTGTCATAACATGGAAATTGTATTGGTCTGCTTTGATTCTCATTTTTACATACACGTTATTCATGACAACAACAAAAAGTGCTGAATGGAAATCCTTATATTGAGAGGGGTTGCTGTATACATGACGTTTATGTATTAAATACCTTATCAATAAAAAAGAAGGAAATTTGAGGTATATTCAACTCTTCTTGAAGATACAATTACCACTGCTGAGCATGCGCAGTAGCAGCAGACTAAATATGCATGCCAACTTAACTGTAATTTTATTTTGACTGGACTTAGACGTTGGTTTTATAACTAAACCAGAATTTCAGGAGCATATATATATATATATATACTGGACAAAACTTAAAACCGACTTAAGAATACGTGTATTTGCGTTTGAATGTAATTGGTACCTTATTAAGTGTATACGGGTTGACCAGCAACATTATTTTTTATTTGAATTTGAATTTATTAACAACAACATAACACGATGTTACAAATGTATTCAAGTAGGTAACAAAATAACATGTCGTATACATTTCCCTGTACATGGGTTACAAAGAAAAAAGAGAATATCCATAGTTGAACCATATGTACAAATTAAATTAATCATATATCTTGTCATATCAAACATCTGAATTAGCTATTACTTAATAATATACGTAGGGATTTGTGGCTGGAATTGAAATTCACCGAGTTCCAATAGCGTATAAGTGATTCAAATAAAGGATATTTTTAAAATGAAAAAAATTAAATGTTATTAAAGGGAGAACCAAAAGTTAGCACGAGTGCTAGTTGGGATTGGTTCTCTGCTGTGGGTCAAAAATGTGCTCATACTCTTTTGACACACACACACAAAAGAACGATCGAGGCTGACATATGGAAAACTGTTATGTTTTAGAATAAACTGACAATAGGAAAATCAATATAGTACCCACACATTCATAATTTCACTGATGATATTTTAAAGATCTAACGATTTATGCATTTACGATATATTAACAACTGCCATTTCAGGTCTATAAACACTTGCACGTTGTAACGAATATCAGAAGTGGGAACATTATGTTATAGTGGTTCATTTACTGGACTCTCAAAGGGATCGCATGATAAAATATCTACATGATGCATGCCATTTTACTTGAGATTCAGTCCATAGTTTCCTCTTTCGACCAAGTCATTAAATGCGCACCTGGAAGGATTTCATATTTAGAAAAACACTAAGCCCTGACAAAAGCTGCTAGAGCAAAAACTGCCCACAAATTGATTATTTCAAAAGCGCGTTGAAACCCGTGCCATATTTATTCAACTTTAGTGACATACAGATGATGCTCTCATGTCTGGTATCTTCAAAACTGAAGTATGTACTGTTTAAATATTCAACAGCGCCAGCATACCTAAATTCGCAATTAGTTCTCGTTTACCAGCTAATAATTGAAACTCTTACACGCTTTGATTCTATCCCTCAAACACATTGACGTCGTTAACAATCAAACAGGACACTACGATCGCTATGGAAATATGTTTGTATTTAGTATGGCTAATCTGTTTCGTTCATTTAACATGTAAGTTATCTTTTCAACGTCCAACTTCTTTGATGATATTCCTTTGCGAGAAATCATATCTGCCTTAGTATGTGCAGATATTGTATCTGTACTTAAACAGAATATATAACTGCTTTAAATCTTGTCCTTGTGTTTGATGAGGAACTGTTATTAACTTTTTAATTTACCGTCAGCAAAGTGAAGTCTAATCGACCGATTTTCACATTTTGCATTGAAATTTTATTTAAATGGATAATAATGTGCAGTACCAAAAACTTAGACCTTAATCCTGAAAAAATATATAAATTATGTCAAATTATAGAAATCTATAGTATATGCATCTGTATAAGTATTTGATCTGGCCATTCAAATAACTAAGTGTTTAAAATATGTACGATGTCAATCAACATGATGGGAAAATGTTGATTGGCATCGAACATCGATGAGCTAAAATGGTTGCCACACCCATTGTTGAGATAAAAAGGACAGAGAAGAAGAGAGAAAGTGAGAGAGAGAGAGAGAGAGAGAGAAAGGGAGAAAGAGGGAGGAGGTGGAGTGTTTAGGCTAAAAAAAAGCTGTAGCGACCATGGGCCTAATTTGTTTATTTTATTATTTGTTTTGTTTTAATATAGGAGTGTAAGAAAAGAGACGTAACAAAATATTAATGACTTTCCTTTCTTCTTTTTTTGTTGCTTGTCAGGAAATATCAAAATGTACCCCCTGCACGTTTATATAGGGATTTCCGCCTTCGACAAAACTATGACAAAACGTGAATACTAAAAATTAATTGCAAGAAATCATCTACAGTTATTGTGATGTATACCATATTTAAAATGAGATTAATTCTTAAACAACACACTTTGTTGATATTGTTGCCTTTGAATCTAGTTAGTCTGCCGGATTCCTACGAGGAGAAAAGGGTTTTCGTTGGAGCAGATTTGGATATGAGATGCGTTGGACCCCCAACATCAACGACCTTAATATACATCAAGTGGGGCATAACTAGCGGTGCTAATGACACACCTATCTTTGTCTGTCTTTCGGTGACTGGTAGAAGCTGTAATGACACACATGGTCATAGTTTGGATGTCCAAAACAGCTATACTAGTTCGTTTACTATAAAGAACGTTTCCCGAGACGATGCAAGAGAGTATGTGTGTACAATAACCACATTTAACGAAGACAAACTGTGTAGATTTAACGTGACGATTAAAGGTGCGTATACTATGTATTACAAACAAATGTCTTTCTTTTCCTTCTGTTTTACAATTTTACAAAACATGTTGCATTTAATAGACGGACATTACATGACAATAAACATATACGTCTTCTTAAACGTATTGCTGTCAGGATTATGGGGTGGGGGTTCCCACTGTTTCCCCGCCCCCTGATGAGAGCTCCGTTTTGATTGAATACTTCACTTTGAGCAGATGACGCCATTCTTACTCTTAATTAAAAATAGAAGACGGATGAGGAGGAGCTTACCTGCCTTCACTTCTGTGATATATACATACACGTACACAAATTATATCTGCAACTAACTCCCCGAACTTCTTTTTACGAGGACATGTCGGTCTACTTTACTCTTGAACAGATGAAATATCTAATACTTTGTACTGAGCAGGTCAATTTAAGATACAATCAAAATGGCGGAATGATATTGAATGCAATCGAATTCATAAATCTAACCTTCCAAAATATATATTCTCGTACATTGTTAAACCTAGAAGAAAATAGTAAACGCATTGGCTGCCATCATCACAAGAAAAATAGGCTTTGCAACGTAGGACAATGAGTTTTCTAAATGCAAGGTAATCTTGGGTTACAACTTTTGAATGATTGTGTTGTTTTTCCCTACACAGAGCCACCATTTCCCCCCACCGCAGAGCCACCAGTGGCTTTAACCCTTATACACGAGAACGAAGGGACAGCAATCCACTCCAGCTTTCTCAAGGTCAGAGCTGATGTCAATACGACGATAAGATGCAGTGCCAATACATCAGTGTATCTCCAGTGGTATCCCAATTGTTCTGATCTTTCTTACCACGCATGCAATGAGGGTGATCCACACAACGGTAGCCGTGCATTGTCATTCACCCCACGAGCAAACCAAAATGGAATCATTCTGACATGCCGAATAGAGAAAGAAGATGAAGCATCGGGAAATATTAATACCTCGATCACATTACAAGTAGAAGGTATCACTTTCTTTTAATGTTGAATTGAGCCTGTTACTGATTAATGTATGACGTGTACTAGATTAAAATCAAATATGTTCATTATCCTACTGTACTTAACATTTATTCGTAGCCGTATTTTAATGTAATATATTGTAATTGTAATCTCATTCTTTTTAAAGAAATTCAGTAATGTAGAATTTAAGCCGACTGCTGAATTATTTAATAGTTTTGTATCATTGTGTTTAATGTAGAGAGCATTGAAGTGTATTGTGTAATTTGCTATATGATTGTACATTAATGTATTAATTAACACTGTACTTTGTTTACACCTTTGTATTGCCCAAATCCTGAAATTAATGTATGAAGCTTGCAAGAATGTTTAACTCCAGCTCATTCTGAAAGTGATCATGGTCATATAAAAGCCTATAACATACCAGGACCAATTCAATACTTATGATAAATAAGAAAATTACTAAGTAAATTACTAACTGCTAAGAACTTTACTTATCTCGTATTCAAATCTCATTTTAGACTTTTACTAACGTAAGACAAACTCTAAGTAAAATCCTTGTGACGTATCATGAGGTCATATTTGTATTAACAGTTTTAAAGCGGCAATCGATTGATTGCCTTGATTATCTCTGCGATATAGTGATTTTAGATCTATGGGAAATTACGTGTTAAAGCAAAACTATCTTACGGTAAGATTCACGTCTGGAACTACACTATTATCCCAATCAATTTAGTCTTGTTCAGACGGAGGCAAGTTACCCTAGGGTAAAGGTCGTGTTAAGACCTAGTCGGGGTAAATATGGCGAGGTAGGTGTACAGGTAGGAGTAGTGATCGTCTGAACGATGACCGTGTTAAGGCCCGGTCACATATAGGAGACGCACGGGGGCCGCACGACCCGCGCATTTAAATTTGGCAATTTTGGCCAGTGCGTTGTCGTTCACTAGGTGTGCGTCATCATTCGTTACTCGTTCGTCGAGCACGCTGGACCAACGCTACGCAATCGACGTCATTCACTTTGTGCGTCGGGATTTTTAGAGCATGCTAAAAAATGTGCGCGGAGCTTGACGCATGGATGCACACGCCAAAAGGACGCCAGACATTCTCGTAGCGCGCTACATCAACGCCAAACATACATGGAGCACACATGTTTATTCATTGGGAGTTCGGCGGCCGACGTCTAACAAACGCCTAGTGCAGCGCATACCTAGCGCGTTTCAAATGCATGTACAGCAAACATGCAGCGAACATGAGCGTGCTGAACGCGTAATAAACGTGTCTCGAGCGCGCCCAACGTTCTTCTTGCAGTTAGAATTATTAACCATGCCTTGTTTCTTTTACATACATCACCTAAATTTAGCTCACTCCAAAATTTGCGTTTTTACTGATTTATATTTGTCAAAAACATGTTCTCCCTGAATCACTCTAAACTTATTTTAATCTAAATTGCAATATTCATTGCCATGCAAAATGTACCATTGACATATCACTTACCCTAGGGTAGAGGTCGTGTTAAGACCTAGTCGGGGTAAATATGGCGAGGTAGGTGTAAAGGTAGGAGTAGTGATCGTCTGAACGATGATCGTGTTAAGGCCCGGTCACATATAGGAGACGCACGGGGGCCGCACGACCCGCGCATTTCAATTTGGCAATTTTGGCCAGTGCGTTGTCGTTCACTAGGTGTGCGTCATCATTCGTTACTCGTTCGTCGAGCACGCTGGACCAACGCTACGCAATCGACGTCATTCACTTTGTGCGTCGGGATTTTTAGAGCATGCTAAAAAATGTGCGCGGAGCTCGACGCATGGATGCACACGCCAAAAGGACGCCAGACATTCTCGTTGCGCGCTACATCAACGCCAAACATACGTGGAGCACACATGTTTATTCATTGGGAGTTCGGCGGCCGACGTCTAACAAACGCCTAGTGCAGCGCATACCTAGCGCGTTTCAAATGCATGTACAGCAAACATGCAGCGAACATGAGCGTGCTGAACGCGTAATAAACGTGTCTCGAGCGCGCCCAACGTTCTTCTTGCAGTTAGAATTATTAACCATGCCTTGTTTCTTTTACATACATCACCTAAATTTAGCTCACTCCAAAATTTGCGTTTTTAATGATTTATATTTGTCAAAAACATGTTCTCCCTGAATCACTCTAAACTCATTTTAATCTAAATTGCAATATTCATTGCCATGCAAAATATACCATTGACATATCACTTGGAATTCGCTTTCCACATCAATTAAAGAATCTCAATCGCTAAATGTTTTAATAAGTAGAGATAACAAAGATATTCTTGCAATATATTAATCTTATTTGAACCTGTTATTTTATTTGTCGTTAAAGTAATATGCCGTGCACTATGTTGTGCATTATTGTGTGGTAATGTTATATTTTGTCTTGTCCCTGCAATCTGATATTGACATTTATCTTTTAATCTTGTATTTTCCTTTGGTCGGCCACTTACAAAGGTCACTTTAGCTGCTACCTACCAAGCAACTTTTATATTGTTGTACAAATGTATACACGTGTATTCTATTCTTTGTATGTAGCAATGTATAATGATATGTATGTATGTTATATTTTGATTGATAATGTGGAATAAGATTGAGTTCAAATGATTTTTTTCGTAGTATGTGTTCAGCATCTTGAAATCGTCAGACACGACTCCCTTGAATCTACCGTCGGTGGTGAGAGTACATTGAGGTGTCAAACAAATACCAGTAACTTCAATCTGACATCATCATCACTCTTCTTCATCACATCTTACCAGGATGGGAAAAGAAATGAAAACACGAGTGCTTCGTGGGAAAATGCAGAAGCATTATATTTGGCTAGCTACGAGCTTGATTCAAACGCAAACTCTCTCTCCTGCTGTGTGTCTAAGACCTCTCTATGCCTAGGGGTTTGCTCAGAAGAATACTTAAACATCCTCTATGGTAAGAAATAAAACACGAATTTTCTACATGTACTTCAACCAGGGACGTGATAGAGAAGGACTTGAATCAAGCCGTTCTCCTTTGACCCCATGCTCCAAGCCGCCGGAAAGTTATGCGCTAATCTGCAGCTGTTGACCAGGTGGTGAGATAAAAGAGCGCATGAAATTTTAGGATTTAGAATTCCTACATCAGAAAATGGTATCACAGCAACTGTTCGCTGTCCCTTCCAATGATTTCTCATCCATTGTTGAATGTGTAAAGAGTAGAACAAGCGAACACAAACTTGTGTAATTTCATTCTTTTTTAAACTTGAAAAATACAAAAAACACGCGAAAACACGCATTAGCAAACTTAATGTTATTGAAGATTGTAAATCATGGATCAAATAACGGGACATTAAAGCATGCACAAATTAGCGCATCATCCTAAAATATTGAGTTTTTGACAGGATGTAATTTTTCTTTTACCAACTCTGGCACACAATTTAAAGGCAGGACGGAGTTCTAAATTTGAAAATTTGTTTGATGCACTATTCCCAATAAAATTCCCATATAAAGTTTTTAATTTACACTGTAATTTTGCCGGTAATTTAATATTTTGTAATACATGTAAAACTGGTGCCTGGCTTCCGAAATTCCCCGCAGTGGAAGCGCGGTTCGGAGCATGGAACTTCAAAGCCAAGTGGAATGTTACACATCCCATTGTTACGCTTTAGAACTCAAGAATGCGTTTGAATAAATTACAAGAGTTTCGCCTCCTGTTCTTTCACCTCCCTGCTTCAACCACTTATACCGATAGGATTAAAATATTTTATGGAAAAAAACTTTCAATTTATACACGATAGAAATTAAATTATGTGGGTTTAAAAATTCAGTCCTAGTGATGTGGGATACTATTAACATCTCTTTAATAATTGAATACCTAATTTCAGAAATTGTAATGAATAAGACACAACATAATTCGATCCAATGCTGATAAAGAAAACAAACTCAGATCTTTCTTTCTTTTATTAGGTTCAATATATCTGGCATCTACAGACCATCCTCAAATTATAACCGTGGCTAATACCGGTGAATTTCCAGGTAGGATGGATTCAAAAATGATTTATTTCCTGTCGGGTAATTTTTAAACACTCCATGAGAAACAACGTTTTGTTCTTCATGGATGGTCCTTTAAAGGTCGTTTAACTCATAGCCTGTCATAAGGCTGCAGGCACGCTATCGTTATACTGCTTTGTCCATGCGAGAGAGCTACCGCTTGAGTGCCATGCGCGTGCAATACAGCATTCGTAATAGCAGTTATTGTTCATGCTCATTGGACTGTGATATGTCTTTTGCACTCGCTATTCATAGAACCATCGCTTTAATCAGATTATCTCCAAAACAACCTGGCACGGGGGGATTTGGGGTTTCGCACAATGGGGATTAGCCCTGTGGCATGATAAGGGTTAACTATGTTATTTTAATAATGTTGATATATTTTTTTTCTTTTGGGGTGCGAAATATCCTTATTCTTATCCTGAATGGGCCCCCAAAATTATTAAAGGCTAGGTAACTTTCCGTTTCTTCCAAATTCATATGAGCAATTATGATATATCACATATTTGCTAGAAATGTAGTAGTGCAATTTTTTTTTGATGAGGTAATTCGAAAATCTGTTAGCGGAAAAGTGCATTTTTTCTGTAATATATCAGGTTTCAATGAACATGGATCGTTTTTAGTTTAGACGATTGTTCCCTGACCATTAATGATGACACATATCATGTGGTCTGCAAATCAACTGAAAATGTTACGTCTAAATATTAATTGCATATGTGCGTATGCATCAATGAATTGTGTTTGTATTTTGAGGCATAAGTATATATCAGTACTTGTATTTATTAGAGTTAATTAAATAATATTTGAATTATTACATAATGTACTTGCTCTCACTTAACCTTTAGAAATAAATTTACCTTCACCGGTATGCTCTAACGAATATGTATTTAGGAAACTCGGCGTAATAGTTAATATTTCGATGATAACAGAATGGATGTATTTTACAACGATATCAGCACGGACAGCATTGAACAATAGAGACAAGCATCCATGTACTCAATCTATTTGGGGTGATGCTCTTCTTAATAAAATATATCTTTCTCTCTAGGAATGGTGTCACTTGCCTTGTACGCTGTAGGGGCCACAGTATGTCTCGTCATGATTGTCATTGTCTTCATATTCGTCTTTCGGAGATGGAAAAAAAAGTACAATGGTAACAGTTTTTTTAATATAAAATACAAAAAAAATATTGTCAGAATTCTGTGACAGGTTGAAAATGTTAGCTAACCAAGAAACTAGGCAACGGCATGATATGGTTGTCGGAATATAAGAGATTCAAACTAATAGAGTACATTGGTGTGTTTAATTTGAATGTGATTTTAAGTGTACAAGTCCAAGATTACAAGCATTGATAATGCTGGGTGACTACA